>OX465274.1:89203341-89755140 GCA_949987645.1 Tachina grossa
AATAATAATAATAATAATAATAATAATAATAATAATAATAATAATAATAATAATAATAATAATAATAATAATAATAATAATAATAATAATAATAATAATAATAATAATAATAATAATAATAATAATAATAATAATAATAATAATAATAATAATAATAATAATAATAATAATAATAATAATAATAATAATAATAATAATAATAATAATAATAATAATAATAATAATAATAATAATAATAATAATAATAATAATAATAATAATAATAATAATAATAATAATAATAATAATAATAATAATAATAATAATAATAATAATAATAATAATAATAATAATAATAATAATAATAATAATAATAATAATAATAATAATAATAATAATAATAATAATAATAATAATAATAATAATAATAATAATAATAATAATAATAATAATAATAATAATAATAATAATAATAATAATAATAATAATAATAATAATAATAATAATAATAATAATAATAATAATAATAATAATAATAATAATAATAATAATAATAATAATAATAATAATAATAATAATAATAATAATAATAATAATAATAATAATAATAATAATAATAATAATAATAATAATAATAATAATAATAATAATAATAATAATAATAATAATAATAATAATAATAATAATAATAATAATAATAATAATAATAATAATAATAATAATAATAATAATAATAATAATAATAATAATAATAATAATAATAATAATAATAATAATAATAATAATAATAATAATAATAATAATAATAATAATAATAATAATAATAATAATAATAATAATAATAATAATAATAATAATAATAATAATAATAATAATAATAATAATAATAATAATAATAATAATAATAATAATAATAATAATAATAATAATAATAATAATAATAATAATAATAATAATAATAATAATAATAATAATAATAATAATAATAATAATAATAATAATAATAATAATAATAATAATAATAATAATAATAATAATAATAATAATAATAATAATAATAATAATAATAATAATAATAATAATAATAATAATAATAATAATAATAATAATAATAATAATAATAATAATAATAATAATAATAATAATAATAATAATAATAATAATAATAATAATAATAATAATAATAATAATAATAATAATAATAATAATAATAATAATAATAATAATAATAATAATAATAATAATAATAATAATAATAATAATAATAATAATAATAATAATAATAATAATAATAATAATAATAATAATAATAATAATAATAATAATAATAATAATAATAATAATAATAATAATAATAATAATAATAATAATAATAATAATAATAATAATAATAATAATAATAATAATAATAATAATAATAATAATAATAATAATAATAATAATAATAATAATAATAATAATAATAATAATAATAATAATAATAATAATAATAATAATAATAATAATAATAATAATAATAATAATAATAATAATAATAATAATAATAATAATAATAATAATAATAATAATAATAATAATAATAATAATAATAATAATAATATAATAATAATAATAATAATAATAATAATAATAATAATAATAATAATAATAATAATAATAATAATAATAATAATAATAATAATAATAATAATAATAATAATAATAATAATAATAATAATAATAATAATAATAATAATAATAATAATAATAATAATAATAATAATAATAATAATAATAATAATAATAATAATAATAATAATAATAATAATAATAATAATAATAATAATAATAATAATAATAATAATAATAATAATAATAATAATAATAATAATAATAATAATAATAATAATAATAATAATAATAATAATAATAATAATAATAATAATAATAATAATAATAATAATAATAATAATAATAATAATAATAATAATAATAATAATAATAATAATAATAATAATAATAATAATAATAATAATAATAATAATAATAATAATAATAATAATAATAATAATAATAATAATAATAATAATAATAATAATAATAATAATAATAATAATAATAATAATAATAATAATAATAATAATAATAATAATAATAATAATAATAATAATAATAATAATAATAATAATAATAATAATAATAATAATAATAATAATAATAATAATAATAATAATAATAATAATAATAATAATAATAATAATAATAATAATAATAATAATAATAATAATAATAATAATAATAATAATAATAATAATAATAATAATAATAATAATAATAATAATAATAATAATAATAATAATAATAATAATAATAATAATAATAATAATAATAATAATAATAATAATAATAATAATAATAATAATAATAATAATAATAATAATAATAATAATAATAATAATAATAATAATAATAATAATAATAATAATAATAATAATAATAATAATAATAATAATAATAATAATAATAATAATAATAATAATAATAATAATAATAATAATAATAATAATAATAATAATAATAATAATAATAATAATAATAATAATAATAATAATAATAATAATAATAATAATAATAATAATAATAATAATAATAATAATAATAATAATAATAATAATAATAATAATAATAATAATAATAATAATAATAATAATAATAATAATAATAATAATAATAATAATAATAATAATAATAATAATAATAATAATAATAATAATAATAATAATAATAATAATAATAATAATAATAATAATAATAATAATAATAATAATAATAATAATAATAATAATAATAATAATAATAATAATAATAATAATAATAATAATAATAATAATAATAATAATAATAATAATAATAATAATAATAATAATAATAATAATAATAATAATAATAATAATAATAATAATAATAATAATAATAATAATAATAATAATAATAATAATAATAATAATAATAATAATAATAATAATAATAATAATAATAATAATAATAATAATAATAATAATAATAATAATAATAATAATAATAATAATAATAATAATAATAATAATAATAATAATAATAATAATAATAATAATAATAATAATAATAATAATAATAATAATAATAATAATAATAATAATAATAATAATAATAATAATAATAATAATAATAATAATAATAATAATAATAATAATAATAATAATAATAATAATAATAATAATAATAATAATAATAATAATAATAATAATAATAATAATAATAATAATAATAATAATAATAATAATAATAATAATAATAATAATAATAATAATAATAATAATAATAATAATAATAATAATAATAATAATAATAATAATAATAATAATAATAATAATAATAATAATAATAATAATAATAATAATAATAATAATAATAATAATAATAATAATAATAATAATAATAATAATAATAATAATAATAATAATAATAATAATA
Source organism: Tachina grossa (assembly GCA_949987645.1). NCBI lineage: Eukaryota > Metazoa > Arthropoda > Insecta > Diptera > Tachinidae > Tachina > Tachina grossa. Next base: position 89,206,813 of record OX465274.1, read on the forward strand.
ATAATAATAATAATAATAATAATAATAATAATAATAATAATAATAATAATAATAATAATAATAATAATAATAATAATAATAATAATAATAATAATAATAATAATAATAATAATAATAATAATAATAATAATAATAATAATAATAATAATAATAATAATAATAATAATAATAATAATTTTTCTTCTGTGTATAATGACGCTGTAGAACTTTCCGGTGCAACGCTTTTTCTGAGAAAAAAAATCTTTCTTTTCTTACTTATTCTGTTCCTTTCTTTTTTCTTTTATCTAACTAATAATCACGTATTCTTCTTGAAATTTAGAGTGAGAGACTAACTCTCTTTACATACACAATAAACAGTGTGACCAGATTTTAAAACAAAATTAAGCTAAATCACGTATGTCTTTAATATATTTTTAGAGAATACGCAATTTGGATTAAAAAAGTCTAAAAAAGCTAAATCCGTTTTTAAAAAAGCTAAAAAAAGAAGCTAAGAGCTTAGTAAAAATTTTAAAGTTAAATCTAGAAGAAATAAGCTAAATTTAGCCCATAATTACAAATATGGTCACACTGACAATAACCAACTTTATCAATTATAAGAGCTGAATTCGCTGAGTAAATTCGCCGTTATTGTGCTTCACACGACGAATTTACGCAAAGAATTCGACGACGTAGACGAAATTCGTCGTTCGTCCCAATTGTGTTCCTAGCATAATGATTAACTTTTCCGCGCGGTGGAATTTTGATGGGGCCATAGCCTGTTAATTTGGATAATAAATGTATTTCAAGGGAATTTCTGCGGGTGGTTACAATTTGGTTGTAATTAATACTGATACTTATAAATAGTTAAGAGTTAAGTAAAAACGTAAAAAGGATGATGCCACATTCGCAATAATAGTGTAATTTTCAACACACATTTTTACGCAAATTTTATTGAAAATTATAAAATATTTTTTTGAAAATTTTAGTTATGCTGCTAATAGAGATACTTACGAAATTAGAAACCAAGTCGAGTCCAAAAATCACGGACTGTCATTTTTCTCTCTCAACTTGGCACCTCGTTTACTGGATTATGTGTACAGGAACGCAATCCAGTAAACTACGTTAAAATATAGTCAAACATTTACAAACTTTCGAGTTATCGGATGCATCTATTGTATTAAATAAAGTTATAATTATAATTAATTTTTATAAGTAACAAATTGAGTAACAAATTGGATTTATCTTCATGTTTTCAACTCCAACTCTTATAATAATACTATCCAACTTTAAGATAATTTAAAGGATCCGGTAAAAATTCTTGTAAGAATTGTAATCCTGTTGGCAATAAATGGATTTCTTCGTGAAAATGGTGAAGACGTGGGGTAAGAATATCCTTGAAACTCAACGTCTTAAGGTTCAATAATTCAATATTAATTACAGTTTTCTTGATATATTTGATATCATTATGAGCGCCGTTCACAATTTTGCGTACAATTTTATGAACGCATGTTCTACCTCCATATCTAAAAATTTAAATTATTATGATATTTACTAATCACATAGTAAATCTAATGACATTTTTTATTACACACCTTACAATCGATGCTTGATTAGTATAGCATATGCGCTGCAAGCTGTTTGCCATTTTTAATGTCTCCAAACACACCTGGTCAATTTCTTTCAACATTTTGAATGCATCAACTTCATTGTTACCTTTAAGTAACCATTGAAGATTATAAGGCAAATTTAGTTTTAGTTGAAATTCTAGAAATAAGTCAATTGGTTTCCAATTCTCTGAAGAAAGGAAAATATTTAAATATATTAAACGAATCATTAACATTTTGGAAAACTTACTTTTCGGGAAATTGTTTTTTCCTAGTTTCAAAGATTTAAAGTTAATATCGTGCCCTAACTTATCAGCTTCTTCAAAACTTAAGGACAGAACTAAAGCTAAGGTCTTCTTATGAGTAAATAATAATATGCCACGATACTGCATTTGATAGTCAAATATCCAATTAGTCGAATTGTTTCTTGAATTAATAAAGATGCTTTATTAAACCATTTATTTCTTATTTAATTAGCGCATAGTCAATACATACCTCAAAAGAGCATCTAGTCTCAAAACAAATGGCAATCTTGAAGCTGAAGGTGTCTCATGTTGAAATTGAAGAAGATTCATTTCAAAACTGGGAAAGTAGCAAAAATGTTTATATATTGATTATATCATTGCAAGTATTTTTTACCTCAATACATTTTCTTCATATTTCTTAATGGCTTTTGTTATAGCGTTGTTATCTTCTAGTTCATTATCTGAATTTGAAACTAATTGAGTATCATCATAGTAATTAGAGGTTGTGGAATCTAAGATCTCACGATCCCAAAAAACTATGTCATCCATGATGGCCTGTCGTTCGAGCAACCTTCCGAGGCGATCCAACCGCAAATGAGGAGTTGGCGGTAATTCAGGCAAACTAAAAGAGTTTTCATCTAGAAGCGTCTCCTCAAAACATTTACTATTAAAATTGATTTCGTTTAATTGGGTAGTTTCTATCTTCTCCCTTATGACTTTATCGTTTGGGGACGCACCAGGCACATTTGTAGTATCAGATCTGGCCATTCGTATTAACTGTATGCTCTCCGCAAAATTCTCAGCATCCATTTCTAACTCAGTAACCACAACGCTTTTATTATTGTTGCTCGCGTCAACCAAAGAAAATGATGTATTTATCGATAATGGAAAGGACGACTCATTAGACATAATACCAGACATTTCCATTGCTTCGCCATTTACACAACGTTTATTTATAAACTCCGGGCCCTGCCTATTAAATTCGTCCAAATCGTCAAGGACACAATGGTCAAAGACTAAAGTGTGCCGCTTTTTTATTTCCGAAAACACTGGAGTCAAAGTAAACGATGAGCGTTTATAATTGGTTTCTCGCTCTTCTTTTTCAGTCAACTTTTCTAATGATGTAAATTCCAAAAGAGATAACCGAGGTGTCATGCAGTTAAATGAATTTATTTTACTGCTTATTAATTTTTTAGGTGTAATTAAATTATTATCGAATTTATTGCATAATTTTGATTTGTTAATGCGATGTGACAAATCTTTTTTAGCAGATATTGAAGGTTCTGCAGATTCATGGAATGGGAAATTTTCATCCATTTGAATATTTTTTTTTGGGATTGAGTTTGATTTTTCTTCTAAGGGAATTTCATTATTGAAATATAATGTTTTCTCAATGTAAGTAGAATTGTAATTATTTCTATCGTTTTCCACTAATGGAACATTTCCTTCAATTGACATATTTACTATATCACTTTTTTCAACATGATTGTTAATTTCAGTTTTCGTTGAAAAATTTTGTACAGAGATTTCGTTGTTAAAAAACAAAGTTTTCCTACTGGGATTTAGATAGCTAGCATCCACATTCCTTACACGGACGACTTTCCCAATAGCAGTTGATTTTTCTTCCAAGAGATTTTGTACATTAATGATAGATTCCTCAAAATAGAGAGTTTTATTTATTGGATTTGTATCAATTTTTATTGGCATATATTTTGGTTGTGTTACATTTTTGGTGGATTTAAAGTTTTCGAGTTCTCTGGATACTTCAAAATCGCTTTCAAGTACATCGTTACTGAAGTACATGGTTTCTCTTATATGTTTTTTGCATTCTTCACTTTCTAAAGGTAGAGTTTGGTCCGAATGAAGATTGTTGCCTCCCCTATTTTTTCCAAAGTCTCTTGCCATGTCCTTAGAAATATTCATATCATCAGAGAAGTTTATAGAGTTGATAGAATTTTTTATATCTGCAATTGATTGCGTAGATATTGGTTTGGAATTTTGAAACAATGAACTAGAAATTTAATTTTAAAAAATAACCAATTAATAAAATATTAACAAAATGTTACAAATAAATGTAAATATAATAGTACAGTGATTTTTTTCAGTTCGATTTTTATGTATGATTTATAGACCCAGAGAAAAAACAGCTTAAAATTAATAAAAACCATATTGAATTAAGAAGAAACATTAAAGAAAGTCTAGTCATGTTGAAATTTCTTATTTAAATATGGAAATACTTATATTAATTTATAGTATTAATTTATTTATTTTTGAGTATCTTAATATACATTTTCTATTATATTGAAAATTATTGAATTAATGGGACGCGTTATTATTTTTAAGCTGCAGCTTTTCCGTGAGTGTAGTATATACTTCTTTCAGAATTTCAACTTGGCCACCTCGTATCTTTTCCTGAAAGGGCGAAGAAAATTTCTATGGAATAGCAGTTAGATGAAATTCTAGAGTAATTAAAATGATCCGAAGTGGACTGGAAGAGACTATTGAAGGAACCAGGAACAAATGTCCATACTATACCAGGTATTCTCACCCACAAATTTGTATTCAAGAATAATAACCTATGTTATATATTTCTTATTTCGAGTTCATGATGTCAAATTGTAACAGCCTTATTTATGAAAATTATTAACGCTTTATAAAGGTTTTTTAAGAAAAAAAATATAAAAGTTTGTTTTAAAAACTCCTTATAAAGCCTTGACAAGTTTTATAAATAAGGGTGTTATATTTTAAATGCTTTTTAAGAAGGATTAAAGGTAGAATTACCCGACTGTAAATGTAGAACTGTAAATGTGTCAGCTGATCGAATCTGTTGCATGAAAATGTAATGTAACTGCAACAGTAAGAAACAGCTGATCGATTTTGTTATGTGAAAAGTAATGAAAATGGTTATAGAGATGTACTACTTTTCATATAAAAATGTCAATCAGCTGTTTTCTACGTTGCAGTTACATTACATGACAGTCGGCTAACTGAGCCTTTACTTGTCTGAAATGTCACGTAAATGTAACGTCTGAACCTGCAGAAAATAGAATTTCATGAAGAGGTACGTGACATTTGTAGACAATGATGAGATGTATGTATATTGAATGAGAATGTAACCTTGTTTTGGTACTTTTGTTTCTTTTAATAATTTAAGCTTTTAAGTTGCTAAATTTGTATTCGTACATGGCATATTTAATAAAATTTAATTTTCTAACAAAGATTTTTTCTTTATAAAATTTAACCAGAGACTGCCAATCGCTTGTGTTTATTTTTTGTTAATATACATATACATATGGAAATTTTTCTCAAAAGGCCCACCATGACCAAAAAATTAAAAGTCATTAAAAACTAACTATTATACGATATTGTAATAGAGAAATATGTAAATTTTATTAATTTAATCAGTTTAATCATAATTTTTTCCCCTAAGATGAAAAGGCAGAATATTGTGTTGCACAAATGCCATTTTTTATTTCGGATACGATTTGTTGCATGTTTTTTAATATTATATTCTGTAAAAGAAAACAACAATGTAACAACTATTCCAAAAAATTACTCTTGCAAGTTTAGTAATTTAAGGAAAAGGGAAAATAGAACGATGGAAATTTGATTCACGGTAAATTTTTAATTTCTTTTAGTATATTTCGTGATATCACGTTCAACCTTAAAAAAGATAATTTATTGACATTGCGTCATAGCTGCTCGAAGAAGTTGTTTTAAAGTTTGAATTTAAACCAAATTTTTGGCATTTTTATAATCCATCAGAGAAAATTTAAAAAAAAATTAAATTTAAGTACTTTAACAGCCTGTCCCACTCGACAACTTGTACTACAAACAACAATAACATTAGATTTTTTTTGTTGTTTTCAATATAAGCTGTCGATCGAACGATTTCTAGTGATATCGTGCGACAGGCCGTAAATCTATTCAAATCTATTCGAATTTGGTCACGTTCGACACAATAAGTATTTACTTTACTTTACTTTTACTTTTTAAAACTTACAGCCTGTTTATGGAATTCATACATACTCATATATAGTTATATACATTCATATATTAAACATATATGGACCATATATAATTTTTTTAGCTGGGAAGATATTTCACATCTATACACAGGCGAATATTTACAACAACAACAACAAAAGACATCACATGACAAAAAAATGTATTCAAAGATTGAGTTAAGCACTTAAAATCAATTTGTAGATATGTATGTATTAGTGATGTAACGAATGTCAATTTTTGATATTCGCGAATACGAATACGAATATTTGAAACGATATTCGCGAATACGAATACGAATATTATATGCAATATGAAATATTAAAAAATTGTTATCAAAAAGGACCTCACACTCTTGTTGTCGTACTTTAATAAAAAGTACCAAAAATTTTAATGATCGTCATTATATAATATATGAAAATGATACAAAGCACAAATTTCTATAAAAAATTAATGTATTTGTACAAACTAAAATTCGCCTCAATTTGGCGAATACGAATACATTCATATTCGACTAAAAATGGCCGTATATTCGACAATTCGAATACGAATATTCGTGCATCACTAGTATGTATACATATCAAATTTCTTATCAAAGCTCAAGTATTTATTAGATCTACATCATGAAAATATATGAAGCGTCGTTTAGTTAAAGCACAATGCAAATATAAACAATCCATATACTCAGGGAAAATCTGCAGCTTAAAAATAAGAATGCGTCACATTAATTCAATAATTTTTAATATTATAGAAAATGTATATTGAGATATCTACAAACTAATGAGTTTAATAAATGAATGCTGTAAATTAATATTTTGTCCATATTGAAATAAGAAATTTCAATATGACTAAACCTTCGTTAATATTTCTTATTAATTCATTATGGTTTTTACTGATTTTAAGTTGGTTTTTCTCTGGGTGTAGAAAAGTCTTTAAGTCAAAGAAGACGGATGTAGTTAAATAAACAAAATCTTTAATATAAACAAATTTCATACAGTTTAATAAATGAATGCTGTAAATTAATATTTTGTCCATATTGAAATAAGAAATTTCAATATGACTAAACCTTCGTTAATATTTCTTATTAATTCATTATGGTTTTTACTGATTTTAAGTTGGTTTTTCTCTGGGTGTAGAAAAGTCTTCAAGTCAAAGAAGACGGATGTAGTTAAATAAACAAAATCTTTAATATAAACAAATTTCATACAGTTTAATAAATGAATGCTGTAAATTAATATTTTGTCCATATTGAAATAAGAAATTTCAATATGACTAAACCTTCGTTAATATTTCTTATTAATTCATTATGGTTTTTACTGATTTTAAGTTGGTTTTTCTCTGGGTGTAGAAAAGTCTTCAAGTCAAAGAAGACGGATGTAGTTAAATAAACAAAATCTTTAATATAAACAACTTTAACGCGAGACAAGTTTAAGCATGAGAAAATATAACGCAATCGTAAGTATAAAAACATACTAGAATTAGGGAAGTTCAGATATATGATAGTATTTTATAGTACCAAATGTCGATATTGAAAACAATTTACTTCTATCTACATATACCAATTCCTATGGTTACATATTACGGCAACAACGCCACCCACTCAAATCACGGTCAGCCTTAAATTCTCACAGTCTAGCAACACCTACATTAGCATTAGAAAAAATAACTTTCACGTTTTCCCGTCCTCATTAGGAAAAATCATTTTCCCGTCGGCATTTGATAAAATAATATTTATGTTTTGCCGTCGACATTTGAAAAAAATAATAATCATTTATTGCCGTCGGCATATATACTTATGAAATCTTAATCTTATGAAACCCCTTAATCAACTCAAAAGAAAAATCACCCGTTATCACACAATTAATGTAACCCAAAAAAAAAATCACCCGTTCACACAAAGTTAATGTAAACAAAAACTCCTAATGTAAACCAAGAACATCAAAGCGCCGCCGAAAACACAAATTTCTAAGAATTTAACAATTTTCAAATTTTAATCACCCAAATTTAACAATTTCACCCACAATTTAACAATTTTAATTGGGGCAGAATGAAGAGTTCACTACTACTAACTTTATGTGTGTATACATTTATATTTTGCAGCATAGTCATTTCTTTGGCTACGATTATTATAAAGCAGCAGAGTTTCAACTAACCACAGTCATCAGCAGAGAAACAAAAAATAAAAATTTGCAAGTAAAACTATGTACAGACGATTGTCAGATCTTACAATATTGTCAGATCTGGCAATGTGCTGACAATATACTGGCAATCGAAAATGGCCAGCACAATATTTCTTGTCAGTTCACACGGTTGTCAGAAAATCTTACAATTTATTGCCAGACGGTTGTATGACAATAAATTCATCTGACAAAATCGTCAGTAGAAAAATTGTCAGTTCACACGGTTGTCATATGTCATATTGTCAAATTGTTAGATCTGTTGTTATGCGTTGCCAGACTTAAACCATTTGTTGGAAATTGTTAAATATTTATCGTTTGTGTTTGTGTTTAATGTAAAAAGTGAAAGTATAAATTATTATGGACCATAAAAAGGAATTGCAATGATTTTGTCCGCATATATTTTATTATAATTTTTTTATTTAAAATCAAGCGTGTGCAGTGTTGCCCATAGAAAGAATTATCTTACAATGACGCCATTGTCAGATGCATGAACTTCGCACATCTGACAATATTAAAATGTCTGACAAATATCTGGCAATAATTTTACAATGTGTTCACACGATTGTAAGATGTCTGACAATTTGTTGTCAGTTGCTAGTCTTGCAATGGACTGACAATGCTTTTTCTAGCAACGGCGTCTGACAAAAATTGCCAGTTCACACGGTTGTAAGAAATTTTGAGCACATTTTACTGGCAATATTGTAAGATCTAACAACCGTCTGTACATAGCTTAAGCAATAAAGTTAACTTCTCATTCTCCCCCCCACTTCCTTCTCTTTTCGTTATGTACTGTGTATTTGAAAAAAAAAACATTTGTACATTTTTTATTTTCTACACATTTATTGTTATTTTGATAAAATTTTATAATAATATGTAGATACATTCATATTTTAAAAAGTTCATTTAAAGCAAGGTATTTCTTTTGTTAGTAAAATAGCATTTTTTTAATGCGCAAACACCAAAATTATGATAATTACAATAAAAATATTCTGGATATTTAATTTCCATGTGCATAAAGTTGATGCAGCTATATCCTCAACGTTAAAAATTTTTCGGCATAAAATTTTTTCCATCCATCGTCTTTTTTCTTCACCTTTTACATAAATTTTAGGACATCTTGCATTGGTTTTTAAAAAATTGCAAACGCTTTGAAAATAAACTGATCCAGCCGTTCAGCTGAGCTGATTATAGTTTTTTGTTAGCCACTGCTTTTTTTCTTTGGTTTTTTTTATTGATAACCATTGAAAATCAAATGGGGGTTCTATAATAAAATTTTTATACTCATAATTGTTGAAAACAATTGCTACGTCTTTTGCGATGAAATCATTTGAATTACTTTTGAAACCTTGTACGTCTATAAAAACCATATTTTTCTTCCATATTGCTCGCAATCAATTTATAAGACTTTTCGAACTTGTCCTTTGATGGGTGTTGGTTCCTAATCATACTCAAAAAGTTGTCTCCTAATAATGCCTGCTTATTATTCTATAATAATTAACAAACACAAAAACAGATGTTTATAATTGAAATACAAATTTACAATACAAATTTACATTTACAATACTAATATTAATATTAATACTGATACTAATACTAATCTAATACAAACCTACTCACATCTTATAACAACCCAACCTTAATATTTAACATAAATTGTAAGTTGTAATACTTACAGTTCGCAATACTATTATGTTAACAAAAAGGTTAATGTAAAGTATGGGAAATATGTAGGTACATAGAGTTTTAAGAACTACATATACACATATGAAATAAATGTATACAACTAGGTACATAGAGTTAAGAAATTGAAATAAATAGTTACTGTTGAAGTCTTACTTAAACCGACAAGACGTGTTTCTATTTAAATACTTTAATTGTGCACGAAAAAGATTGTCCACCATTTTATTCAAAAATTCCAACCTTAAAAACTATTAAGGTTTTACAATGGGTATATATTCTTTTATACGACCATGAATAAGAATGCAGCAAGCTGATGTCTTTGCTGCAATATTAGTTGCTGTTTGAAATTCTATTTTCATATCAATCGGTCCATTTTTGAGTGATTCATTCTGATGAATGACATCTAATACAATAATAGGAGCTTTTGTCTTAAATTCTGATGTAGTTAGAAGCGGTTGAGATTCTTTCTTAGTAGCGGTGTTGGAATCTTATATACATATCATATAGAATTGCATAACGTTCATTTTTAAATCTTATGAGACTGAATTTAAATGTACTTTTAAATTAGTCAAATCACAATGAATAAACTTATTTTCTTGTTGAAAAGCGATCAACGCAAAACAGGAGCGTTCTCTATTTGCACTCAGTTTAACATTCCAAATATGGCTAGTTCCTGTGTTTAATTGTGCATTAACATGACAATCCCAACTGCAAAATGTCATAGGTGTAGAAGCACCATTGTTAATAATTTTTATCACATTCAATTTGCTTAAGTCGGATAATTATTGTACATGTGGGATTCTCCATGAGATGAGTGAAATTGAAAGTTTAGCTTTTTCAAGATCTTTATCATTCTTATTGCGCAAGAGTATCAATTCATGTTTTCCATTTAGTATAACTTTATTGTAGTCTTCAGCGAATCCTAGAAGCACGTTTAGAGGTAAATTGAAAAATCCATTTGCAAGAGTGACATCAATTTTGTTCCATCCAACATTTTGCAGCACGTTGCTTTCTGTTGGTGACAGAGAAACCAAATTTTTTTATGGTGCTTGTGACTCCTAAATATCCTGTATGATCAATTTCAATTCCATTGAGCTCATAGCGAATTTCATCAAATAGATATGTTACAAATTTGTTTTTTACTATAAGGTTTTCTGAAGAAGAAGAAGAAGACTTGGGATTATTATCATAGGCAATAAACCCCTCTACATAAATGTAGCTCCCACTGGGTAGCATGTACAAATCTTAATTTTGTATTTTCATCATTATTGCTGTAAGATTGTAAGTATGGTATATATGTATGATATTCCTTTTTGATTATATTCTCATCAGATAAGGGTTTATCTAATAGCATGTTCACACGGACAGCAATTATCGAGGTTCGCTCTCTCATTCGAGGTTCGCGGTCGAATCTTGATTGAATCAACAGGTTTCGCCATACAAATTTTTGAGAGCGAAATTGCTATCATCGCTAGTTTTGATAACAAATTATCGTTAATATATCTGAACTAGCTATCAAAACAAAATGAGTGTACACATACACATGAGTAAATAAAAAACAAACCAAAAAATGGATGCGTGTATGAATTAAAAAAAATTAGAACCCATTTTATTCATTATTTTTGCTTAATTTGTTTATCTACTGTAAAAAAGCAAATAACACAAAATATAAAACTCCTGCCAACTATTCACGTATGTAAAAACAATGATGCCAATTTTTGATACTCAAAAAGCGTAAAAAAGGCTATATTGAAAAATGTAAAAAAGGGCTAAATTCAAAAAATATACTCTTAGCGCTAAATAAAGAAAAAATTTTCGAATAATTGCGAAATGGGGCTAGGGGCTAGTATTAAAATATTTCTGTTGTAAATCAAAACCTCAAAAACATTTTTGTACAGTAATTTATCAGAAAATCATGAGATCAATACGTACATAGCTTGAGATATTACATTTCAATAAGGAACATATAAATAGTGTACATATACACATATAAGAGAAGTATATATACATGTATGTATGTATCTACGTTTACATAAGTACATACATATAAAATTGGCCGTTTTAAAATAAAATTTCGATTCCTCACTCTTCCTAAAACATAGATTATCTATTTTAGGCTATACTGAATATCTTTCGAAGCACAAACAATTTGAAAGAAATAAAAGATTATTCTATAGTCTTCATCCTTTTTAAATTGGTAAGGCAAACTAGCAAAATTAAATGAGTAAAAAGTCCATATTATTAGATTAAAGGAAAAAAAATTCACAAAGATACATATTGGATATAAAGTAAGAAAAGTTCTGAAAGTTAATTATAAAACGTGCTAATTTGCGCGCTTTTTTTGGGATTAAACATTTTTTTCGCGTTTTGATGCCCATTTTTTGAGTTGGTAACCAAATTGTAATTATTTTTAAGTTCTATTTACGCTGCAGCCACACGTTCAATAAATGGCATTCAATTTCATTAAACATATTGTGTGTCAAAATTCCTTGAAATTGATAATCAATTTCATTTTTTAAATGCCACCGACGGAGAAACAACTGAAATTTGTAGCTTCAATCAATGTGTGCTGTGGCCAGCCCACAGTAGGGTTTACGATGACTAAAATGGGAATTAATTCCTGGTGTGTTTCCCTTTTAATAATTTTAAATTTTTTTGGTCAATATCACTTAAAGAGAGCGATTTGCGAAATCGGGCGAAAAAATTGGCGGAATAGTTCTGAGGGAAGTGGTACTCCCCATACAAAATAATTTAAAAAAAATCTGCTATCTAGAAACCTATGATAGTAAGAGGCTACAAATTTGGTGTGAGTTAATTTAAAGACAGCATACAAAGTGAGATGAAAAATTGGCGGAATAGGACTTAGGGAAGGGATACTCCCCATACAAAATAATTAAAAAAAATCTGCTATCTAGAAACCTATGATAGTAAGAGGCGTCAAATTTGTTGCGAGTTAATTTCAAGACATCATACAAAGTGAGATGAAAAATTGGCGGAATAGGACTGTGGGAAGGGGTACTCCCAATAAAAAATAATTTAAAAAATATGCTATCTAGAAACCTATGATAGTAAGATGCTTCAAATTTGGTGCGAGTTAATTTCAAGACAGCATACAAAGTAAGATGAAAAATTGGCGGAATAGCACTGCGGGAAGGGGTTCTCCCCATACAAAATAACTTAAACAAATCTGCTATCTAGAAACCTATGATAGTAAGAGGTTTCAAATTATTATTTTTTTTTACTGTTCATTATTTAATGCAAGTTTATTGGAAGTAGGTTAAAAAGGCGAATTAGAATACATATTTGAAAGACTCAATTCACAATTGAATTGAAACCTGTATGGGGTGCTTTAACAATAACTATAATCATCTGTATAATTGGTATAAATATCATTATCATCATCACTGGCATATTCTTCACTATCCAGACTTGAATCAAATATAAGCATATAATTTTTCGGTTTAGTTACGTTAATTTTGCCGACCACATTTTTAACATATTAAACTGAAGTGTTACCATTATTATTTTCAAATTAATGTTTTACTAGATGACGTGATCGATGCGGCATCAAAAAGTCAATTTTGAAAAATATCTCAGTTACGTTATTTTCGCTGTTAGGGCTCAACATTGTTGAAGTTGCTACTTTTTCTTTTTAATCCGTCTTTATGAATACATACATATGTATGTATATAAATTATTAATATATGCATTAAAATTAAATGTAAGCTATCATGAAAGCAAAAGCAATAATAACACTATATAACAATATATTTAAATTTTATTTTAAAATGTGCAAAAAAAGTGCAGACAAATTTTTCATAAATATTTTCAAAAGCGTTAATATTAAAAAAAACAAGGTTGTTTTCTTAATTTCGCTTTATTCACAACTATTTATCGACATATTTCCCGAAATTCACTAATTTATAGGCTTACACGTGAAAATTAATTAAAAATAATAAAACAAATTACGCATAAAAACAAAAAACATAAATTAATCTTATTAACCTGAGGTTGAAGAATCCATTAAAATATTTTTAATCATCATTTTAGAAAACACTCAAAACTAATTTTTAAGACACCAAAAGTTGAAATTTATATTGCACGCGAGAAAAGCGTCAAATAACAAATAAAGTTGTCTGATGAATTTCCTAAACATTTAATTTGGTACACAACATTGCTTTGATCTTTTTTGTCAACTTTTGTTTTTGTTTTTGTGAATAAATTATTTATCGTTTTGTTTGCTCTATGTCAGTGTAACTTCTTTGTTGTTTATTAGTGTTCTCATTTGTTTATTTTCTGTAAGCTTAGGAATGTATGGAAGGCTATAAAATTTGGTGTTGCCAGATGAATTTGCCTTTTCCTTATTTTTATCCCCATATTTTGCCTTTTCTATTAAGTTGTTTATTAAATATATCGGGTAGCTGTTATTTAAAAGTATTTGTCTTATTTTTTGTATATTTTTATTTTTAAATTGCTCATCACTGATTTCTAATACTTTCTTAATTAAATTCAAGGCAGTATTTGTTTTTTGTTGTATAGGTTGTGTTGAATGAAAGTTTATAAGGCGTCCGGATGCAATATCTTTTGAGTACCAATCAGTTATAATTCTGTTGTCTTTTTTATATATTTTCAAATCTAAATATGGTATGCAGTTATTTTCTTGTTTTTCGATTGTGAATTTTAGCTTGGTATGATAACTATTGAAAGTGTTTAGTATAATTTCTTCGTCGCTTTTCCTTATTACCGCAAATAAATCATCTACGTATTTTGTTATGTATTTTATGTTGATGTTCTTTTCTTTTAGTTCTTCTATTGTTGTCTCTAGTAATTTATCTAAAACTATATCTGCTATAGTGGGGGAGAGTGGGTTCCCCATGGGCATACCATATGTTTGGTTGCAAACTTTCCCATCATAAATAAAATAGTTATTTTCATGAAGGCAGAATTGTAATGTTTTTAAAAATTGTTTTTTCGGAATTTTTGTAAGTTTTTCTAATACAGTTCATTGTTTTATTATATTATTGATAGCCAGATGGATTGGGATATTACTGAAGAGTGATACGACGTCCAATGATATTAAAATTTCATCATCATCAACTATTATGTCCTGAAGATTCTTCTTTAATTCCAGTGAGTTTTTAATATTATATTTTTCTTTTATCAGATGTTTCAAGATGTTGCCAATATATTTTGAGAGGTTGTAGCATGGTACTTCAATTGATGCTGAAATTGGTCTCAATGGTATATCTAGTATGTGGATTTTTGGTAAACCGTACAATCGAGGTGCTGTGGCAGAATTTGACGTCAATTTAATTTTTTCATACTTTGTTATAAAATTTTGTTTGTAAAGATCCAGTATTATTCTGTTATTTTCTCTTTGAAGTTTTTGGGTAGGATCAAATCTCATTACCTTATAGGTATTCCGGTCTTCTAGTAGTTTCTGCATTCCCCTGTTGTAAGTTTCTTTATACATAATAACTGTCTTATTACCTTTATCTGCTTTTGTTACTATTATGTCTTTTTGTTTTTCCAAAAATCTTTTTGTCTTTTTAAATATATTGAGTATAAATTTCTCTTTGAGATTATTTTTAGCTGTTCTCTTCTATGTTAAAATTCTGTTAGCTGTTCTTGTTCTGGCTATTTCCTTTTCTCTATCGTCGTCCAAAGTTTGTACCCATTGTTCAATGTCCGCAATTAGATCGATTGCTGAAAAATTAGCTCTATTTACAGGAATAGTAAACTTAGCTCCCAATGAGAGTAACCACTTGCTGTCTTCGCTGAGTTGAACGTTCGTCATATTAACTATCCAATCTGGATTGTATATGAGGTTGTACTTCTCTAGCTGTCTCAATTGAAGGTTTTTCATTTTTTCCAGAAGCGTCTCTTTATAAGCCGATGTAATTTTCTTATACCTTTCTCTCTGACTTTCAATAAATTTATCGAAATCTTCGACGTTAATTTTAAATCTTAAATTATTCTCCATATCACTCTTTTTTCTTTTTAAGTCGTCAATATTTATGTGGCTCTCTCTTATTTCTAAATTGAGAATTTTTATGTGGAAATTTTGTTCAATCTTGTCCAGTTCCCTTGAGATAGTGGAAGAAGTGAAAAGTTGTTTTGTATTTTGGGTGGAATTAGTCAAATGTGTCGGTATTATTCCATTTTTCCTACATTGTAATAAATATATAAGTCTTTCATGTTGTTTCGCTAATTTATTAATTCCTTTGCAATAATTTTTCAGTAGTATGCAAGTCTCTATGTTGTACTTTAGGTTCATGTGTGTGAAAAAATTATGCTCTCTGTCTTCCATTATAATAGTTTCTATATTCGGTGGGCCCTCCGATGATTTCAAATATTCAGTATTTATTTTTACTGATGTTTGGCTATATTTAGTTTAAGTGCTTTTTTTATAAATGGGCTTTTAAGGTCAGCGAATTAAAATAAGCGATTATTTATTTTATTAATTAGTTCATCCGACGTTTCGTTGGAAAATCCCAACTTCATCAGGGATGTTTTTATTTGTTAATCTAGTAACCTTGTTGTAACAGAAAAAATATAAAAACGACAATTTTAGAAACTTATCATTACACAATTGTTTTTGTTTTATGATACATAAAACATACAGTGTAATCATAATTATGATTAAGAACAATCGTTACTTACATATGATAATATTTTGAAAATTATAATTGTTTTTCATAGTTTGTATTTTACATAATCAGCACTACATAAAACACAAAAGCTCGAAAACAAACGTCATATACAAAACATATAACATGAAACCAACGACAATGTTCTTAATATTAATATCACAGTAAAACTAAAATAAAACAATAGAGTAGTTGGCATTTGTGTTGTCTTTGTCTTCCTTCTTATTAATTGCACTGTTCCCTTTTTGTTGTATCCTGAGGCTCTCAAGTGTATATCGTTTATTCTCTCGTCTCTCTTTGTCCAGTATTTTTACATTCGTCAAGTCAGCTCTATGATTGTTCTCCGTACAGTGTTGTGATAGTGCGGTTGAATGTTTTAGTTTTTTAATATCAGTTTCATGTTCACTTGTTCTTATGCTTAAGCTCCTCTTTGTTGTTCCTATGTATACTTTACCACAGTTGTCTGATGAATTTCCTAAACATTTAATTTGGTACACAACATTGCTTTGATCTTTTTTATCAACTTTTGTTTTTGTTTTTGTGAATAAATTATTTATCGTTTTGTTTGCTCTATATGCCAGTGTAACTTCTTTGTTGTTTATTAGTGTTCTCATTTGTTTATTTTCTGTAAGCTTAGGAATGTATGGAAGGCTATAAAATTTGGTGTTGCCAGATGAATTTGCCTTTTCCTTATTTTTATCCCCATATTTTGGCTTTTCTATTAAGTTGTTTACATATTAAATATATCGGGTAGCTGTTATTTAAAAGTATTTGTCTTATTTTTTGTATATTTTTATTTTTAAATTGCTCATCACTGATTTCTAATACTTTCTTAATTAAATTCAAGGCAGTATTTGTTTTTTGTTGTATAGGTTGTGTTGAATGAAAGTTTATAAGGCGTCCGGATGCAATATCTTTTGTGTACCAATCAGTTATAATTCTGTTGTCTTTTTTATATATTTTCCAATCTAAATATGGTATGCAGTTATTTTCTTGTTTTTCGATTGTGAATTTTAGCTTGGTATGATAACTATTGAAAGTGTTTAGTATAATTTCTTCGTCGCTTTTCCTTATTACCGCAAATAAATCATCTACGTATTTTGTTATGTATTTTATGTTGATGTTCTTTTCTTTTAGTTCTTCTATTGTTGTCTCTAGTAATTTATCTAAAACTATATCTGCTATAGTGGGGGAGAGTGACATTTGCTTCGCGTGGAATTTAGAACAAACAAGGACTAGTTAATAGTGTTTGCATTTGAAATTTTTTGTACGAAGTAATGAATGGTGCTCAACATTTTTCAAAAGTTTGAACAGAGTAGTAGTCTTAAGTAGAAAATATTTTCGCGCAAATCCAAGGCAAATTCATATAAGGTATACTCACGTCATATTTTTGAATTCGCTTTTAGTATTTTATATACTTGGGATGTCAAAAGAAGCTGTTTTGTTTTAGAAAAAAAAGTATTTTTTGAGCGTTTTGTTATAAAAATTAATAAACAGAAAAATAAAGATAAAGAAACTTAAAAAAAAGTATTTTATGTGTCCCCCAAACCATAGTGTTACTGCTCCGGAATTGCATTAAGTTGGTATGGGTAGTAAAAATATGCTTAAGAAGTCTGAGGAATAAGTTAATTTGTACCGAGTATGAACAGCCGGCTGCAACGGTTCTATCCTTGTTGGCTTTAAAACAATTGAAAGCTTTGATACTTTTTGTTATAACTTTTAATAAGGGTCTAAGTGGGTGCAAATCGCTAAGCAGATGGTTTGTAAATCTCTATCTCTATGCTATGGTTGTGGTTTTATATACACCCAGCAGAGAAATGGATAATAATTTAAAAATAAAACGCATGGAACGTTTATCTATAAATGCCGTATATAATGGAATCATGAAATTCTGGCACATCCAGGAGTAAGTATACAAAGGCAAAAATTATCTGATTATATGTATGTGTACATAAATAAATGTATTATGCATTTTCAGTGTTTTAGGTTGTATAATGTATGAGCTGTAAAATGGGAACAAACTTTGCAAATTCAGTTATGGAGAAAGTTGATGCAAAATCATTACCATATAGATGCTGAATATAGTACATACATACATATGTATGTATATAGTTTTATAAGTGCTTTTTTAATAAAATTCCCTTATGTGTAACACAGAAATATTTTAGTGCAACTTAAAATCCTTTTTTCGTAATTTTTGTTAGATATGTACATGTCAAGCAAACTTTATTTTTACAAATAAAAAACACAAGTGATGAATCAAATAATAAATTGTTGTTTAAGTGCGAATATCTAGCTTCTTCCATTACGCGAACACGATGCACAAAATATGTTTGGTTGTAAACTTTCCCATCATAAATAAAATAGTTATTTTCATGAAGGCAGAATTGTAATGTTTTTAAAAATTGTTTTTTCGGAATTTTTGTAAGTTTTTCTAATACAGTTCATTGTTTTATTATATTATTGATAGCCAGATGGATTGGGATATTACTGAAGAGTGATACGACGTCCAATGATATTAAAATTTCATCATCATCAACTATTATGTCCTGAAGATTCTTCTTTAATTCCAGTGAGTTTTTAATATTATATTTTTCTTTTATCAGATGTTTCAAGATGTTGCCAATATATTTTGAGAGGTTGTAGCATGGTACTTCAATTGATGCTGAAATTGGTCTCAATGGTATATCTAGTTTGTGGATTTTTGGTAAACCGTACAATCGAGGTGCTGTGGCAGAATTTGACGTCAATTTAATTTTTTCATACTTTGTTATAAAATTTTGTTTGTAAAGATCCAGTATTATTCTGTTATTTTCTCTTTGAAGTTTTTGGGTAGGATCAAATCTCATTACCTTATAGGTATTCCGGTCTTCTAGTAGTTTCTGCATTCCCCTGTTGTAAGTTTCTTTATACATAATAACTGTCTTATTACCTTTATCTGCTTTTGTTACTATTATGTCTTTTTGTTTTTCCAAAAATCTTTTTGTCTTTTTAAATATATTGAGTATAAATTTCTCTTTCAGATTATTTTTAACTGTTCTCTTGTATGTTAAAATTCTGTTAGCTGTTCTTGTTCTGGCTATTTCCTTTTCTCTATCGTCGTCCAAAGTTTGTACCCATTGTTCAATGTCCGCAATTAGATCGATTGCTGAAAAATTAGCTCTATTTACAGGAATAGTAAACTTAGCTCCCAATGAGAGTAACCACTTGCTGTTGTACTTCTCTAGCTGTCTCAATTGAAGGCTTTTCATTTTTTCCCGAAGCGTCTCTTTATAAGCCGATGTAATTTTCTTATACCTTTCTCTCTGACTTTCAATAAATTTATCGAAATCTTCGACGTTAATTTTAAATCTTAAATTATTCTCCATATCACTCTTTTTTCTTTTTAAGTCGTCAATATTTATGTGGGTCTCTCTTATTTCTAAATTGAGAATTTTTATGTGGAAATTTTTTTCAATCTTGTCCAGTTCCCTTGAGATAGTGGAAGAAGTGAAAAGTTGTTTTGTATTTTGGGTGGAATTAGTCAAATGTGTCGGTATTATTCCATTTTTCCTACATTGTAATAAATATATAAGTCTTTCATGTTGTTTCGCTAATTTATTAATTCCTTTGCAATAATTTTTCAGTAGTATGCAAGTGTCTATGTTGTACTTTAGGTTCATGTGTGTGAAAAAATTATGCTCTCTGTCTTCCATTATAATAGTTTCTATATTCGGTGGGCCCTCCGATGATTTCAAATATTCAGTATTTATTTTTACTGATCTTTGGCTATATTTAGTTTAAGTGCTTTTTTATAAATGGGCTTTTAAGGTCAGCGAATTAAAATAAGCGATTATTTATTTTATTAATTAGTTCATCCGACGTTTCGTTGGAAAATCCCAACTTCATCAGGGATGTTTTTATTTGTTAATCTGGTAACCTTGTTGTAACAGAAAAAATATAAAAACAACAATTTTAGAAACTTATCATTACACAATTGTTTTTGTTTTATGATACATAAAACATACATTGTAGTCATAATTATGATTAAGAACAATCGTTACTTACATATGATAATATCTTGAAAATTATAATTGTTTTTCATAGTTTGTATTTTACATAATCAGCACTACATAAAACACAAAAGCTCGAAAACAAACGTCATATACAAAACATATAACATGAAACCAACGACAATGTTCTTAATATTAATATCACAGTAAAACTAAAATAAAACAATAGAGTAGTTGGCATTTGTGTTGTCTTTGTCTTCCTTCTTATTAATTGCACTGTTCCCTTTTTGTTGTATCCTGAGGCTCTCAAGTGTATATCGTTTATTCTCTCGTCTCTCTTTGTCCAGTATTTTTACATTCGTCAAGTCAGCTCTATGATTGTTCTCCGTACAGTGTTGTGATAGTGCGGTTGAATGTTTTAGTTTTTTAATATCAGTTTCATGTTCACTTGTTCTTATGCTTAAGCTCCTCTTTGTTGTTCCTATGTATACTTTACCACAGTTGTCTGATGAATTTCCTAAACATTTAATTTGGTACACAACATTGCTTTGATCTTTTTTATCAACTTTTGTTTTTGTTTTTGTGAATAAATTATTTATCGTTTTGTTTGCTCTATATGCCAGTGTAACTTCTTTGTTGTTTATTAGTGTTCTCATTTGTTTATTTTCTGTAAGCTTAGGAATGTATGGAAGGCTATAAAATTTGGTGTTGCCAGATGAATTTGCCTTTTCCTTATTTTTATCCCCATATTTTGGCTTTTCTATTAAGTTGTTTACATATTAAATATATCGGGTAGCTGTTATTTAAAAGTATTTGTCTTATTTTTTGTATATTTTTATTTTTAAATTGCTCATCACTGATTTCTAATACTTTCTTAATTAAATTCAAGGCAGTATTTGTTTTTTGTTGTATAGGTTGTGTTGAATGAAAGTTTATAAGGCGTCCGGATGCAATATCTTTTGTGTACCAATCAGTTATAATTCTGTTGTCTTTTTTATATATTTTCCAATCTAAATATGGTATGCAGTTATTTTCTTGTTTTTCGATTGTGAATTTTAGCTTGGTATGATAACTATTGAAAGTGTTTAGTATAATTTCTTCGTCGCTTTTCCTTATTACCGCAAATAAATCATCTACGTATTTTGTTATGTATTTTATGTTGATGTTCTTTTCTTTTAGTTCTTCTATTGTTGTCTCTAGTAATTTATCTAAAACTATATCTGCTATAGTGGGGGAGAGTGACATTTGCTTCGCGTGGAATTTAGAACAAACAAGGACTAGTTAATAGTGTTTGCATTTGAAATTTTTTGTACGAAGTAATGAATGGTGCTCAACATTTTTCAAAAGTTTGAACAGAGTAGTAGTCTTAAGTAGAAAATATTTTCGCGCAAATCCAAGGCAAATTCATATAAGGTATACTCACGTCATATTTTTGAATTCGCTTTTAGTATTTTATATACTTGGGATGTCAAAAGAAGCTGTTTTGTTTTAGAAAAAAAAGTATTTTTTGAGCGTTTTGTTATAAAAATTAATAAACAGAAAAATAAAGATAAAGAAACTTAAAAAAAAGTATTTTATGTGTCCCCCAAACCATAGTGTTACTGCTCCGGAATTGCATTAAGTTGGTATGGGTAGTAAAAATATGCTTAAGAAGTCTGAGGAATAAGTTAATTTGTACCGAGTATGAACAGCCGGCTGCAACGGTTCTATCCTTGTTGGCTTTAAAACAATTGAAAGCTTTGATACTTTTTGTTATAACTTTTAATAAGGGTCTAAGTGGGTGCAAATCGCTAAGCAGATGGTTTGTAAATCTCTATCTCTATGCTATGGTTGTGGTTTTATATACACCCAGCAGAGAAATGGATAATAATTTAAAAATAAAACGCATGGAACGTTTATCTATAAATGCCGTATATAATGGAATCATGAAATTCTGGCACATCCAGGAGTAAGTATACAAAGGCAAAAATTATCTGATTATATGTATGTGTACATAAATAAATGTATTATGCATTTTCAGTGTTTTAGGTTGTATAATGTATGAGCTGTAAAATGGGAACAAACTTTGCAAATTCAGTTATGGAGAAAGTTGATGCAAAATCATTACCATATAGATGCTGAATATAGTACATACATACATATGTATGTATATAGTTTTATAAGTGCTTTTTTAATAAAATTCCCTTATGTGTAACACAGAAATATTTTAGTGCAACTTAAAATCCTTTTTTCGTAATTTTTGTTAGATATGTACATGTCAAGCAAACTTTATTTTTACAAATAAAAAACACAAGTGATGAATCAAATAATAAATTGTTGTTTAAGTGCGAATATCTAGCTTCTTCCATTACGCGAACACGATGCACAAAATATGTTTGGTTGTAAACTTTCCCATCATAAATAAAATAGTTATTTTCATGAAGGCAGAATTGTAATGTTTTTAAAAATTGTTTTTTCGGAATTTTTGTAAGTTTTTCTAATACAGTTCATTGTTTTATTATATTATTGATAGCCAGATGGATTGGGATATTACTGAAGAGTGATACGACGTCCAATGATATTAAAATTTCATCATCATCAACTATTATGTCCTGAAGATTCTTCTTTAATTCCAGTGAGTTTTTAATATTATATTTTTCTTTTATCAGATGTTTCAAGATGTTGCCAATATATTTTGAGAGGTTGTAGCATGGTACTTCAATTGATGCTGAAATTGGTCTCAATGGTATATCTAGTTTGTGGATTTTTGGTAAACCGTACAATCGAGGTGCTGTGGCAGAATTTGACGTCAAT
Source organism: Tachina grossa (assembly GCA_949987645.1). Taxonomy (NCBI): domain Eukaryota; kingdom Metazoa; phylum Arthropoda; class Insecta; order Diptera; family Tachinidae; genus Tachina; species Tachina grossa. The sequence goes on from OX465274.1 coordinate 89,229,941, forward strand.
TTAATTTTTTCATACTTTGTTATAAAATTTTGTTTGTAAAGATCCAGTATTATTCTGTTATTTTCTCTTTGAAGTTTTTGGGTAGGATCAAATCTCATTACCTTATAGGTATTCCGGTCTTCTAGTAGTTTCTGCATTCCCCTGTTGTAAGTTTCTTTATACATAATAACTGTCTTATTACCTTTATCTGCTTTTGTTACTATTATGTCTTTTTGTTTTTCCAAAAATCTTTTTGTCTTTATAAATATATTGAGTATAAATTTCTCTTTCAGATTATTTTTAACTGTTCTCTTGTATGTTAAAATTCTGTTAGCTGTTCTTGTTCTGGCTATTTCCTTTTCTCTATCGTCGTCCAAAGTTTGTACCCATTGTTCAATGTCCGCAATTAGATCGATTGCTGAAAAATTAGCTCTATTTACAGGAATAGTAAACTTAGCTCCCAATGAGAGTAACCACTTGCTGTTGTACTTCTCTAGCTGTCTCAATTGAAGGCTTTTCATTTTTTCCCGAAGCGTCTCTTTATAAGCCGATGTAATTTTCTTATACCTTTCTCTCTGACTTTCAATAAATTTATCGAAATCTTCGACGTTAATTTTAAATCTTAAATTATTCTCCATATCACTCTTTTTTCTTTTTAAGTCGTCAATATTTATGTGGGTCTCTCTTATTTCTAAATTGAGAATTTTTATGTGGAAATTTTTTTCAATCTTGTCCAGTTCCCTTGAGATAGTGGAAGAAGTGAAAAGTTGTTTTGTATTTTGGGTGGAATTAGTCAAATGTGTCGGTATTATTCCATTTTTCCTACATTGTAATAAATATATAAGTCTTTCATGTTGTTTCGCTAATTTATTAATTCCTTTGCAATAATTTTTCAGTAGTATGCAAGTGTCTATGTTGTACTTTAGGTTCATGTGTGTGAAAAAATTATGCTCTCTGTCTTCCATTATAATAGTTTCTATATTCGGTGGGCCCTCCGATGATTTCAAATATTCAGTATTTATTTTTACTGATCTTTGGCTATATTTAGTTTAAGTGCTTTTTTATAAATGGGCTTTTAAGGTCAGCGAATTAAAATAAGCGATTATTTATTTTATTAATTAGTTCATCCGACGTTTCGTTGGAAAATCCCAACTTCATCAGGGATGTTTTTATTTGTTAATCTGGTAACCTTGTTGTAACAGAAAAAATATAAAAACAACAATTTTAGAAACTTATCATTACACAATTGTTTTTGTTTTATGATACATAAAACATACATTGTAGTCATAATTATGATTAAGAACAATCGTTACTTACATATGATAATATCTTGAAAATTATAATTGTTTTTCATAGTTTGTATTTTACATAATCAGCACTACATAAAACACAAAAGCTCGAAAACAAACGTCATATACAAAACATATAACATGAAACCAACGACAATGTTCTTAATATTAATATCACAGTAAAACTAAAATAAAACAATAGAGTAGTTGGCATTTGTGTTGTCTTTGTCTTCCTTCTTATTAATTGCACTGTTCCCTTTTTGTTGTATCCTGAGGCTCTCAAGTGTATATCGTTTATTCTCTCGTCTCTCTTTGTCCAGTATTTTTACATTCGTCAAGTCAGCTCTATGATTGTTCTCCGTACAGTGTTGTGATAGTGCGGTTGAATGTTTTAGTTTTTTAATATCAGTTTCATGTTCACTTGTTCTTATGCTTAAGCTCCTCTTTGTTGTTCCTATGTATACTTTACCACAGTTGTCTGATGAATTTCCTAAACATTTAATTTGGTACACAACATTGCTTTGATCTTTTTTATCAACTTTTGTTTTTGTGAATAAATTATTTATCGTTTTGTTTGCTCTATATGCCAGTGTAACTTCTTTGTTGTTTATTAGTGTTCTCATTTGTTTATTTTCTGTAAGCTTAGGAATGTATGGAAGGCTATAAAATTTGGTGTTGCCAGATGAATTTGCCTTTTCCTTATTTTTATCCCCATATTTTGCCTTTTCTATTAAGTTGTTTACATATTAAATATATCGGGTAGCTGTTATTTAAAAGTATTTGTCTTATTTTTTGTATATTTTTATTTTTAAATTGCTCATCACTGATTTCTAATACTTTCTTAATTAAATTCAAGGCAGTATTTGTTTTTTGTTGTATAGGTTGTGTTGAATGAAAGTTTATAAGGCGTCCGGATGCAATATCTTTTGTGTACCAATCAGTTATAATTCTGTTGTCTTTTTTATATATTTTCAAATCTAAATATGGTATGCAGTTATTTTCTTGTTTTTCGATTGTGAATTTTAGCTTGGTATGATAACTATTGAAAGTGTTTAGTATAATTTCTTCGTCGCTTTTCCTTATTACCGCAAATAAATCATCTACGTATTTTGTTATGTATTTTATGTTGATGTTCTTTTCTTTTAGTTCTTCTATTGTTGTCTCTAGTAATTTATCTAAAACTATATCTGCTATAGTGGGGGAGAGTGACATTTGCTTCGCGTGGAATTTAGAACAAACAAGGACTAGTTAATAGTGTTTGCATTTGAAATTTTTTGTACGAAGTAATGAATGGTGCTCAACATTTTTCAAAAGTTTGAACAGACTAGTAGTCTTAAGTAGAAAATATTTTCGCGCAAATCCAAGGCAAATTCATATAAGGTATACTCACGTCATATTTTTGAATTCGCTTTTAGTATTTTATATACTTGGGATGTCAAAAGAAGCTGTTTTGTTTTAGAAAAAAAAGTATTTTTTGAGCGTTTTGTTATAAAAATTAATAAACAGAAAAATAAAGATAAAGAAACTTAAAAAAAGTATTTTATGTGTCCCCCAAACCATAGTGTTACTGCTTCGGAATTGCATTAAGTTGGTATGGGTAGTAAAAATATGCTTAAGAAGTCTGAGGAATAAGTTAATTTGTACCGAGTATGAACAGCCGGCTGCAACGGTTCTATCCTTGTTGGCTTTAAAACAATTGAAAGCTTTGATACTTTTTGTTATAACTTTTAATAAGGGTCTAAGTGGGTGCAAATCGCTAAGCAGATGGTTTGTAAATCTCTATCTCTATGCTATGGTTGTGGTTTTATGTACACCCAGCAGAGAAATGGATAATAATTTAAAAATAAAACGCATGGAACGTTTATCTATAAATGCCGTATATAATGGAATCATGAAAGTCTGGCACATCCAGGAGTAAGTACACAAAGGCAAAAATTATCTGATTATATGTATGTGTACATAAATAAATGTATTATGCATTTTCAGTGTTTTAGGTTGTATAATGTATGACCTGTAAAATGTGAACAAACTTTGCAAATTCAGTTATGGAGAAAGTTGATGCAAAATCATTACCATATAGATGCTGAATATAGTACATACATACATATGTATGTATATAGTTTTATAAGTGCTTTTTTAATAAAATTCCCTTATATGTAACACAGAAATATTTTAGTGCAACTTAAAATCCTTTTTTCGTAATTTTTGTTAGATATGTACATGTCAAGCAAACTTTATTTTTACAAATAAAAAACACAAGTGATGAATCAAATAATAAATTGTTGTTTAAGTGCGAATATGTGTTGACAATATACATATGTATGTATGTATGTAAATAATTTTTGACATCCCTAGTATACAAATGTACAAGAAGCAAAAAATAGTCACCTGAGCCGTCAAGATCACCTGTTATTAATTCGCCTTGGCGCAAATCAAACACTGCCTTTTCTGTTTCAAAAACTGAAAAATATTTCCAAACACTGCTGGATTTTGGTTTCATTTTGATACTTATGAGCACTTATTGATAGAAAAGTTTCCCGCTAAAATGTTAAGCTTTGATTAGAATGCTTTACTTGTAAGTATGTTTATGAATTTTTTTCATGCTGCTTAAAATAATTTTGGTTTTTTTGACGTTTGTGAATCGTAAACTATTTTCGTAAAAGCAGTACATTTTTTTTGTCTTTAGTATTCGCTTGAAATATTCGCATATATTTTAGCGAATGCAAAAGCGAATGCAAATAGCAAAAGTAAGCGAATAATTTGCGAATGCGAAAGCGAAAGCGAATGCGAAAGCGAATGCGAACATTCGTTACATCCCTACAATTTAGTTATAATAAAATTAATATATTTGTAATTAATTTTGTAAGGTCTTGAATTTTTTTTTTCAAATGAATAGGAAATTCAAAAGTAGGGCTAAAAACCCAGTTCAATGGGAAATTAAAAAAATGAGGTAACTATGGAAGAGCGAATAAAGTATTTGAAGCAGATTTGGGAATTAATAGGTATGGAAGGAACTGCAACAGAAGACAACATGATAAATAAACTAAAAATTGAACAAGAAACAGTCTTACTCATGCGGAAATTTTTAGAATGGTGAATTTTCTTTTATTTTTTGTTTTGGAGCAGTGAGCTGTTAAATTTGTTTTTTCAATATGGGTAAAACAGAGTCCAAAATGGAAAAACACAATGCTAACGTAGTTACTAATTTGGAGATCATTGATCACAAGTCAGAAATAAATTCATTATGGATACTAATGCTCATATTGGTAATAATTTCAGCAATAAACTTGTTGCTTAAAATGTATTTGTCACATAAAAGAGCTATAAGAAAAAAGTATTTCAGTAAAGCGAATGACTTAGACAAGATATAAAAGAACATGGGCAATGGAATGGAAAGAAATAATTACTAAAGCCAGAATTATAAAAGAAGATTTTGAACGTTCGTACAAGTGTCTCAATATTGATAGACCAAATAAAAGCGAAACAATTAACCACCATTTTCAGAACATTTTTAAAAGATTAGAAGAAATAAGAGTTTTATTTAACGTTTATTACAATAAACTTACAGTAGCTCACCAAACAGCAGCAGACGCATTTTTCTCTGACTTAACAAACAGAATTTCAAAATTAGCAAATAAAAAATCGATACAAATCGAACTACCAAATTCAGTACACGAAAGTGAAACATTTAATATTTCTATGCCTATAACTGAATCCACAATGACTCAAACTGTAGTAGACTTTTTAAACACAGCATCAAAGCTGATTATAGACTTTGATGGAAAATCAGAAAATTTACGCTCCTTTGTTGACTCCTTGTCATTGGTAGATTCAATAAAAGGTACTCACGAAGCAGTAGCAGTATCACTAATAAAAACAAAGTTGAAGGGAAATGCAAGAAATCTGATTAGCAATGAGTCAACTATATCAGAAATAACTAAAAAAAATAGCGTCAAGGGAGAAGAGTATTAACGGCAAAAATTTTAAATATAAAACAATACAATAACATCGCCAACGCTTATTGCAGCGAAATAGAAAATTTAACTAAAGCATTAGAAACCGCATACATTTCAGATGGACTGGCATGCGACTTAGCTACAAAATATTCCACACAAACTGCCGTAAAGGCATTAACTAAAAACTGCACCATAGATAAAGTTAAGCTTATCATGGAAGCAGGTCCATTCAATAGCATGAACGATGCTATTAGTAAATTTGTCAATAGTTGTACAGATGCCACAGGTCAACAAAATACCATTTTGTACTATGGACAAAAGTAAAATCTGGAAACAATTATCGTGGTAATAACACGCAATCAAGAAGAAATAACTACCCACGTAGAAATAATAAGAACAACTATAATAATAGCAATAATAATAACAATTATTACAGAAACCGGCAAGGAATAATAATCGTAGGAACAATAACTACGTAAGAGCAACAGAATCAAATGAAAACAATTCGGAAAGTTCCGAATTTCCCCTAGGATCAAATCAGTAAAAATTTACCATCTAAATCGAAACTTGAGCTTTTTTATACATATTCAATTAGGCAATACTAATACACTTACACTCTTAGTAGACACGAGAGCAGACATTTCATTAACTAAATCAAAATTCTTTAAATTAAACTAAATAAACACTAATAAAACAATTAGGGAATTCACAATAGCGTTTTAAAATGTGTCTTAATATTGCAACGTTTCAATTTTAATACTTTTATATGGTCTGGCAAGTTTGTTGTTTTTGTTTTGTGTGTAAATCAAATTAGTTACTATGTGGCAAATTTAACAGTTGGGAGTTCACAATATCGTTTTAAAATGTGTCTTAATATTGCAACACTTCAATTTTAATGCTTTAATATGGTCTGACAAGTTTGTTGTTTTTGTTTTGTATGTATGTAAATCAAATTAATTACCATGTGGCAAATTTAACAGTATAAAAAGCATGTCATTTTCAATATGGCAATATGGTAAAACCAACAAACATGTTAAAACTGTCAAAGCAGATGTAGTTGATAAAAAAAATATTTGTATTTTTCGCAGAACAAAAGTTATTTTAATAAATTTATCCAATAATAATTTCTAATAAAAAATTTTTTGTTATTTTAATACGTACGGAAGAAAATAATTCAGTCTCTCATAGGCATTCGTACAAACATGTATTTTACTCTCTCTCTCTCTCTCTCTCTCTCTCTCTCATATTATACACTAATTTATAAATAATATAAAGATGTATTTGTGTTTGTCTGACTTTGATATACACAGTATGTGTATTTATATCAGTGGTGCCGTCTTTTTTAAAGCAAAAAGCACTGTTTGGTCATGAAAAAAGCACTAAAAAGCACCAAATGCAATAAATATGTTTGTATGTATATACATATGTGCAGGATAAACATTTGAATTCAAATTTTATTTTTACTCTTTTATATATTAAATAAAATCATCCACTATAGTTCTGGTGACCATTCGTCCTTTTTTTAAGAGGACAGTCCTTTTTTTTAACACGATGTCCTTTTAAATTTTTTTTCAAAAAAAATGTCGTCTTTTTCAATTAATTGTCCTTTATTGTCCTTTTATTTTCATTACTAATTTTTTTTTTTCTTTAAACTTTAAAATTATAAGTTTTATTTTATCAAAACCCGAAAATGTCAACATCAATACAATAGAAATTAAAATCATCCCAGCTAAAACAGTATGTATGGAGCATATATAATATCCAATATATGGTTCGGATCCAAAAAATGAGGGTATATGGGCATATATGATAATATATATTCATACATTTTCATACATGTACGTGTAAATATTTCCTCTACAGTATGGAAAGTTCATATTCATACTGTCTTGATTCACAAACTCGCACTGTTGTGCAATAAATTAAATTACTAAAATTACTTTTTTTTATTTTGAACAGTGAGGTTGTATTTAATGAAACATTTGTTTGGAAAAATTCATTTCATTCATCATTTTAAGTCAAAAGTTGAATCAATTATTTAAAAAACACAAAACTCATATTCGTACATAAAATTTAATTTAAGAAATCATATTAAAAAGTAATGCAATTAATTATAAAAGAAAAAATAATCCGTCGTAACAATAGTTTTCAATATAATTTTTTGCAGTAATATGAACTTTGTTTCTTATCTAGAGAATTCTGTTATTTTCTATAAAATTAATGGATTATCCTTTTGGTTATTTAATATATTAAATGGGGCCACACAAGAATGGTTTTTTTTTTTTGTAACAAAAGTTTTTCTTTTTTAAACGTTGAGGGTACGCATATAAACTTTACATACCGCATCTATTTTCTAATGGATTTTCAATTCACCAGTGATAAAATCCAAGCTTTTTTGATTGCAAAAACGATTTTATGTGAGATATCATGTATGCATACATTCTTACCATATATTAAATCTTATTCCTATATATGGATCCACATATGAAGAGATTCATAATTAAATTTTCATATATGAACTCATATATTATAATACATTTCATATATTAGTTCATATCAGACAACCGCGATGAGGTGTGAAAAAGTAAGTAGAGTTGAATCATGATTTATAATGTCTTGTACTTATGCGCACTCATACTTATTGCAATGTTGTCTATGAATCATACTCACTCGAAAGTTTGAAGTACGCATCGAACTCATACTTAGCAATATTTATGATCAGTGTTGGTATCTCTACGAAGAGCAAAAGCACATTAAGCTGTTGCAAAAAGGGTAAAAAGCGCAATAAAATACGAAAAAGAGGGTAAAAAAGCACGAAAATATTTTTTTTAATTTTAATACATCTGGTACACATGTGCTCTGAGACTTAGAGGCCTTTATTTGTCAAAAGCGGAACGCAACTTTCAAAATTTAATTCTACAACAATTCGTAAAAGTAAAAACAGAAATGCGCAAGGAAATAAAAGAAAACTTACAAAATAATTACAGATTCTCTTTGGTAAAAATAACGATTCTATTAATGCTTATTCTGTACTAAAGTACTATTCCCCAAAAAATATTTTGGGGAAAGTTTAGAGTGTAAAAGCTCAAAATATAATTTAAAATTTTTGTTTCAAAATAAACAGAGTCTTTGAGATGTAATAACAGAATTTATTGACATATTAATTAAAAAATAATCTTAATTAATTTAATAAAAATAAGTATGTAAAAACAAATAATAAAAAAACCAGGAGTCAAATAATCGATATGAAAAAATTGGGGGTTGGCTACTCGTTGTCTAAAACAACTGACTGCTATGGATAACCTCATGCTTTCAATCGAAATCGGCCCTTCAAATTTAACCACTCTTGTGCGTTGAATACAAAATTGCGTACATTTTGTTGAAGATGTGAACATTTTGATTTACTTTGCACTTACAAATTAGCGGTCTTATGAAAATTCCGAAATCGACCCTTAAGATTTAACCACCCTATAGTATTATTAAATATTTGTGTAAGCTTTAACAAATGCTTATTGCATACTACTTTCAATCAATTATTATGCAGAGAGTTCTGTGGTACTTTCCAGTTACTTCCGTTTTTTATTTTGCAAAAAAAAAATTAAATTTTTCAATCCCAATTGTGAAAAATTTTCTACTGTTTTTAACATAGTTTCCGTTATTGTCATTAAATGCAATTTAAGAAGCCTGAGTTAAAAGATGCTGCTATGAGCGATTAAAAGCATTTTAGTTTTGTAAATTAAATATAGTATATTTTTATTTGACAAAAAAGCACCAAAACCACTGTAAGAAATTGTTAAAAGTACTGTAAATACCCGCTTTTTAAAAAAGGGTATTAGCCAAAATTTCGCGTTTATGAAGAGGCAAAAAGCACCAAAAAAATACCCGAAAGGCACCAAAATACCATCACTGTTTATGATGTTGTTGATTTCCACTCTCCTTAACTCAATGTCTATGGACGATGCAAAATAAGTATGACTCGCAATACGAACATTTAAATTCTCATTATGAGGTTGTGTTTGACATCTGTCGCTTTTTTGTTTGTTTGTTTTTTTGTAGAAATTGAAAAACAACAATATTTACTACTTGCAAACTCTTTAATGACCCTGTAGTCAACCTAGAACCATATGTCTCTATGTCAATACTCTTTCTCCAGCGACAATTGCACTAGTTAAAATGTCGACAACTTTCCTTTTATGCGCGAGTAGAGATACGTTAGAGACGACAGTTCTAGTGTATTTCTGGTGATATTGTCAATGAACGTGTCAATAGTTTGTTTTTCTTTTTTATTATGTTGTGCAATAATATTAAATAAATATATGTGACGCTCAAAATAGGGTAAAAACCGGTTTTGTTCAGGAGAGCCATTTTAAAGATTTAAATACGTGTATCTTTGGTGTACCATCACACCATAAAAAGCGCATATCTCTGGCAGGGAACACTTTTGGGGCATGGGATCGGTCTCATTCGATGCTCAGATGTTGTCCACATCAAAAAAAAAAGTGAAAATTGCTTTTTTTACCCTTAGGTCCCTTTCTCTATGCGCTGTCACATATGTAGACGAGGGTCACTAAAATTTGCGAGTGAATCTTCGGTTCAAATATCTCCATATGGTCGTAAAAGAACTACCTTCTCAACAGTGCTAAAGTCTACTGATAGATTTTCAATAACAACCCTATGTTATTTGTCAATAGGCATTTGCAGTTCTCGTGGTACCTTCATAGCGAATAGTCGATTAGCGGAATTTTTCTTACTTACAAAAAAATTAAACAAACAAAAAATATTCGTAGTACATATTATTCGTAATAGGTACATACTGTCTTTAATAAATAAGCTTTATGCTTTGCTGATATTTTTACATAGTAAAAATAACAAAAAGGAAGTGATTTCTTTGGTACTAACAAGACTGGACTGTTGTATTCAGAATAGGAAGGTTCAATAATTTTATCGTCTATTAATTTTTTCACTTGTTTGTCAATTTCTTCTTTATGTGTATGTGGTACACGATAATTTTTAATGTATACTGGTTCTTTATCTTTTACTCTCAACTTTTGTTCATAAAAATTATTAGTTGTTATTGTTTCTGATCCCAAACCGAAAATATCACAATATGTTGAACATAGTTCCGTTAACGTAGTTTTAAATTGTTGTGGAAAATTTTTCTTTAAAATTTTTAATATTTCTGATTTTCTTTGTGAATTTTTAACTAAATTTTCTTTGATAATATCATAATCAGCTATGTTTTCGGTTTTTATGCTACTTTGTTTGATTTTAGTAATGGTGTTATTATTGTTTAGAATACTAATAAATGCTTTGTCAGATTTAACCAATGTATTTGGTATAAAAACACCTGGTTCAATTTCTTGATTTAGAATTAATTAGGGAATTCACAATGAGTATAGGTATTAATTTTTTCATTGTTACTCATGTTTTAGACTCGGCAGTTTTTCTTGAAGCAAGTCTTGAGTTTATGGGAGAGAGAGGAAAGAAGAAAGAAGAGGGGTACTGACTTGCTTGTACAGAAAAGTTAGTTCAATTCTCTTTTGTTCTTTCATTCGCAGCATTAAAACAATAGGAAAATTGAACAAGAAACCGTCTGAGTGTAAACAAACGATCAGTTTTAAAAGAGAATTGAAGATAATTGCTTAAAGAAAAATTTCCAAGTCTAAAACATGACTTAGCAATCAACGATTTAAATCAGTGATGGCAGTTTAGTGCCTTTAGCACTAGATTTAGTGCTTTTTAAGTCATAACAGTGCGCATTTTTTTCAAGTTGGTGATTTTTTTTAAAAAGGCACTAAATTTGTGCTTTTTTAAATTTGAATTTAGTGCTTTTAGTGCGTTTTAGCTTCATAAAAATCGCGAATTAAGATTTTTTCACTTTTTTGAAACTCTAAATTTAAAAAAAAAAACACATACGCAATCTAACAAGGTGATTGTACTTGCTTCTTTGCGTTCCTTCCTAATTATCAAATTTTCTATAAAAATACTGAAAAAACTTAATAAGAATATGAGAATTGGACGTAACGTCTTGGTTGTATGCATGATACAATAATATAAATTTTTTATGTCAAAAATATTTCTATACCATGGGTGACCAATATAAATTTAAAGTTATGTAAGTGAGCGAAAAAGATAAACACACAGGCAGAAACAATTAATAAAAGTAATTCTTATATAATTTTTTTATAAAAGAATTTTTTTCTAGAAAACCGTTTCAACAAAAAGTAATAAATAAACATTATTATTCACTTTAATTCTGAGTTTTAAACTACTAAAACCCAATTTGTAAAAGAAAATATTTTTTAATTTTCATGTAGGCAAAAGCATTTTTTAACATAAACAGCATACGTAATAAATTTCTTGCAGTGCGTTTGAGAAAAATTAGTTAAAAGATAAACAAAAATTTGTCTCAGATAAGACTAAATGAAAGAGAATAAAAATACGTGTGAATCAAATTTCAGCACCTTAGCGCAACTTTTAATATTAAATTTTTATGGGCGTAGCCCGCCCACTTTTCCAAACTCAAGATTTTGTTCGGCCAGTGCTTATTATTCGTGTCCAGTTTCACTGTAAACGATAATAATACATACATATATAGTATATCTAAATATCCTGAGCCGTAGTACACGTAAATGAGGTTCAAATTGTATAGGCGTGCCAACGCCCACTTTTTTAATAAAAAGATAAGACTAAATGAAAGAGAATAAAAATACGTGTGAATTCGATTTGCAAAAATTTGCTACATGATGTTCACCCATGGATTAGACCCTTTCTTGATATGGAATGTTTTCTTTGCAGTATTTATTCAATTGGATGAAAGACAGATAGGGAACTTCTTACTTTCTCATTCACAGTGTGCAGAAATGGCTATCACGAAAAAAGTAATTGATTTTAGAGCTAAATCGCTACATAATTTCAAAATTGTAAAAAAAACTTTATGTATCGTTAAGAACATATTTATAGAAATTACAGAGGACACATAGACATTATAAAAGAATGTAATAGCAAATGCGGTGAAATTGAAGAAACACAGAAGAAGGAAGCATTAAAAATTTAAGACTACAAAAATGGAAAATTAGTTTTAGCGCTATGAATTATTTTAAAAGTTAACTAGGGCAATTGATAAGGACCAAAATTTCAAAACATTTCCACCTAAATTTTATTCAAGTGTTTTGATATTTCGACTATAGTTACGGTGACAATATTTTTCAACATGAAATAAAGGACATTTAGAAATGTAATAAAAATTAAGGGCCTAATTTTGTAAAACGCAACGCCTAGCGTTGACACATTTTATATGGAAAAAAATTAAATTAAAAACACAAAATACATACAAAATTTGTCGACGCTTGGCGTTGCGTTTTACAAAATTAGGCCCTAAATTAATTAGGCAAAAAAAATTTATGGTTAATACCATCGGCTCCATGTTACATAAAAAACTCAAATTGACATCTTGATTTAAATATGCCAGCAGTGACTGAAAAAATTGTAAAATACGCGGGCAAATATATAACAAAACTCGAGTCACAACCTAATCCGCTTGCTCGTAATATTTTGAAGTGTGTAGCTACACAAAGTTGAAGCGAAATATCGATAAAAATAAATAAAATTTTAAATTAATTTCAAAAGTCCTAAAGCTTAATTAAAATTTATAAACAAGATATAAAATACCATTATGCCTGTTTTTACATATGTTACATACTTGCGTCATTTGTATAGTATAAAAAATTTTTTCCTCTCCTCAACATCTAGGATCTTTAGAATTGTGACTTGTGCAGGTAATTCCTATTTTGAATGCCCAGCTAAAAAAATTATGTATGGTCCATATATATATATATAATATATGAATGTATATAACTATATATGAATATGTATGAATTCATGAATGGAAATGTATGGGATTATACATTGCAAAACTATTATATATGAACCAGAGAAGCGCAATGAGTCATGTTTTCGCTATTCATACTGACTCATAAAATTTTAAATGTAAGTGAGTAGACATCATTTCAAATCAACTATTCTGATTTACTCATACTCACCATGAAATTTATTTATAAGTATAAGTTAAAATAAATATGAATGCGACGTCAACGTGTACCCCAGCCAATGGTATCATCTATTGACATTTAACATTAGCTTGTCATTGAAAATCCACCACTAGACTATATCACTACTAACTTAGTAGTTCTTTCGGAACCACATGGAGACATTGGCACCAAAGATTCACTAGTAAATTTTAGGGGCTCTAGTCTACAATATCGATATATCCAATCTCGTTGTCAATAGTAAACTTATAGTGATTTTCTAGTGACATTATCAATAGTGCTACTGACTAGGTGTACCCCAGCCAATGCAAATGCCTATTTTTTTTAATGCATGTTTGTTTTTATTTATTGTATCTTCAAATATGAACTAACAATAAGTATTCAAATCTTAAGTCTATAAACAAATTATTAGGCCCGACCAATGTCGGACATAAGCTTAGTGATAGTTATTAATAATACATAAGTAGTGATAAGCAACAAAAAGAAAAAAGTGTTTTCAAGCAGCTTCATCATCTAGAGTGTTGAATATTAGAGCCCGTGTATCTCTCTTTTTTAAGCGGATGTGCCCAGTAAAGTTCAAAATATTACGAGCAAGCGGATTAGGATGTGACTCGAGTTTTGTTAGATATTTGCCTGCGTATTTTACAATTTCTTCAGTCACTAGTGGCATATTCAAATCGCGATGTATATTTGAATTTTTGATGTACCATGGAGCCGATGTTATCATGCGTAAAATTTTATTTTGCCTTCGTTGAATTTTCTCTACATTTGAGGCTGAAGCAGTGCCCCATAGTTGAATTCCGTAACACCATATTGGCTTTAAAAGCGACTTGTATATTAAAAGTTTGCAGTCTAGGCTAAGTGTTGAATTTCTACCAATCAGCCAATGTACCTGAGTTAATTTAAGTTTCATTTGAGTTAACTTAGAGTCAATGTGATGTTTCCATGTAAGTCGTCGATCAAGGTGTAAACCAAGATATTTCACATGTGAATGTTGAGGAACAACTTGATTGTTAATCCGAATGGAGGAGCAAGTATCTCTTCTTAGGGTGAACGTTATATGGACACACTTTTGTTCATTGACTTTAATTCTCCATAAGTTTAACCAAAGCTCCATCTGGCTAATGTGTTCCTGGAGTTTGCGGGATGCCTCATCAGGGTTTTCGTGCATACTAAGGCAGGCTGTATCGTCGGCAAATGTGGAAGTATGGATACTACTGCTCACAGGCATATCGCAAGTATAAATCAAGTATAAAACTGGTCCCAGTATGCTCCCCTGTGGCACACCGGATGAAATAGTTTCAGGTCTACTCGTAAAGTCTCCTTCCACAACAGTGAACTTACGGGAAATAGTGTAACTTTCCAAAATATTTAAAATGTTTATTGGTAAGTAAGTCTTCAATTTTAAAATTAGGCCTTCATGCCACACTTTATCAAATGCCTGGGAAACGTCAATAAAGAGCGCAGAACAATACTTTTTTTTCCTCAAAAGTTCTTCTTATAAATTGAACCAGTCTGTGAGTTTGTTCAATGGTGCTATGCTGACTTCTAAAACCAAATTGATGGTCTGGTATGCACCCACTACTAATTAGAATTGGGGACAATTTTGTTTTGAGCAGTTTTTCGAAAAGCTTTGACATAGTTGATAGTAGACTTATTGGCCTATATGACTCAGCCTTGGTTAGATCTTTGCCCATCTTTGGAATCATTTTAACCTTGGGAAGCTTCCAGCTGTGTGGATAATACTCCAGTCGTAAAATGGCATTAAATATGAATAATAGGATTCTCATTGCAATACGAGGCAAGTTCATAAGCATCTGGTTACTAATTCCATCAATACCCGGAGCTTTCTTCGGGTTGAGTTCGGCAATTAATTTTTATAAATCACGCGTCTTAAACTTTATGTGTTGAGGGGGTAGAGCGACTACATTCGGCAAATCAGCAACACCAGTATATATGTTTGGCGTAAAAACGGATTTTAAGTGCTCAGCAAATATTTTACCTTTTTCAGTATCGCTTCTTGCCCAACTTCCGGTAGATGTGCGTAAAGGTGGCTTATACTCAATGGGTGTTTTAAGCTTTCTAGCAGCGCGCCACAAAGAGTAATTAGACGCTGGTGTGACATCAAGACCTTCCAGATAATTTTTAAGAGATGCAGTTTTTTCAGACGCAAGCAACTCTTGGAGTCGTTTAGTGCACTCTTTAAATCTGATTTTATTTTGTGGTGATCTGTGCTGTTGCCATTCCCTTCTAGCTCTTCTTTTTTCACGTACGAGACGTTCAATGTCTGTAGAATAAATTTTATTAAACCCAGTCTGCGGATGGGAGATAATGGCATGTTCAGCAGCCTGTTTAATATTCTCGCTGAGATTGGCAATGTTAGATTCAATATCATCGGATGTTCTAAGCGTAATGTTTTCCGTACAATGACTACTGAGATATTTTTTGAACCCCAGCCAATTAACACGATTGATCATCTTCACATATGGGTCAGGTAAGTTACTTCTTAAGGGACTACAAATTGTAATGATCGTCGGAGAGTGATCGGACGAAAGATCAAGAGAAGCTTGAACTTGAATTAAATCCCTAGAGATATTTTTTATGACGCCAAAATCTATAACATCCGGAATTTTTTGTATGTCAGT
Source organism: Tachina grossa (assembly GCA_949987645.1). Taxonomy (NCBI): domain Eukaryota; kingdom Metazoa; phylum Arthropoda; class Insecta; order Diptera; family Tachinidae; genus Tachina; species Tachina grossa. The sequence continues at coordinate 89,245,858 of OX465274.1, forward strand.
AGCCCAATAAGTGGGCTCCCCACTCGAAATGACATCCAAGCCCATTTTTGAAATAGTGTTGAACAATGCTCGACCTCTGGGGGTAAAAAGACGCGAACCCCAGAACGTATGCTTAGCATTGTAGTCGCCAGCTGCTACAAAACAAGGTCCAAGAGATTTGTAGAAATCCTCATATTGATTCTCAGTGATTGAAAATCTGGGAAGGGAGTAAATTGATGATATAACAAAAGTTGTACAAAAACTTTCAATGCCAATATTTGTTGCTTGTAGGTGTTCTTCACAAATGTTATCAAGAACATAGTGCTTGAGTCTTGACTTTATTAGAATTGCTGATCCACCGCAAGCCCTTCCTCTAGGGTCCTTTGTATCATATATAGTGTAGCCATATATTTTAAAAAGACTTCTCGAAGTCAAATGAGTCTCAGATACTAACATTACATCAATATTTTTTTCCGTGAGGAAGTGCTCAAGTTCATTTTTATGTTGGCGAATGCCGTTTGCGTTCCAGAATCATATTGTTAACGTGTTCATGGCTTATTAATTAATGCTTGAAGCAGAGTATTCTGCATTCGCAGCATTTCTTGCATCATGCTAGTCATATTTGTTGTAAAATTGTTTATAGTTTGCATCAGATTTTCAATAGTAGCTTCAAGGCGATTAAAATTAAAGCTTGCGTCAGTATTTTTTGAATTATTTGGCGGGGAAACATTTTGTGTGGGAATTGAATTTGTCTTAGCAGCATCTGCATACGATACACGGGAAGTAACTGGTTGGCTCATTTGCGCAAAAGTGGCAGAGTAAGCGTTTGCTGATTGAGCTGGAGCTAATTTAGGTTTTTGCACCATAGTCTTCTTTACGAAAGAGTACACAGGACAACCTCTGTAGTTAGCGGTGTGATTACCTCCACAATTACTGCATTTTTTATCACTTTGATCTTTTGGCTTATTGCAACTAGCAGTGCCGTGTAATTCGCCGCACACAACACAAACAGAGGGTAAATTGCAGTATGTTTTTGTATGGCCATATTCTTGGCAATTATGACACTGTACAGGACCTGAACGTTTATGTGGCTCTTCAACTGTGATTTTTCGGTACAAGAGGTATTTCAAATTATAAATTGGATGCGTCTCATTTTTTTTTCAATTTTATATCATTAGGCTCAAGTTCAACACGAAATAGGGGTTGGGGAATCTTCTCTCTGTTTATTATATTGGACACATTTTTTACCTTAAACCCCTGGAGGACGAGTGCATCTTTTATTTCTTCGGGAACAACATAAGAATCTATGCCCTTCAATGCGATCTGCATGCCTTTAGCGCTCTTAAGCTGGTATGTGTAGAAGCTTGTTTTATTTTTTTCAAATTCAGCAACCATTTTGTGGAAATCTTTTTCGTCATAAATTTGGACTTTAGTTTCATCTATGTTTCCACGTTTTATTGGAACAATGTGAAATTTATTCTCACCAATGACCGAAATTAATTTTTTAATAAGGCCATTTGAATTTTTTTGTCTCAAATAGATTGGTGGCGGCTTGGATATTTTATTCGAGGATACCTCGGGTTTGTCGTTGTCATCTTGCAAAATTTCGAAGCGGTTTTGGCGATTAGTTGAGGCTGCGCTGTTATCCCTAGACATTTTTGGAGCAGATGAAATTTTTGAAGAATTCGGGCTTCGCCCACGCTTTACCACGGTTATATATCTGTCCATTCCGACTTGTACCTTGAGTTTCGAGCCGCTGTTATCTGTAGTGATAACTTTGTTAAGTGATGAACACGAGCCTGAAGGGGATGATATTACTGGCTTATATGAAGAAGTACTAGGCAACTGTAATGTTAATGCATCATTACTATTTGGCATTGGACAAAGCGAAGTTGATCGCTGACGAAAAATTGGGTTTGCCGGTATAAAAAGGTTTTCATCAGATTTATTATTTATATTTTTTTCATTAAGAGTTTCAGAACTCACAGTAAAATAAGCATTTCTGCCGTTAGAACTCACTTCAAATTTTTTTGTATTTGAGGCACTCATACAAAGAATTCCTCAAGGGATATTTGTTTGTGTTTTTTTTATGTTTGCGATCTTTTTTTGTTTTTGTTATTTATGATTGTTTATTTGTTTAGAGGTACACATATATATAGTATTCCTCAATATCAATTTGTTTAATTTTTTTGCTTGCGGTTTTTTTTGTTTTTGTTATTTTTACTATGTAAAAATATCAGCAAAGCATAAAGCTTATTTATTAAAGACAGTATGTACCTATTACGAATAATATGTACTACGAATATTTTTTGTTTGTTTAATTTTTTTGTAAGTAAGAAAAATTCCGCTAATCGACTGTTCGCTATGAAGGTACCACGAGAACTGCAAATGCCTATTGACAAATAACATAGGGTTGTTATTGAAAATCTATCAGTAGACTTTAGCACTGTTGAGAAGGTAGTTCTTTTACGACCATATGGAGATATTTGAACCGAAGATTCACTCGCAAATTTTAGTGACCCTCGTCTACATATGTGACAGCGCATAGAGAAAGGGACCTAAGGGTAAAAAAAGCAATTTTCACTTTTTTTTTTGATGTGGACAACATCTGAGCATCGAATGAGACCGATCCCATGCCCCAAAAGTGTTCCCTGCCAGAGATATGCGCTTTTTATGGTGTGATGGTACACCAAAGATACACGTATTTAAATCTTTAAAATGGCTCTCCTGAACAAAACCGGTTTTTACCCTATTTTGAGCGTCACATATATTTATTTAATATTATTGCACAACATAATAAAAAAGAAAAACAAACTATTGACACGTTCATTGACAATATCACCAGAAATACACTAGAACTGTCGTCTCTAACGTATCTCTACTCGCGCATAAAAGGAAAGTTGTCGACATTTTAACTAGTGCAATTGTCGCTGGAGAAAGAGTATTGACATAGAGACATATGGTTCTAGGTTGACTACAGGGTCATTAAAGAGTTTGCAAGTAGTAAATATTGTTGTTTTTCAATTTCTACAAAAAAACAAACAAACAAAAAAGCGACAGATGTCAAACACAACCTCATAATGAGAATTTAAATGTTCGTATTGCGAGTCATACTTATTTTGCATCGTCCATAGACATTGAGTTAAGGAGAGTGGAAATCAACAACATCATAAACAGTGATGGTATTTTGGTGCCTTTCGGGTATTTTTTTGGTGCTTTTTGCCTCTTCATAAACGCGAAATTTTGGCTAATACCCTTTTTTAAAAAGCGGGTATTTACAGTACTTTTAACAATTTCTTACAGTGGTTTTGGTGCTTTTTTGTCAAATAAAAATATACTATATATACTATACAAACAAACAAAAAAGCGACAGATGTCAAACACAACCTCATAATGAGAATTTAAATGTTCGTATTGCGAGTCATACTTATTTTGCATCGTCCATAGACATTGAGTTAAGGAGAGTGGAAATCAACAACATCATAAACAGTGATGGTATTTTGGTGCCTTTCGGGTATTTTTTTGGTGCTTTTTGCCTCTTCATAAACGCGAAATTTTGGCTAATACCCTTTTTTAAAAAGCGGGTATTTACAGTACTTTTAACAATTTCTTACAGTGGTTTTGGTGCTTTTTTGTCAAATAAAAATATACTATATTTTTATTTGACAAAAAAGCACCAAAACCACTGTAAGAAATTGTTAAAAGTACTGTAAATACCCGCTTTTTAAAAAAGGGTATTAGCCAAAATTTCGCGTTTATGAAGAGGCAAAAAGCACCAAAAAAATACCCGAAAGGCACCAAAATACCATCACTGTTTATGATGTTGTTGATTTCCACTCTCCTTAACTCAATGTCTATGGACGATGCAAAATAAGTATGACTCGCAATACGAACATTTAAATTCTCATTATGAGGTTGTGTTTGACATCTGTCGCTTTTTTGTTTGTTTGTTTTTTTGTAGAAATTGAAAAACAACAATATTTACTACTTGCAAACTCTTTAATGACCCTGTAGTCAACCTAGAACCATATGTCTCTATGTCAATACTCTTTCTCCAGCGACAATTGCACTAGTTAAAATGTCGACAACTTTCCTTTTATGCGCGAGTAGAGATACGTTAGAGACGACAGTTCTAGTGTATTTCTGGTGATATTGTCAATGAACGTGTCAATAGTTTGTTTTTCTTTTTTATTATGTTGTGCAATAATATTAAATAAATATATGTGACGCTCAAAATAGGGTAAAAACCGGTTTTGTTCAGGAGAGCCATTTTAAAGATTTAAATACGTGTATCTTTGGTGTACCATCACACCATAAAAAGCGCATATCTCTGGCAGGGAACACTTTTGGGGCATGGGATCGGTCTCATTCGATGCTCAGATGTTGTCCACATCAAAAAAAAAAAGTGAAAATTGCTTTTTTTACCCTTAGGTCCCTTTCTCTATGCGCTGTCACATATGTAGACGAGGGTCACTAAAATTTGCGAGTGAATCTTCGGTTCAAATATCTCCATATGGTCGTAAAAGAACTACCTTCTCAACAGTGCTAAAGTCTACTGATAGATTTTCAATAACAACCCTATGTTATTTGTCAATAGGCATTTGCAGTTCTCGTGGTACCTTCATAGCGAACAGTCGATTAGCGGAATTTTTCTTACTTACAAAAAAATTAAACAAACAAAAAATATTCGTAGTACATATTATTCGTAATAGGTACATACTGTCTTTAATAAATAAGCTTTATGCTTTGCTGATATTTTTACATAGTAAAAATAACAAAAACAAAAAAAACCGCAAGCAAAAAAATTAAACAAATTGATATTGAGGAATACTATATATATGTGTACCTCTAAACAAATAAACAATCATAAATAACAAAAACAAAAAAAGATCGCAAACATAAAAAAAACACAAACAAATATCCCTTGAGGAATTCTTTGTATGAGTGCCTCAAATACAAAAAAATTTGAAGTGAGTTCTAACGGCAGAAATGCTTATTTTACTGTGAGTTCTGAAACTCTTAATGAAAAAAATATAAATAATAAATCTGATGAAAACCTTTTTATACCGGCAAACCCAATTTTTCGTCAGCGATCAACTTCGCTTTGTCCAATGCCAAATAGTAATGATGCATTAACATTACAGTTGCCTAGTACTTCTTCATATAAGCCAGTAATATCATCCCCTTCAGGCTCGTGTTCATCACTTAACAAAGTTATCACTACAGATAACAGCGGCTCGAAACTCAAGGTACAAGTCGGAATGGACAGATATATAACCGTGGTAAAGCGTGGGCGAAGCCCGAATTCTTCAAAAATTTCATCTGCTCCAAAAATGTCTAGGGATAACAGCGCAGCCTCAACTAATCGCCAAAACCGCTTCGAAATTTTGCAAGATGACGACAAACCCGAGGTATCCTCGAATAAAATATCCAAGCCGCCACCAATCTATTTGAGACAAAAAAATTCAAATGGCCTTATTAAAAAATTAATTTCGGTCATTGGTGAGAATAAATTTCACATTGTTCCAATAAAACGTGGAAACATAGATGAAACTAAAGTCCAAATTTATGACGAAAAAGATTTCCACAAAATGGTTGCTGAATTTGAAAAAAATAAAACAAGCTTCTACACATACCAGCTTAAGAGCGCTAAAGGCATGCAGATCGCATTGAAGGGCATAGATTCTTATGTTGTTCCCGAAGAAATAAAAGATGCACTCGTCCTCCAGGGGTTTAAGGTAAAAAATGTGTCCAATATAATAAACAGAGAGAAGATTCCCCAACCCCTATTTCGTGTTGAACTTGAGCCTAATGATATAAAATTGAAAAAAAAATGAGACGCATTTATAATTTGAAATACCTCTTGTACCGAAAAATCACAGTTGAAGAGCCACATAAACGTTCAGGTCCTGTACAGTGTCATAATTGCCAAGAATATGGCCATACAAAAACATACTGCAATTTACCCTCTGTTTGTGTTGTGTGCGGCGAATTACACGGCACTGCTAGTTGCAATAAGCCAAAAGATCAAAGTGATAAAAAATGCAGTAATTGTGGAGGTAATCACACCGCTAACTACAGAGGTTGTCCTGTGTACTCTTTCGTAAAGAAGACTATGGTGCAAAAACCTAAATTAGCTCCAGCTCAATCAGCAAACGCTTACTCTGCCACTTTTGCGCAAATGAGCCAACCAGTTACTTCCCGTGTATCGTATGCAGATGCTGCTAAGACAAATTCAATTCCCACACAAAATGTTTCCCCGCCAAATAATTCAAAAAATACTGACGCAAGCTTTAATTTTAATCGCCTTGAAGCTACTATTGAAAATCTGATGCAAACTATAAACAATTTTACAACAAATATGACTAGCATGATGCAAGAAATGCTGCGAATGCAGAATACTCTGCTTCAAGCATTAATTAATAAGCCATGAACACGTTAACAATATGATTCTGGAACGCAAACGGCATTCGCCAACATAAAAATGAACTTGAGCACTTCCTCACGGAAAAAAATATTGATGTAATGTTAGTATCTGAGACTCATTTGACTTCGAGAAGTCTTTTTAAAATATATGGCTACACTATATATGATACAAAGGACCCTAGAGGAAGGGCTTGCGGTGGATCAGCAATTCTAATAAAGTCAAGACTCAAGCACTATGTTCTTGATAACATTTGTGAAGAACACCTACAAGCAACAAATATTGGCATTGAAAGTTTTTGTACAACTTTTGTTATATCATCAATTTACTCCCTTCCCAGATTTTCAATCACTGAGAATCAATATGAGGATTTCTACAAATCTCTTGGACCTTGTTTTGTAGCAGCTGGCGACTACAATGCTAAGCATACGTTCTGGGGTTCGCGTCTTTTTACCCCCAGAGGTCGAGCATTGTTCAACACTATTTCAAAAATGGGCTTGGATGTCATTTCGAGTGGGGAGCCCACTTATTGGCCTACTGACATACAAAAAATTCCGGATGTTATAGATTTTGGCGATATAAAAAATATCTCTAGGGATTTAATTCAAGTTCAAGCTTCTCTTGATCTTTCGTCCGATCACTCTCCGACGATCATTACAATTTGTAGTCCCTTAAGAAGTAACTTACCTGACCCATATGTGAAGATGATCAATCGTGTTAATTGGCTGGGGTTCAAAAAATATCTCAGTAGTCATTGTACGGAAAACATTACGCTTAGAACATCCGATGATATTGAATCTAACATTGCCAATCTCAGCGAGAATATTAAACAGGCTGCTGAACATGCCATTATCTCCCATCCGCAGACTGGGTTTAATAAAATTTATTCTACAGACATTGAACGTCTCGTACGTGAAAAAAGAAGAGCTAGAAGGGAATGGCAACAGCACAGATCACCACAAAATAAAATCAGATTTAAAGAGTGCACTAAACGACTCCAAGAGTTGCTTGCGTCTGAAAAAACTGCATCTCTTAAAAATTATCTGGAAGGTCTTGATGTCACACCAGCGTCTAATTACTCTTTGTGGCGCGCTGCTAGAAAGCTTAAAACACCCATTGAGTATAAGCCACCTTTACGCACATCTACCGGAAGTTGGGCAAGAAGCGATACTGAAAAAGGTAAAATATTTGCTGAGCACTTAAAATCCGTTTTTACGCCAAACATATATACTGGTGTTGCTGATTTGCCGAATGTAGTCGCTCTACCCCCTCAACACATAAAGTTTAAGACGCGTGATTTATAAAAATTAATTGCCGAACTCAACCCGAAGAAAGCTCCGGGTATTGATGGAATTAGTAACCAGATGCTTATGAACTTGCCTCGTATTGCAATGAGAATCCTATTATTCATATTTAATGCCATTTTACGACTGGAGTATTATCCACACAGCTGGAAGCTTGCCAAGGTTAAAATGATTCCAAAGATGGGCAAAGATCTAACCAAGGCTGAGTCATATAGGCCAATAAGTCTACTATCAACTATGTCAAAGCTTTTCGAAAAACTGCTCAAAACAAAATTGTCCCCAATTCTAATTAGTAGTGGGTGCATACCAGACCATCAATTTGGTTTTAGAAGTCAGCATAGCACCATTGAACAAACTCACAGACTGGTTCAATTTATAAGAAGAACTTTTGAGGAAAAAAAAGTATTGTTCTGCGCTCTTTATTGACGTTTCCCAGGCATTTGATAAAGTGTGGCATGAAGGCCTAATTTTAAAATTGAAGACTTACTTACCAATAAACATTTTAAATATTTTGGAAAGTTACACTATTTCCCGTAAGTTCACTGTTGTGGAAGGAGACTTTACGAGTAGGCCTGAAACTATTTCATCCGGTGTGCCACAGGGGAGCATACTGGGACCAGTTTTATACTTGATTTATACTTGCGATATGCCTGTGAGCAGTAGTATCCATACTTCCACATTTGCCGACGATACAGCCTGCCTTAGTATGCACGAAAACCCTGATGAGGCATCCCGCAAACTCCAGGAACACATTAGCCAGATGGAGCTTTGGTTAAACTTATGGAGAATTAAAGTCAATGAACAAAAGTGTGTCCATATAACGTTCACCCTAAGAAGAGATACTTGCTCCTCCATTCGGATTAACAATCAAGTTGTTCCTCAACATTCACATGTGAAATATCTTGGTTTACACCTTGATCGACGACTTACATGGAAACATCACATTGACTCTAAGTTAACTCAAATGAAACTTAAATTAACTCAGGTACATTGGCTGACTGGTAGAAATTCAACACTTAGCCTAGACTGCAAACTTTTAATATACAAGTCGCTTTTAAAGCCAATATGGTGTTACGGAATTCAACTATGGGGCACTGCTTCAGCCTCAAATGTAGAGAAAATTCAACGAAGGCAAAATAAAATTTTACGCATGATAACATCGGCTCCATGGTACATCAAAAATTCAAATATACATCGCGATTTGAATATGCCACTAGTGACTGAAGAAATTGTAAAATACGCAGGCAAATATCTAACAAAACTCGAGTCACATCCTAATCCGCTTGCTCGTAATATTTTGAACTTTACTGGGCACATCCGCTTAAAAAAGAGAGATACACGGGCTCTAATATTCAACACTCTAGATGATGAAGCTGCTTGAAAACACTTTTTTCTTTTTGTTGCTTATCACTACTTATGTATTATTAATAACTATCACTAAGCTTATGTCCGACATTGGTCGGGCCTAATAATTTGTTTATAGACTTAAGATTTGAATACTTATTGTTAGTTCATATTTGAAGATACAATAAATAAAAACAAACATGCATTAAAAAAAATAGGCATTTGCATTGGCTGGGGTACACCTAGTCAGTAGCACTATTGATAATGTCACTAGAAAATCACTATAAGTTTACTATTGACAACGAGATTGGATATATCGATATTGTAGACTAGAGCCCCTAAAATTTACTAGTGAATCTTTGGTGCCAATGTCTCCATGTGGTTCCGAAAGAACTACTAAGTTAGTAGTGATATAGTCTAGTGGTGGATTTTCAATGACAAGCTAATGTTAAATGTCAATAGATGATACCATTGGCTGGGGTACACGTTGACGTCGCATTCATATTTATTTTAACTTATACTTATAAATAAATTTCATGGTGAGTATGAGTAAATCAGAATAGTTGATTTGAAATGATGTCTACTCACTTACATTTAAAATTTTATGAGTCAGTATGAATAGCGAAAACATGACTCATTGCGCTTCTCTGGTTCATATATAATAGTTTTGCAATGTATAATCCCATACATTTCCATTCATGAATTCATACATATTCATATATAGTTATATACATTCATATATTATATATATATATATGGACCATACATAATTTTTTTAGCTGGGCATTCAAAATAGGAATTACCTGCACAAGTCACAATTCTAAAGATCCTAGATGTTGAGGAGAGGAAAAAATTTTTTATACTATACAAATGACGCAAGTATGTAACATATGTAAAAACAGGCATAATGGTATTTTATATCTTGTTTATAAATTTTAATTAAGCTTTAGGACTTTTGTAATTAATTTAAAATTTTATTTATTTTTATCGATATTTCGCTTCAACTTTGTGTAGCTACACACTTCAAAATATTACGAGCAAGCGGATTAGGTTGTGACTCGAGTTTTGTTATATATTTGCCCGCGTATTTTACAATTTTTTCAGTCACTGCTGGCATATTTAAATCAAGATGTCAATTTGAGTTTTTTATGTAACATGGAGCCGATGGTATTAACCATAAATTTTTTTTGCCTAATTAATTTAGGGCCTAATTTTGTAAAACGCAACGCCAAGCGTCGACAAATTTTGTATGTATTTTGTGTTTTTAATTTAATTTTTTTCCATATAAAATGTGTCAACGCTAGGCGTTGCGTTTTACAAAATTAGGCCCTTAATTTTTATTACATTTCTAAATGTCCTTTATTTCATGTTGAAAAATATTGTCACCGTAACTATAGTCGAAATATCAAAACACTTGAATAAAATTTAGGTGGAAATGTTTTGAAATTTTGGTCCTTATCAATTGCCCTAGTTAACTTTTAAAATAATTCATAGCGCTAAAACTAATTTTCCATTTTTGTAGTCTTAAATTTTTAATGCTTCCTTCTTCTGTGTTTCTTCAATTTCACCGCATTTGCTATTATATTCTTTTATAATGTCTATGTGTCCTCTGTAATTTCTATAAATATGTTCTTAACGATACATAAAGTTTTTTTTACAATTTTGAAATTATGTAGCGATTTAGCTCTAAAATCAATTACTTTTTTCGTGATAGCCATTTCTGCACACTGTGAATGAGAAAGTAAGAAGTTCCCTATCTGTCTTTCATCCAATTGAATAAATACTGCAAAGAAAACATTCCATATCAAGAAAGGGTCTAATCCATGGGTGAACATCATGTAGCAAATTTTTGCAAATCGAATTCACACGTATTTTTATTCTCTTTCATTTAGTCTTATCTTTTTATTAAAAAAGTGGGCGTTGGCACGCCTATACAATTTGAACCTCATTTACGTGTACTACGGCTCAGGATATTTAGATATACTATATATGTATGTATTATTATCGTTTACAGCGAAACTGGACACGAATAATAAGCACTGGCCGAACAAAATCTTGAGTTTGGAAAAGTGGGCGGGCTACGCCCATAAAAATTTAATATTAAAAGTTGCGCTAAGGTGCTGAAATTTGATTCACACGTATTTTTATTCTCTTTCATTTAGTCTTATCTGAGACAAATTTTTGTTTATCTTTTAACTAATTTTTCTCAAACGCACTGCAAGAAATTTATTACGTATGCTGTTTATGTTAAAAAATGCTTTTGCCTACATGAAAATTAAAAAATATTTTCTTTTACAAATTGGGTTTTAGTAGTTTAAAACTCAGAATTAAAGTGAATAATAATGTTTATTTATTACTTTTTGTTGAAACGGTTTTCTAGAAAAAAATTCTTTTATAAAAAAATTATATAAGAATTACTTTTATTAATTGTTTCTGCCTGTGTGTTTATCTTTTTCGCTCACTTACATAACTTTAAATTTATATTGGTCACCCATGGTATAGAAATATTTTTGACATAAAAAATTTATATTATTGTATCATGCATACAACCAAGACGTTACGTCCAATTCTCATATTCTTATTAAGTTTTTTCAGTATTTTTATAGAAAATTTGATAATTAGGAAGGAACGCAAAGAAGCAAGTACAATCACCTTGTTAGATTGCGTATGTGTTTTTTTTTTAAATTTAGAGTTTCAAAAAAGTGAAAAAATCTTAATTCGCGATTTTTATGAAGCTAAAACGCACTAAAAGCACTAAATTCAAATTTAAAAAAGCACAAATTTAGTGCCTTTTTAAAAAAAATCACCAACTTGAAAAAAATGCGCACTGTTATGACTTAAAAAGCACTAAATCTAGTGCTAAAGGCACTAAACTGCCATCACTGATTTAAATCGTTGATTGCTAAGTCATGTTTTAGACTTGGAAATTTTTCTTTAAGCAATTATCTTCAATTCTCTTTTAAAACTGATCGTTTGTTTACACTCAGACGGTTTCTTGTTCAATTTTCCTATTGTTTTAATGCTGCGAATGAAAGAACAAAAGAGAATTGAAGTAACTTTTCTGTACAAGCAAGTCAGTACCCCTCTTCTTTCTTCTTTCCTCTCTCTCCCATAAACTCAAGACTTGCTTCAAGAAAAACTGCCGAGTCTAAAACATGAGTAACAATGAAAAAATTAATACCTATACTCATTGTGAATTCCCTAATTAATTCTAAATCAAGAAATTGAACCAGGTGTTTTTATACCAAATACATTGGTTAAATCTGACAAAGCATTTATTAGTATTCTAAACAATAATAACACCATTACTAAAATCAAACAAAGTAGCATAAAAACCGAAAACATAGCTGATTATGATATTATCAAAGAAAATTTAGTTAAAAATTCACAAAGAAAATCAGAAATATTAAAAATTTTAAAGAAAAATTTTCCACAACAATTTAAAACTACGTTAACGGAACTATGTTCAACATATTGTGATATTTTCGGTTTGGGATCAGAAACAATAACAACTAATAATTTTTATGAACAAAAGTTGAGAGTAAAAGATAAAGAACCAGTATACATTAAAAATTATCGTGTACCACATACACATAAAGAAGAAATTGACAAACAAGTGAAAAAATTAATAGACGATAAAATTATTGAACCTTCCTATTCTGAATACAACAGTCCAGTCTTGTTAGTACCAAAGAAATCACTTCCTAACTCTAAAAAGAAAAGATGGAGAATTGTCACAGATTACAGAAAAATAAATAAAAAATTATTTGCAGATAAATTTCCATTGCCTAGCATCGATGATATATTAGACCAACTTTATAGAGCAAAATATTTTTCCTGTTTAGACTTAATGTCAGGCTTTCACCAGATCAATTTAGAGAAAAATTCTAACAGCTTTTTCAACCAATAATAATAATAAATTATATAATATTAAATAATTAAAAACGGTATGTGCACTACCAATCAAACTAAATATTTAACAACAAGTAATAAATATTTAATTATACTTCAGTAGGACTTTTTATCTGTAAAATAATGTCCATAAAACTAACGCTATATGAACATTCTTGTAAAAGGTGGAGGTGTAGCGTGTTCTAATTATCACTACGACCAACATTGTATAGTAAACATTTAGTCAACTTGACCGCAACATACATAACATACAATTGCATTGAAAGCATTTTTGTGCATTGGACATTTGACACTCATGCATTCGGGCAAATACCGCAGCATGAGGTGTTAGATAAATGCATTGACAGACTGCAACGTAAATATGTATTTTGTACAACGGCCATTTGACACTCAGAAGTCTTATCAAAGACCGCAGCATAAAGCACTTGAATTAATCATATTTAAGAACCACATGTGTTTATATATATAAATATAAACAATACAAAATCTGTGTTTTACAAATTACTTACAAGATGTAATTTAGTTTTAGAATTTTAATAATCATTAAAACAAAAATTAAAAAACCTTTTTTTATTCAACACTAATAAACCAACATTACACTGCATTCTTATTCATGATGGTATAATCTAGGCGCACGGTAGCGTGTCAGGCCAAGTTCTGGCCAATGCACACAGTGTGTATATTTACACGAAGCCATTCGAGCTGTTTTTATCCCCCTCTTAACTTTGTTCCCCGCAATCGAGAAATTATGATATTTAAACCATAATTAGAATAAATTCATTTAACCTCATATGCGAAGTTTAAAAGTTTTACAATGAAAGGCTCCGGAGATATAGAGGTGCAAAAAGTGCATATTTTAAGACATACTCACTGACCACTGATACACTCATCAAATTGACGAGCTAGGTCTAGGTGAGAAATAAAATAAAAAAATCTAAAACTCCGGAAATTTTGGCCAGGTAGGCGGGGCTACGCCCATGAAAGTCATAATTAAAAAAGCTAATATAAGGCGCTTAATGGAAGCTATTTTATTGAAATTTGGCATATATACTGCGGTAATGCAAGGCTACAAATTTGTTATAAAAAAAGTGGGCGTTAACACGCCCATACAATTTAAACCTCATTTTAATGCCTGCGGCTCAGCATATTTAGATATACTATTTATGTGGTTATTATTATCCGTTTGCAACGAAACATGACACGAATACTAAGCACTGGCCGAAAAAAATTTTGAGTTTTGAAAACTGGGCAGGGTTACGCCCATAAAAAATAAAAATTAAAAGTTGCGCTAGGGAGCTGAAATTTGATATAAAAGTAGGTCTAGGTGAGAAACCAACTAGAAAAATTTTAAAACATGGCAATTTTAGTTAGAGGGGCGGGGCTGCGCCCATAAAAATTAAAAATTAAAAGTTGCGCTTGAGCTGAAATTTGTTACACAAGTCGGTCTAGGTAAGAAACCAACTAGAAAAATCTGAAAACCCAAAAAATGTTACCAGAATGGGCGGGGCCACGCTAATATTATTTTGAACTAAAAACTTAATATACACCTTTTAATTCAAGCCAATTTAGTGAAATCTTGCATACGCGTTGCACGTGCACAAGACTTTAAACTATCACCTTTAAAAGTGGGCGTGATTACTCCCATAAAATGTTAGCCTTGTGTTTAACCTACTTTGGTCTAGCATATTTTAGAAGAAAATTAGCATGAATTATAAGCGCTGCTCACAACAACATTTTGAGTTAGAAATAGTGGAAGAGGTAATGCTGATAAAATTTAAAGGTATAATTCGCGCTGGAGAGCTGTACTTTTATACACAAATAAGTGTAGCTGCGTAAGCCAATGGCAAAATCTTAAAACCAAAAAGTTTTACCCGTTATACGGGGCCACGACGTTAAAACTATAATTCGCACTAGCGAGCTTAAATTTGATACACAAATAAATCTAGATCAGAGATCACTAAGAAAAATCTGAAAAACAAGAAGTTGCTATCAGGTGGTGGAAATAAGAGCTTCAAATTCAAAATTAAGATAAATTTTATTAAAACTTTTCATACACATTGCACTTATCCAAAATATAAGTTTCCTATTTTGAAAAGTAGCCGTGACTTCACCCATAAATCCTAGCTTTTTCTTTCATGCACTTCAGTTTAGCAGTTTTTAATTTATTACTCATATATTTCTCATTAACTTTTTAATACCAAACTTTGCATGAATCATAAGCACTAGCAGATATAAAGTCGTTGGGGCCAGGCCCATAAATATTTTACATAATATTATACTATAGAGAGCTGACATTTTGTACACAAATAGTAATTGACGTACTCAATCGGAAAATCCAAAAATTAAAGCACCAGCACCCTATTGAAACTTTGCATGCACATTGGGAATATCCTTTTGATTTATGTACTTCGGCTAAGCAGTCTTTAATATGTATTTATATTGAGAAAATTACATGCTTCTTTCCAGACGACTCTTACCAAATTGCTTACGCATCGGCGACGAGTTGTAATGACACAATAGTGCATTTTTAAGGCGTACAATCCAACACCCATCACGCTCCTACGCATTATTTTATGTAACTATGACATTTTTAACTGGCACAGCGATCATTAATAAAAATAAGACACACTACAAAGTTTAAGTTTAAAAAGTGTTATTATAGAAATTTTTTCAAAAAGTAGTCAGATCCTCACAAAAACATAAATGTGAAAAAAGGCCAAGTTCCTATCCAAAATTTCGGCCATTAAAAGTAGTGAGATATAAATTTTGACCAAGTTCTTGTTTGCCGTAATACCTAACACAGAAATATGTTATGTAATATATAAATTTGTAATCGTAAGGGTGTCATATAATTTCTAGAAAATCTGCTAGAAGTAGATTTTTGAGGCTCTGTAATACAAAGAAATTGGAATCATATAACAAGAATATACAGCAGTTAAATACAGTTAGATGTTCCAGTGAATGGTGGAAATTGTCTAAATCGTTGAAAACGTCTGGTCGCTCAACTAAAGGAATTTTAAATACAAATGATTTTTATTCTCACTTTAGTACTTTGTTATAAAATAATGAAAATTCACATAGCAACAACACTCTGTGCAAAATTTTTAACACGATTTTGTTAAATAGAATAACAAAATGGTTAGAAAATAACAATGTAAGGAGCGAATACCAAGCCGGTTTTAGAAAAAATTACTCTACTGTTGATAATATTTTTAATTTGGTAAACATAGTAAAATTGAATATTCTGAATGGTAAAAGAACGTATGCTTTCTTTGTCGACTTCTCGTGTGCCTTTGACACGATACCTAGAAATAGCCTGTTTTATGAGTCAAATTTGGCACGGGAATACTCTTTCAGATCCATTTACTGTTGAACTTGGTGTAAAACAAGGTTGTATTTTAAGCCCACTGCTATTTTCATTATATATCAATGACCTTGTCGATGTCCTGCCAGGTGGTGTAAGTGTTGCAGACAGAAATATTAAAATATTGCTCTATGCGGACGACATTGTTATTCTATCAGATTCACCGTCTGAATTACAGCTCATGATTGATGAATTGCACTCATATTGTACTAAGAGATGTATAAAAGTTAACTGGGACAAGTCAAAAATATTAGTATTTCGTACAGGCACGCGAATTTCTGCGAACCTCAACTGGAAACACGGCACAGATAATATAGAAAAAGTAAACAGCTACAAATACCTCGAGGTAAACATCATGTACAACTTGTCTTTCAAAAAACATCTAAGTGACAAATTAACAGCATCAAAGCTAGCAATAAACTCCACATGGTCAAAATACATAACAAACCCACAAATTTTCACGGAAAATAAGCTAAAAATATTTAATGCAGCCTGCAGATCAATTATGTTATACGCGGCCCAAATATGTGGATATGAAAAGCACGATGAAGTAGAGAGGCTGTTTCGATTTTTTAATAAAAAAAATGTTATACCTTCCTGCCACAACACCTAATTACATACATGCTACATTTGGAAACGAACCTGGACTCCCTATATGTTACGACGTTGAAACTACATTTTAATTACATAAATAAAGTTCTGAATTTAAGCCAACAACGATTGCCTCGTATTTTAGCGGAGAGTGTTATATCTCAGAATGGTCAAATCTCTGTTGAATTCTTCAATTCACTGCAGCTAATTCTGACACACCTTTTTGTACTTACTGGAAACCTATTCTAAAATTACTTCAATCCAAAGAGCGTGAAGATAACATAACAAGTGCAGCGAAATCCCAGCATCACGATCTATACTCGCAATTTAATTTTCATGTAGCGCCAGGACTTACGACAAATTTATCACCTTATAACATTAGTTTGATAATAAAAGCAAGAGGTAGACTGCTTAGTTTAAATTCTAAAAGCTTCACAAATACATCTATAACATGTACAATATGTAACCTTGATGTACCTGAGAATACTTTTCACTTTATTGGAGTTTGTCCAATATTTAATGAATACAGGAGGAATTTCTTTGGAAAACGCAACTTAATATAAACGAAGTGCTTAATATCCTGAATGGTCGAAATTATATCGCTTTATATAAATACATACAAGTATGTTTGAAATATAGAAAATTGTTAACAAATGAATTTGATTTTTGAATATCTTTTTTTTTAATTTTTGTAAATATAAATGAATTATAATAAATATTAATATTAATTAACAAATATATTAGTATACTGCCAATCAGGCTTACAACAAAGATGTGCAAATGAATTTATATGTTTATATGTAAATATGTACATATGTATATACAATTTATTTAATCTATTAATAAATAATAATAAATAATAATAAAAATAAAATACTTAATAGTAACAAACCAAAAAAGTTTGTCTTAAGTAGAACAAAAATAAGCAAATTAACTAACATGTGTATAATTAGTAAAGAACAGACGACAATGGCAAGACTGTTGTAAATTTAGAGATGGTAAGGTGAGCTTTCATTACAAAACATCTTTCAGCAAATTGAAATACGATGAATCAAAACAATTCACATTTCCATTTGCAAAAAAAGTTTCGTATATAAAGCAGAAATCTACATCAAGTGACACCACACACAGTGGACCAAAACACAGAAGAACGCTGATGATGAAGGTTTAGTGGCCTTCGAAAACGGCTAGCTGTTCCGTTCAACTATGTGTTGTCAGAATATTTACAACTAGCTTTGATGTTATTTGTTGATTAATAATTATCACATGTAATTTCGCTTAAAAAGCCATACGAACTTTAGCTTGTTCAAATCATAAATATAGAAACAAATGAAGTTCGAAAAATAATAATTAAATTAACAATGTGATTATTTTAAATTTTTCCTTAAAATTGTTTTTCTTTATTTCCTAAAAATGAAAATTTCAAACATACGATGTAATAAAAACAAATAAAATAAAAATTTTCTGGACTTGTCCATACAACATTTCTTCTACGTAATAATTGCATTAATGACTTGTAAATTTACAAATGTGTTACAAAAAACAATTTTTTTGGATGCATGGAAGAAGAAAAATTTAGGAATTTTTTAAGACGAAACTAAACAATAAAGATTTATTCGTAATTCGGGCAAAAATACATAACAATCAGTTATTTCAATTTCAAAAGAAAAGACGCGATTTTTAACATCCGTGTAATAAATAAAGTATTTTTTGTTTAGAGAACCATTCGTGAAATATTAAGCGAGTTATGAGAAAGTGGTGAAAATTATGGAAATGCTAAATGTCACAATATCTTTAAAACTAGAGCTGCAAGAAAAAAACTAATGTAATCAGCATAAAAACCATCGTAATCAGCAGATAAAAATACATATGGATCGTTTTTTATTTAAAAAAATAAAACCACTGATCCGCTGTGTAATTAATTAAATAACAAAAATTAAAAATTTAAAAAACACCCGAACATATCTAAAAAAGATGCGTATCTTCTAAGCGGCTCGTACGATCTTTTTCAAACATAGCTAAGAACACTCTCGATCAAGTAACCTTTCAAACAGGTAAAACTAAATCAAAATCGGTCCAGCAGTTTGGTCTGTACTAGAGACCTGCGTAAACAGTCTTGAAATATAAATACGTCATGTTTTTAAATGTATTCACGTCGCATGTATTATACTAAACCATTAATAAATGCTGTCGTGCTATGAGCGAAGCACGATGGATTTATTGGTGTACGTGTATATCAGTGTTAACAAGCGATATCGCCAAGACTGCTTGTTTGTAACAAACACTCAAAAGAAGTAGTGTTGATTTGTGTATGCTTGTTATTTTGCATACTGTACGTTTGAGTGTGTAAGATGTAGATGGTAAGCTATTATGTGATTAACCGCATACAACTAATGTTAATGCATGTGTGTGCGTTTCCATGTGCGCAGAAAAATAAAAGATCATACACACATACATGCATGATGTTTGTACCCGCGCTCATGCGTAGAAAGAAGCAAGCATCACAAATTCTTCCGTCGCGAAGTGTTTTCTTCCTTACTCCTATACCTGCAATACTGAAACAAATTTCTTGCAAACAGTGTTGTTAACGTTTGTTTTATAAGATTTCGCTGTAGTAAAGCATTTGAAAAATCCCTCATGTCTTAAATGTTCTTATAAGATGTCTTGTGCAGGACACTAGTCTGTACCACACAGACACACAAGCCATACACACTACACACTTATAACACCCCTTTCTTTAGTCGGGGGTTAAAAAGTATAATTGACAAAATAAATTTCAAAATTAAAGAAATTATTTTTTAACTGGACAAATTGTAATTTAGCTGGTAGCTGGACAAGGCTCCAAAAAACTGGACAATCCAAGCCAGTCCAGGCATTCTGGCAACCCTAGACACACTAGTGTACATGTGGCCATATAAATAGAAATGAAAAGAAATATTGACGACTTACCACGATTTTTGAATTGTGACACCAGGACGTAAGGTAGATTCATCGACTTTCATTGTAGTATATGGTAGTGATTCAATGGATTTATCGATGAAGCCTTTTATTTCGCTAACATGCCTTTTCGAACTGTTACGGGACATAGTTTCGTCACTCAGTTTAGCTTTTGTTAGAAAACTGGTATTATCCAACATGACGTCAGCCGCTTGTGAAAATCGACATTTACCATTATTTGTTCTTCCTCGTGCAAAACCATCTTCTGTAGTATTAAAATGTAAAAAATTATTTGACTTAGTATATAAGGTGCCATCAAATGATACTGGTATAGCTTCATCGTCAAAAATCAGTGTCCTTCTATTTTGCAATGGTGATTGTGTTGAGTTAACGCTCTTTAAACTGACAACGGAATCGTCATTACGACCCTTTCGATCGGTAAGAGGGATTTTGGGAGCATTAGAAAAAACTTGTAAATTTTCATGTTCTATTTCGTCATTGAGTTGCTTCAGACTGTAACATTTATATTCGATTGGTATTAAGGGGGAAGAAGATTCTAGCGATAATGTCATATTTTCTTTGCTATCTAAGCAGAAACTTAAGGATGTTTTTTTTTTCGTTGTTTTTTCAGCTTCTACAACCTTTGAATTATTTTCAAGTGCATCAAGTGGCGTATTTTGTTTTTGTTTGTCTCTGTACCGCTCCAGTTTCCGTTGTTCCAAATCTGATATATTTTTAATTTTACTGATGTTTGTACCACATATCTTGCGGAAAACTATTTTTGGTTGGTGGTCATATTTGAGTATACATTCAGAAACATTTAGGTCTTTACTACACACAGGCTCTTGTGCTAACTTTTCAGAAAACGCATGTATATCTTTATTTAATTTCAATGCTTTTTTGTTCAAGTCATTCTTCAATTTCAGCGGACTTATTTCTAAAGTTTGATTGAAATATATTGTAGGACGCGACTTTAGTTGAAGTATGTATTCACCTTTATTAAATTCACGAACTGGTGAAGTTTGTGTATCAACTTGAGTGGATTGACATTTATTTATTTCGTTCGGAGCAGTTCCAAGTTTGATGGGACTTATTTCTAAAGGCTCATTGAAATATGTTGTAGAACGAGAATTTATTTTAGGTATGGCTCCATTTTTATTGCTATCATTCGCTTTTGCACTTTGAACATCATCCTGAACGAGTTGATTTAAATTTGTGCTTAGTTGTGAGTGAACATCACTCATTTCGATAATTTTTTCAGTTGATTTGGGAGAAAATTTTACTGCTGATTCAGTTTGTTGATGGATATAATTTGGTGCATGAAACTTCGTTGTATTCAAACGCTGTAAATATTATTAATACACAGAAAAAATTATTAAGTTTAAAATTATTAAAATTTTGACTGCACCAGGTCAAAAAATACTTGTGTGGCAACACTCTATTCTAAAATAGCTGTTGTTATTTACATTTATTTTCTTTTTACATACTTCTACAACTACAATTTTAAGCTGAAAAAAAGTCAGCCAATGTAGTAATGGTAAAGAAAATAAAAAACATGTTCATTATTGAGTTCTTGTTTCAACTTTGTTATTTGTTTTAAGCTTCTCATTTGTTAAAATGAAAGTTTATAACATAATAACTCTAGTTGTTCTAAGAAACTTTGGGTAAAGGTAAAGGTAATGATCTGCATTAGCAACAGTGAAATGCGCATAGGATCCAGCTAAACCCCTCAATAATCAATTTCAATGTATTTTTAATTAAAAAAAAATATTTTACTTAATAAGTAAAATATTAATTTGGGATTATTAGTGCGTTTAAAAAATTTTAAACTTAAATTTTAACAATTCCCATAAAAATCACTAATCAGAAAAAATTATGGTTGAATTTTTTTCAATTAATATTTTAATGGAACATATGTATGTTTATATTAATTTAATTTACTACACTAACTATAGTGTTATAAACAGAGCTTAGCTCAGAATACTATGAAATAGCAAATAATTATTACATATTAATTGTATGTAAATAATGTAACTTCCCTGCAGAAAATTTGGTGACAATTGATAAAAACGTACTCGTCCTATGATTTCAGAAAATGAGGAGTGTTTCCTAAAGCAGGGAGTAGTATATAGTGAAAAAAGGCATCATGTAAATGGTTACATATTCACAACTGTGGGATGCATCGTGTTGATCTTTTGTCAATTTAATTGGGAATCGGTTTAGCATTATAGTTCGATGTGGTTGCATGAAAAATGGATTATAAGCGAACCGCGACCCCGGGATTTTCGGGACTAACAAAATCCCGAAAAAATTGTGAACAAATGTGCGTCTTTCTATTAAAAATAATATTTTTATTTAACACTTTATTTTTTTGCACATTTAAAAGGTGCATACAGTCGAACATACATATGTACATATGTATGTATGTACTTACATATATAATTGAGACTTTTAATTAAAATATTAAACACTAATTGCGTTTTCGTTTCTAGAAAGTTTCAAATTTTTTATTTTTTGCTATAAAATTTAGCGTCCGTGTGATACAATAATTTCTAATAAACTCTCTATTTAAAAAAAAAACATTTCATTGAAAATTTTCATTTCATGTAATATTTTTTCCTAGAAAAGATGGCGTTTTTTTTCTGTGGCAAAAAGGAAAAAGTGCTTAAGTCGAGATAACCTGATTTTGAGTTAATGGAATCTCCGTAATCTGCATATTTGAAAGTTTCCCTGGTTAAAATCTCAATCAATTTGTATGATTTTTCAGGAAGTTATAGCGCTATGACTTGCGACTTATCTTTTTTAGACTTTTAATCTCATTTGGAACAATAGCTTAATTTAGATTATACTTTAGTATATTTTAACTTAAATATAATAATTATAGTGTGTAGAACAATATTTGCTTAAGAACTAACGATTAACAGAGAATTTCCCGATTTAACTGTAAAAGAAACAAATTTCTGAAAATCGACGCGAATGTTCAAAAGTGCTCTCCTGCAAAACAGTAAAATATGACTTAATCACTTTTTCCTTTTTGCACAGATATATATTATGTAGTCGTATAAACAATATAATAGTATCTACTAAAATATTTATTCAAAGCTAATTTTATATTTTAACTTTTTATAATAGGGAGTTTGTAATAATTTTAATATAGAAGATGACAGTCAAAAACATTATTTATGCAAAAATCCCGAAAATCCCGGGCTTTAAATCAAAAAATCCCGGGCAAGACTATCAAACACCGAAAACGGCCATTGTACTTTTGTGCACCATTCGAACTTCAAGGGCTATACGATGCATCACTTAGGTTTTTTTATATTTAAATTACTATTTTAATTGAATCTTTAAAAATTTTTTAATTGAATTTTACAAATTATACTGAACTAATATAACGGCAAATTAAAGCATTTGATATCGAATAAATTTTTATAAAATTTCAATTGTTTTTTATGGAAATTTCTATTGGTATCGAATGGCATCTTTTTATATTCCATACAGATTCGTTATATCTATTGCATTCAATACCGAACACATTTCCATAAAATTTTAATTGTGTTCATATCGAAATTACAATCGAAATTATATTAAAGGCCTATTTGACCAGAATTTGTATAGAATATACAAAGGTGGCGCCTAATATAAAATCAACTTTACATTTAGATCAAAAATATTGTGAACAAAACTGACACAATTGTTTTCCATATGAATTATCAAAAAATTGTGTAGCAACATATTAGTGATGGGCGCGTGTCGAATTTTTCCAACAGAAAATGACCACACGAATACCAAGATGTTCAACTCCTACGAAACAGGCACGCGAAAATTTGTCTCAACACGATACTGCACAACACGGACTATATCAAATTGAATAGCAAAAAATCATATTTTATATTCCAATAAATATTTTTTTTTTTAATTTTAAGGAGAAACAGTAAATTATCAAGATTTGCTCTAAATAATCGTAAACTTACAAGCCACAGAAAAAATTTCAGTTTGTATTCAATTACTAAACTCCAAAAACCAAATAATATTTTTCGTGAAATAGGACCCACCATAGAGTTCCTAAAACCCAATAACAAAATTCGCAAAAATTTAAAAATAATTTACTATAAGGAATAAATAAGGAAAATGCCTTTAACACCCTACTTTCCGCTTAATTGCTCCCATTATAATTGATTTACCCGCTTAATTGCTCTAAAAACATTGAATGAAAATGTTTTATATAAAACACATGAAAAAATACACGTTTAAATGAGTTCCGTTTAATTGCGTTACCCTTTTAATTGACTCTTAAATAATAAAATTTCTTTTCCGAAATCCCAAACAGAAGTGCAGGTTAATTGTTACTTCAAAATTTTCATAAATGGTTATTGGTAAAAATACATAAAAAGATGTGTCAAATCGTAAAATCATATATTTTTATTTACTTTTTTCATTGCATATGTACATGTGTACATACTAGTGCTGTGCAAAAGGTGCTTGGTTGCTTACAGCCATCCCTAAACAAAGCGGCAAGCGTTTTTTAGCTGTCAAAAGTTCTCATGTCCATACATTTTGTATGGAGCAGCGGCAATGCAGCGGCAACGCTTTGCTATTGGAAAATCCGATTTTGACATCGCGTTTCACAATGAAGTTAGTTGCAAAAGAAAACAATTGCCTTCTGTTTGCCATCATCAGTGTTACCATATGTGAAGATTTATCTTATATTCGAAGTTTTTCAGGGTGTTAAAAATACCAAAAAATATATTTGTTAAAAATAAGATTTTTAAGAATATGATATTTAATACTTTTAATATATCATTTAATGTCCTTTTGACTTAAGTATTGACATATTTTCTTCTTTCCTTCATTAAAAGTATGAATTATGTGCATACATATATTTATCTTATATAGGGTGTTTTTTTAAGAGGTATAGAACTTTGAATTGAAATAAAACACAAGAAAATCGTTTTAATGTCCATCAATTTGGCTTTATTGGAAGGATAATTTTATGCCATTAATGTTTAAATATGATTTCGGGCATGTGGCCGCCGCGGCTGGCTCGAATAAAGCCAATTCTACAGGTCCAATTTTCAACCACTTTTTCGAGCATATGGGGCCGTATGTTGGCAATAACGCCACGAATGTTGGCTTCCAAGTCCCCTAACGTTTCTGGTTTGTTGGCGTAGACGAGCGACTTCACATATCCCCAAAGAAAATAATCCAATGGTGTCAAATCACACGATCTTGGTGGCCAATTGACAGGTCCATTCCGCGAAATTATGCGCTCATCGAATGTTTCCTTCAATAAATCGATTGTGACGTGCGCTGTGTGGCATGTAGCGCCGTCTTGTTGGAACCACAACTCATCCACATTCATGCCATCCAATTCGGGAACAAAATAACCGGTTAGTCGGCTCCAATTGCTGTGCACGGTGGCGAATCGATTCATTCGGGTCCTCTTCAACACTTTGCTCTACAGCGGCAATTGTTTATTCGGTGCGCACTGTTCGACGTCTCTGCGGATGCGTATTATCACATAGAGTAAACGTAGTGCGAAAACGATCCATGGTTAACCGAATTAATTGCTCTGATGGACGATTATGTCGACCATAAAATGGACGGAGCTTGCGGTAAACTTCGCGAACTGAACCATTATTTTCGAAATAAATTTGCACGATTTGCAACCGTTGTTCTTTTGTCAAACTGTTCATGATGAAATGGCAAACCAAACTAAATATTAATCACTTGACAGCTGACAAAATGGCCGCCAGTTAAAAAGTGATGCCAACTTAAAGTTCTATACCTCAATAAAAAACACCCTTTACATGTTCTATTCCGAAAATATTTTGTGTTATTTACCTTTACGTTTGTTCCCTACAAGAAATGAATGACTGAAACTAACACAAACAAGTATTTTTTCACTAGCATACTTTCAGCAATTTTACACTGAGTTCAATAGTGACAGTCAGATCGGAAGTGATGATGGATTTATAAATTAATTATAGTTGCTCCACTCTAGCATATGTGTATGTATGTTAGAGTGGGACATTTAACATAAATATGCCTAAACTTTTAAAAATCGAGTTTTATTACCAAAAATACAAATCATTCTGTCTGTGAAAATTAAAATTTATAAGTGTTAAATAAGATAAGTAAGAACAATAGTGAATAAAGGAAATTTACAAAATTTAATTTAATATATAGATATTTCTTTTCAAAGTTGTAGATATTTGTAAAAAGCAAGATGCGTTGGCGGTGAAAAGGTATGAAGAGGGCCTAGGTTATTCTGTTTTTGCTTATTTCTATCTTTAATTTTAAATATTTTATTTACTTGTATATTTGGAATTGTCTTTTTAAAATAAAAACAATTAATAATAAAAATTATATTTTTTGCAAGTATATCAATCATGTATGATAGCTCAATTGTGATCAGTCAAACTTGATTAATATTTATGCTATCATTGATTAGTAAAAACCACTCGTGAGCAGTTCGACTAAATGTTATATTCATTAGTTATAGAGAGATGCAACATCACACGTACACAAGAGTTTCCATCACATTTTTCATTTTGCCCTTAGTAATGTGATAGCAACTTTGTTCTGTGCAATGATGAATATATCCTGCATGACTTCCGATCAATTGACTGATACTATTCATGTAGAGTTAGTGCATTTGAAACAAAATAATTTTTTTCTGAATTCGAATTCAGTAAAATCAATGCATATTAATATATTTTGAGTAAAATCACTAAAAAAAGATTTTTAATTTTTGTCCGACTAGAAGGTTTTTGAGAAGAAAATATGGCAACGCTGGCCACCACCATTAACACAAGCAAGTTTTTAAAATCTTATAAATAACTAATTTTTTCAAATTTAATTATTTTATTTCAATTTAAGTAACAAAATTTATGTAACAAAATTTTAATAACAAAATCACAAACAACAGTGTCGTCCGTGCAGCAGTTAAAATAATCAGGGTTGTTTTATTTATTTGTTTGATAACCCTGTTTTTGACATAACGCTGACGCTTTTGTTTAGGTATGGCATTTCAGCGTTAAAGCCCGGCGGAAAAAAACTTTCCGCTTTCCGTCCTTGTTTAGGGATGGCTTGTTAGCCTTCATGTTGTATAGTATTGAATTGTTCACTCTTTTTAGTGCTCTTGATTTTATGAGAACAATAAAAATGGTATTCAATCTTATGAAAAGCATGCAACAGCATTTGTTTATCTGCCAAGCGAGGGCATCAGTTATTGTTGTGTCGAAGCACATTTCACTAGTGCACACCGAATGAAAATTCTTTCATTGCATTACAAATTTGTATTTCCTTTGAATGAACCTAATTTTTTTAAATTCTGGAAAACCTGCCATGAGTTTAGCATACATACTTAAGTGTTAAAATTGAATGTCTTAACGAGTTTAAAAAACACGCTAGGATGTAATTGTTAGTTAAAAACACATTATGGGCAAATTGTTTATGTAAAATTGTATGATGGAACTCGTTAAAACCTAGTTAAATTTCATCAATTATGCTAACTTTAAGTTTTTCATTGTGCATAATGCGTTATGCACTAATAGTTAAAAATCATTAAAAGCAAAGCAAAAACATTAATTCATTGTTTTGGTTGGTTTTTCGAAAACAAGCCTTTTGGAACATGTATTTCGTTGATAAGCAACATTTAAAAATTAGTTTTTTTTTTATAAAATAACACTAGTTTAAACCGAAATTTTACATTTGATGAGTGGTGATTTTCTTTATGTATTTTCTTTCGCTGAATTCGAAAACAAGTTTAAATTTTGTTTTATGAAACAGTTTTTGAGATATTGTAATTTTTCATGAACAGTAAACAGACGTTTTTTTTTAACGATTTATACTTTTGTGTCGGCATAGAATCACTGTAAAATATGATTTTTTTTTGATAATGTGCCTTATTTTCATCGATATATTTTGAACCGCTTTACCAATTAAAGATCCGATTATACATATTTATTCATAATCTCAATATTTTGCATATGAATACCAGGAACGACCCAATCGGACATTTCTAGCTCGAGATATGACTGGTCAAGTGAAAAAAGTCGAAAAAATTAACAAATTACAATATCTCAAAAACTGTTCCATAAAACAAAATTTAACCTTGATTTTCGAATTCAGCGGAAAAAAATACATAAGGAAATCTAATTTTTATGAAAAAAGTGATTGTCGTTACTTCGAAAGTATGAATACTTTTTCGATGCGGTATTTATGTATATCTTGTACACATACAAAGTTGCAAAACATTGTGACCATGAGCACCAACTTTGAAACCGATTGCTTGGTTGCAGCAACCTTTCGGCAAAGTTTTGGAAGGGTATGTTTGTGCATTATCAATATTTTGTACTGCTGCACTATGAAGCAATACACTTTGTTCAAAGAAAAAGAAATTGACGTTTTGGAAGCCAGCTATATTTCCGTATAAGCGAAACACATAGAAAACTTGAGGCAATTTTTTGTCACTCGCATGACAGTGATTCAAAGTTACAATAACGCAAATTGTTTTCGTTTGTTATTTTTAATAAAGTATATACATATTTATTCATTTTCAAAACACACACACAAATATCTCATGGATCAAAGGTTTTGAAGCTAATGTGGTTGTTATTTTGAAAATATCGTTAAATTAAATAGCAACTGTTCGTGTATATTTCTACACACATATTTAATTAAAATTATATGCTTTCTGTCTAATTCATTCAATCATTTCTCGAGTTACAAATGCATCATCAAATGTGTTGCTCGTCAAAATTACTAAAAATGTTGTAGATTATATTACAAAAAATGCTGGAAAAAGCTAAATAAATTATTGGAAAATGCTAACTACTAAATCAAAAATTTTGCAACCAAATCAACAACAAAAATGCTCAATTTAGCTGCAAATATGCTAAAATGGTCACGCTGGTTCCAAGTTTTATAATTTATTAATTGAAGACTAAAAAATAAAATGAATAAATAATAAATTAAAAATAATATCTTTCTCAATGAATATAATTGTAAAAAGTTTTATTATCACTTAATATTTTTTGAAATTTTTAGTTCGTGAAATGAAGTATTGTGCACTATGAAGTGTACAATAAAAATATTGCACACTTGACACAACTGTCTATTCAACTGTTGTACAATGGATTTGTGTGTTGTTTGTTTCCTTGTTCTCTATTTTTGTTTCACACTCAATTACGATCACCACTACAAACACTATTTGCTTTTGAAAAAAATACAATACTGTGCCCTTTTTCATAGCTTGTGCTCACTTCTAGTACATACATCAGGATTTTGTACCAACTATAAAAATAAAATGTACTTTTTAGACCATGGCGGTACCAATTTTTAATATGTATTAATAAAAACTAAAACGTAAAAAAATGAGTATAAAAATACAGAAGTTTACAATAAACACAAAAAACATTAATTATTACATTCATAAAGGTACATTCGTAGATTCGACTATTATATTAGAGATTAAAATAAAACACACACAAAAAAATTAAAGAGAACATAGGCAAATTTAATGTTACCAACAAGGTCAACAACGTACCATAAAAAGTACAATTGTACCATGATTTCCATCCGTGACATACATACATACATAAAGTGAAGAAAATACAGACAAAAAGCAAGATTTAAAAATAAGTGGGCCATAACCATAGTGAACAAAAAAAGTCTACTTTTAATTTTTAGAATGCACTTTTTTAAAACGTGTACTTTTGACCTACCATAGAAGAGAAAACTGCACTTTAAAGGTAAAAGTCTGTTCTAAAGTTAAAACATGCTGAAGTTGTTTTTAACTAGATTAGCATCGAATCTGGCTCTTTAGTTCAACACAAAACACATTAAAATAAAAGAGAACACATATGTACATATGTATGTATGTCTGTATGACTTTCTATCTCTTGGCTTGTTTTGTTCCTATAAACAATTTATAATCCAATCATTGAACAGTTTATTGTAAAGGGTGTTTTTTATTGAGGTATAGAACTTTAAGTTGGCATCACTTTTTTAACTGGCGGCCATTTTGTCAGCTGTCAAGTGATTAATATTTAGTTTGGTTTGCCATTTCATCATGAACAGGTTGACAAAAGAACAACGCTTGCAAATCGTGCAAATTTATTTCGAAAATAATGGTTCAGTTCACGAAGTTTACCGCAAGCTCCGTCCATTTTATGGTCGACATAATCGTCCATCAGAGCAATTAATTCGGTTAACCATGGATCGTTTTCGCACTACGTTTACTCTATGTGATAATACGCATCCGCAGAGACGTCGAACAGTGCGCACCGAAGAAACAATTGCCGCTGTAGAGCAAAGTGTTGAAAAGGACCCGAATGAATCGATTCGCCACCGTGCACAGCAATTGGAGCCGACTTACCGACTATTTTGTTCCCGAATTGGATGGCATGAATGTGGATGAGTTGTGGTTCCAACAAGACGGCGCTACATGCCACACAGCGCACGTCACAATCGATTTATTGAAGGAAACATTCGATGAGCGCATAATTTCGCGGAATGGACCTGTCAATTGACCACCAAGATCGTGTGATTTGACACCATTGGATTATTTTCTTTGGGGATATGTGAAGTCGCTCGTCTACGGCAACAAACCAGAAACGTTAGGGGACTTGGAAGCCAACATTCGTGGCGTTATTGCCAACATACGGCCCCATATGCTCGAAAAAGTGCTTGAAAATTGGACCTGTAGAATTAGCTTTATTCGAGCCAGCCGCGGCGGCCACATGCCCGAAATCATATTTAAACATTAATGGCATAAAATTATCCTTCCAATAAAGCCAAATTGATGGACATTAAAACGATTTTCTTGTGTTTTATTTCAATTCGAAGTTCTATACCCCTCAAAAAAACACCCTATATTAAAATAATACAAAATACAAACACCTTTTTAATTTTTTTTATATTAATTATTTGTTAACTTATTTTTATGTTCGGTTGTTTTATTTTATTGTTATTAAACTCAACCCTTTTTCATAACACAACAGTGATGGGAAATAAGATTTACATTTCGGTATCAAAAAAAATTTTTTGATTACTTTTTTGATCCCTATTATTATTATTTTTTTTATTTACATTTTATTAACAAAAATGGTAAAAAAATTCATTTAAAAAGAAATAAAAAAAGGACACAAAGTATATACATATGCAGGCACAAATGTCAAAGTTATAACAAGATGCATTTTTAGACTTCAATAAATCTTTGGCCTGGATAAGACTTTATACGGTTGGAACATAAAAACCGGTTCCTTTGTTTTATTTTCATGAGATTTTGGTAAGAGAAAATCCTTTCGACATTTGTAGAGGAGTGAGGTATGGACAAAATTCCGTAAGCTACTCTCGATATATCGTGGAACATGTATTCATCTAATGCGTTTTTAATTTAAGCCGCTGTAGATACATATATGTATATTTTCTGTTGTTAATAGTTTCAGTTCTTTCATATCAGTCAGTGCTCTATACAAGTATTTGTTGTTAATAGCTCATAGGTGTACCTAGGTCTTTCTGGGGGGGGCAATGCCCCCCCAGACTTGATTTTGCCCCCCCCAGGATTTATTACAAGTTCTTTTTAAAACATATTCTTTTGCCAGTAATATTAAAAAAAATCTATTTTTTATTTATTTTTAAATTACTCATGAAAATCACCAGTAATTTTTATACAAACTTTTCGAATAATCGCTAAATATGCATACTTTTATTAGATAACAAATACCTAAAAAACTATAAGTTTACAGCACTTCAAAACATCACAAATAGTAAACTCCATGTGAATTTATAATGCATGTGTGTAGATATGAATGTGTGTATGTAGCTCTCAACAAATTCATGATACAATTATAACAGGTACATGCACAAGCCCAGCCTGTTAATGTATACAATACATACAGTTGTCAAACTTTGTTTACAAGCTGCAAAAATGTTAGTGTACGTGTTGTGAATAAGATGATTACAGTGTTGCCATTGAGTTTACACATGGATGCACTTCCAATTACACATTGAATAAAATTACACTACAAATGCTTTTTGTAAGTTAAAATGAAAACAAAAATAAATAAAAATAGAACATAAAGTAGAATTAAACACATATTATACATGAATGTAATTACATGGCCTACACATGAGAGTAATTGCACACTCTGTGTAATTACACACCTATTGGCAACACTGAATGAATATAATGATTCAGGAATGACGCGTCTGCAATTGTAATTTATTTACCCTGTAATTGTTATTTTTAAAAACAAAAGGCATCAGTTTCTGACAATTATACGTTTGTTTATACCAACAAATTGAATGTGTTTTTTGGTGTTGTAATTTTGTTGTAGTCGTGCATGTACCTAGTGTAATTGTACCATGAACAAATTCTTAATAAAATTGTATTAGTGTACGTAGTTAGTAGCAAGACAAGTTGTTTTAAGGTGTTCTTAAGATCTTCTACTGTCAAATTGTTTGTAACAATAGCCACCAATTTTTATTTAGAGTAAAATTAAAAAAATTATGATCTGCAAATACCTTGTATATATTCATATACTATATATACTCGTATACACACATGTATGTATGTATGTATGCATATTTATGGTTCAATCGAGGGCTGCAAAATAAAATGATGGAAAAATCACTGAAATCCCGATAAAATATAAAATAATCGTCATTTCATGTCCGAAAAATCGTCAGAAAATCGAACAAATCAAAATTTCCTCTTTAAACATGTATACATATGTTTTATTTTTATTAGAAAACAAAACAAAACAATTCATGTTTATATACAACTTTGTTAGACTATTGGAAAACTTGTGAAAAATATTACTAGGTCCAAATTTTGGTACTTTTGATGACCGAAATTTTTGATAGGATATCAACTTACACAGGTCAATATATCGTTGGTCTCAAATGGAAAGGCCCTAACGCAAATAATTTTAACTTTACAGGAGAAGGTAAAACATAATAGAAAGTGTAATATTCAAAATGTAACTTTTTTGTACAACTGCTTGTAAAAGCGCTATTTTTTACACTATTGCAATAAATTTTTGTGATGAGGTGTATTAGTGTGAAATTTATTGAAATCACTGAAAAACTCAACTATCGATATGTATGCATGTATATATATGCACATAAAATTTTTTTCAATTGAACACGTATACTTGCATACATATGTTTCTACTTATTTATGTATGTATGTTCATTCATCGCAACAATATAGTATTGATTCAGAACTTCAATATTGGAAGGGTAACTAAATAATAAATGGCAATTTTCTATTTTTATTTATGCACCAACAGATAAATTTTTTTTAAATTAAATAATAAATTATTAAGAAATGAAAGCATGAATGATGAATGAAATCATTTCTTGCTTGTATCTTTTCAAAATATTGTATTCAAATATAGTATATACATAAATAATTTTTCCATATGAACTTGTTGGAAACGAATATTAATTTTATTATTATTTAGTTTATTATTATTAGATTATTATTATTATTATTATTATTATTATTATTATTATTATTATTATTATTTAGTTTTTTTCTAATACATACTTTACTTTTTGTCTATATATTGTTTTTGTTTTGAATGTTTTGTTTTTCTAGTTTTAATTATAACTTAATTTTTGTTATTGAAACTGGACTGTTAATTTATGTTTTAACTTAAATAAAAAAAAATGTTAAATAAAAAAAATCTGTATAAAATTTTTTAAACGCACTAATAATCCAAAACCAATATTTTACTTATTAATATTTTACTTATTAAGTAAAATATATTTTTTTAATTTCCAATTTCAATGTATTTTTAATAAAAAATATATATTTAACTTAATAAGCAAAATATTAATTTGGGATTATTAGTGCGTTTAAAAAATTTTAAGCTTAAATTTTAACAATTCCCATAAACTAAACCCCCCCCCCCCCCCGGAAAAAATGTCTAGCTACGCCAATGTAATATCTTCAAAATTTTTCTTTCCGCTGGGAAACATTTTAATTAAAAGAAGTATAATGATGTTTGTTTTACCAGATAAAACATTTCCAGGGTAAAGCTCATACTTTCCAAAGTCATTCAGCTGGGAGAAGGCCAAAAAGAGATGGTTTTGATTGATGATTTTTTCTTTCTGTTTTTCACACAGCTGAATTAAGGCTAAACTTTGCGTGTCTAAAAGGGGTATTACTAAACCAAACTAATATTTCATTGTCAAAGTCTACTTTTGCCCTTAGAACTTGATAGAATTTAATATAAAACTTTTTACAATTTTTTTTAAACCGATTTGAAACAGTTGTTTGAACATGATTTGTGTTTATATATACATAGATAAACTTCTAAGGCACAGAAAATATCATTGGTTTTCGTTTATATTGAATTTTGAAATATAAACCCTTTTCTAAAATAGCTTTAATAATAAAGTTTCGTGCCATTTACCGAAAAAGAAATTTAATTCTTGGCAAAATTATATGCATACGCTCGTCATTTGACTGCATTTCTAAGTTGAGCGTGAGAGTATCAAATGTGTTGGGGGAGTACTACGGTACTTTTTCATATTAAATAGTATCAAAAAAAGTACGATATCAACTTTCCCATCACTGTAACACAATGTCCGATGAGAGAGAGATGAGAGAGTTGAGAGACAGAGATGCCACTTCCTTATATTTTGTTTTCTATCATATGAAAAATGTCCAATATTTACTGTGGCACCCAGTTAAAGTCGGTTCAACTTAACACACACTTTGTTTTTGACTATAGTAGAAAAATATTTAAGAACAGGTTATTAATTTTAAGTTGTTTCTAAAACGAACCGACTTTATTCTATGACTATGGTTATGGCCCAGTATCTTTTAGAAAGCGGGATGTGTAATATGCACATACAAAGTTTCGTATATACTTAGAAAAAGTTTTTAACTAAAAAGAAAGGTTTTTAAATAAATAAAAATATTTATAGACGAAAATAAAATAGTATTAAAAAGTTGACAAGTTGCGTTGGAAGAGACTATTCCATCTTATAATATTAATATGTTTATGTTGATTCAGTATCTTTTCAATATTTTCTGCCATAATTATTCTAAAAGTATGGAATATCTTGCCGATTTCCTTGATATATGAAGCTATTTATTTTTGTTAAAATTTCCTGATATTCTGAATATCGGAAATAAAAAATAGTGTTTATAAAATAAAGTCTATGGGTCAATTCACATTTGCTTAAGTTGTATTTGAAAGGAAAATTTAATCAAAAAGTTTCTAATGAAAAACAAATTATTCAGAAAAAGTTATTGTTTTGAGTTTTTTTTTAATTTTCCCACAAAATGTAAATTTTTTTATTAAAAGAGTTTATTTGAGGTACGTGTTTACATTAGAGAGCTGCGTAAACAGTCTTGAAATGTAAAAACGTCATGATTTTTAAATGTATTCACGTCCAATGTATTATAATAAACCAATAATAAATGCCGTCGTACTATAAGCGAAGCACGATGGATGTATTGGTATACGTGTATATCAGTGTTAACAAGCGAAAACGCCAAGACAGCAAAACAAAGCAAACACTCAAAAAAAGTACTGTTGATTAGTGTAGGCTTGTTATTTTTCATATTGTGTGTAATATGTAGATGGCAAGCTATTATGTGTTTAACCGCATACAACTATTGTTAATGCATGTGTGTGCCTTTGCATGTGCGCAGGAAAATAAAAGATCATACACACATATATGCATAGGGTTGCCAGACGGCCTGGAATGGCCTGGATTTTCCAGTTTTTAGAGCCTCATCCAGTTACCAGCTAACATAGAATTTATCCAGTTAAAAATTATTTCTTAAATTTTGAAAAATAATTTCTTTATCAATTATATTTTTTAATTAATTACACAGCGGAACAGTGGTTTTATTTCTTCATTTAAAATAGCCAATCTTTATGTATTTTTATCTGCTGATTACGATGGCATCATTAGTTTTTCCCCAGCAGCTCTAGTTTTAAAGATATAGTGACAATTAGCATATGCTTAATTTATACCACTTTTTTATAATTCACTTAGTATATCACGAATGGTCCCTCAAACTTCAAAATACTTTCTGGATTATTAAATTTCATTAAATTCTATTTGAGTAGATGAACATGGAGTATATCATGATATCGTACTCTTATTACATGGATGTTAAAAATCGTGTCTTTTTGGTTTAGTTCTTAAATTTTTTTTATTTAAATTTTTGAAATTAAATTAACTGGTTCTTATGTATTTTTGTGCGCTGATTACAAATATAGTTTTATTATTTATCTATCACCTCTACTCTCACAAAAAAAAAGACTAAAATGATTGCTCTCTCATGCCTTCCAAAAAAATTTGTTTGTTGTATCACATATCTGATCAATGCAATTATTACGTATAATAAATGTTGTATTGATTAGTCCAGAAAATTTTTGTTTTATTTGTAGTTATTATATCGAAATTTGCAGCTTTTACCAGAAAAAAAAGCAATGTGAGTCCGATCACAGAGGAGATGTGTAAACATCTGGTAATGAAAATTTTTATTTAAGTTGGAAGTACTTATGCTTTTAGTATCTTTTTTTAAATAATTAATTAAAAGTATCAAAACTTTCAATATTGTAAATACATATGAATTTGTTGGTTTTTGTTTGTTTTACTAAAGTTATTTGGTTAGTAAATGGGCACACTGCAGTATATGTTTATGTACTGCATTCAAAATTGCAGTAAGCAGTAAATTTACTGATTACTAAAAAATTTCAGTAAACTTTTACTGCTAATTAAATTTAATTTGCATTACCAGTAAAATCGTAGGGCCGTAATTATAATAAAATTGTAGCAAGTAGCAAAGTTTTTTCATTCAAACTTTGAAACTTCTGTATGAAAAACATTTAGCCACTTGGTAGAATTTCATTATGAATACGGGTATTACTGATTACTGAAAATTCAATGCACCTCATCATATAACAAAACATTTAGGCAATTTATAAAAATTGTAGAAAAAAATTTTAGTAATCAGTAAAAATTTACTTGTTAAACATTTTTTATTTTTTTTACTGAAACTTTAGTGGTACTGCAGTGCTCATCTATGGTAAATGCCTTTACTTTTACTTCTTAATTTTTAATTCCTGTTGTTCATCGTTTAGTTGTTTCTGTTCTTGTTGTTGTGTACGCATTGCAATTAAAATAAATCCAGTAAAGTGCGACTTTGACTCGCGCACATTCGGTTTTGATAATTTTTTTTGATTTAGCTTTCTTCCTTTTTTAAGTTTTTTCAGTTTAAACGATTTTTTTCATTTTTATCGCTTTTTCCTCGTTTTGGCGTTTTTTTCTATTTTTGGGTTTTTTTAATTCTCGCAATTTTTTTCATTTTGGCGATTTTTTCATTTTGGCGATTTTTTTGTTTAAGGATTTTTTTCATTTTGGCGATTTTTCCGGTTTTTCGCGATTTATTTTAGTCCTAGAGATTTTTTTTAATTTGGTGCTTTTTTCGTTTTGGCAATTTTTTTTGTTTTTTGCGATTTTTTATATTTGGCGATTTTATATTTTATTGATTTTTTAGTTTTACCGTTTTTATAAAATTTCAAGAGTTTTTCTCTTACGGTTTCCAAGATACAGCAAGTTGTCAAAATTACAAAGTCAAAATCCTATTAAG
Organism: Tachina grossa; assembly: GCA_949987645.1. Classification (NCBI taxonomy): domain Eukaryota; kingdom Metazoa; phylum Arthropoda; class Insecta; order Diptera; family Tachinidae; genus Tachina; species Tachina grossa. The sequence continues at coordinate 89,283,351 of OX465274.1, forward strand.
TGATGGAACACCCATTGATTTAAATTTAGTGTTAATTGTTGTAGTCTGTATAAAAATACAATAACTTTTAAAATTTCAAGTGTATATATGTACATACAATTGTATGTATATTACATGGGATTTTAACATTTTTCGTTGCTCGTTTTGGAACACCCTTTAGTTTTTAACTCTCATGTATTTGTGTTTGTAGTGGCCAAATGTCTACACATTGTGTCCAAATTTCAAGTCCGTAGCTCTTACGGTTCATTTTCACCTTTGGTGTACGGAAATATACAGAAAAATAACCGGCGGCGGTGCACCGTCGGCTTCGAGCCGGTCGACTTGTTTCTTTGCTTGGTATTGCTTCTTTCAAACACTAATACACTCATACATAGCTCACACCGATTCGACAATGCTGTGAAAGAAAAGCAAAGAAATCTCAGCAAAGAAATCTCAGCAAGGAATCAAAGTCAAAAGATTTTTACCCCCTAGCGTATAGATGTTTACACATCAAAAAACAATTTTAAGGAAACATTTTAATTTTTAATGCAAAATTATTGGGCCTAATCACGAGTGTGGTATTTCGACTTCTACTACGACTATTTTGTACAAGACTAAATAATATTGCTTTACAAACTCTTAGTATTCGAAATACGACACTCGTAATTAGGCTCACTAAAATAATCAGAACTTATCAAAAAATAGAGGCTACATTCATAATCAGCGACGTCATATTATTAGAAATAATATATTTTGATGGCGTAAGAAAAGAAAAATTCGAGATATTAATTTTTAAATATAATGCACAAATCTCTGAAACTAGAAGGTATATGATTATAAGAAATCTTTTTTCGTAATTAGCGGACAAAAATTCATAACGACTAGTTATTTAAGTAAAAAATATAATAAAAAAGTTTTATGGACTAAACTATGCCCCTCAATGTAAAGCTATCGAAATAAAGGAAATTGTTTTACAGATTAAAATTAAAAAATTAAAATTTTAATACTAAATAACCCTACGTCTACACCTGATATATTTTTATCATAACGAAAGTCAAATTCCATATAGAAAAAAGAGCTAACATAAAAAAAATATTTTTCAATATAAAATTTGACTTTTGTTATGATAAAAATATATCAGGTGTAGACGTAGGGTAAAAAGAAACAATAGTGCTTGCAAATGTACAACCAGTTGTAATTTTCCTCTATTTTGTACATCACTGGCAATTTACAACCACAACAATATTTTCAAAAAGCATCAACACTTTGCTTTTTAAGCTTATTTTTAAATTGTCCAGTTATTTTTTCAAAATCCAGTTGAATTTTTTCCATTGTCCAGGTATTTGACTTTTGGTATCTGGCAACCCTATACACGCTCTTATGCGTAGAAAGAAGCTAGTATCACAAATTCTTCCGTCACGAAGTGTTTTCTTCTTTACACTTATACCTACAATACTCAAACAAATTTCTTGCAAACAGTGTTGTTAACGTTTGTTTTATAAGATTTCGCTGTAGTAAAGCATTTGAAAAATCCCTCATGTCTTGAAAGTTCTTATAAGAAGTCTTATGCAGGAGACTAGTTTACATCCAAAAAACTCAACATAAATACCAGGGCACGTGTTGCATACATAGCTGTGTTAAAAATAGCTTATTTTGATTCAATATCTTTCTTTATAAGTTTCAGAAAAATGCTGAAAACCCGTCAACTAAGAAATTGTTCCGTAAAAAAACCGCTTGCCGCTAATGAAAACAAAATGCAGTCATATACAGCGCGAAAACCGCCGTTTTGGCAACACTGTGTACCATGGAGCCAACGCACTGTGAACCATTTTACGATATGGAGGCCAAGTCATTTTTTTATGGTCACTGATTGAAAAATGTTAAAGTTCATTCGAAAGTAGACACTAGTAAACCTCGGAAAGCAAAATCTTAAAACTTTATTTCAACTGTATCACAGTGAACAGGGTGACTCAAAACGGACATTTTCAGTATTTTGCTAAAATGAGAAATTTCTTAGTAAGCTTTTGATTTTCAAACATCTATAACTTTTTGCTTTTAAAAGATATTCAATCGAAATAAATTTTGTATAATTACCTTATTTGTTAGCTTTCAGTACGACAAAAGTTAAATGTTTATAATTTTAAGAAATTAATTTTTTTTGTTCTTTTAAAAAGGTCCAAATATTCCTCAACTCTTCCACTTAACAGAGCATAAGTTCCACAGGTCAAAAAGGAACAAAAAACGATTAGCACTTGTTTGTAGCCGAGACTCTCCTCTAAGCGCCTATGCCCCATTGTACACCCGGGACGATCCGACCGTGACCACCAAAATAATTTTTCTGACAAGATCAAATTTTTTTTTCCAACATTTTAGTAAAATAGTTATAGAAATGTTTTTTCTGTACTGCTATTTTTTGAAGTATTTTAGTTTTTTATCAAACCGATATTATGAAAGACGGTTTTTAGATGAATATGCGTATTTCTAAAGCATGTACAGTTGGTCACAAAAATATCTTGCCTGCTTAAAATAAAGTAAATTTATGTAATTAAGGTCACAAATATTTTTTTTTTTTTTTTTTGTAATGCATGTATTTATTTATTGTATCTTCATATATGTACTAACAATAAGTATTCAAATCTTAAATCTATCAAAAAAAAAAATTAATAGTCCCGACCAGTGTCGGACATAAACTTAGTGGTAGTTATAAATAATACAGTAGTAGTGATAATGAAAAAAAAAGGGGGGAAGTATTTTCAAGTAATCCCATCTGGAGTGTTAGGTATAAGAGCCCGTGTGTTCCTCTTTTTTAGACGGACGTGTCCAGTAAAGTTCAAAATATTACGAGCAAGCGGATTAGGATGTGATTCGAGTTTTGTTAAATATTTGCCTGCGTATTTTGCAATTTCTTCATTCACTAGTGGCATATTTAAATCACGATGTATAATAGAATTTTGGATGTACCATGGAGCCGATGTTATTAACCATAAAATTTTGTTTTGCCTTCGTTGGATTCTCTCGACATTGGAAGCTGAAGCAGTGCCCCATAACTGAATTCCGTAGCGCCATATTGGCTTCAAAAGCGACTTAATAAAATAATAAAAGTTTGCAGTCTAGGCTGAGTGTTGAGTTTCTGCCAATCAACCAATATATTTGAGTTATCTTAAGTTTCATCTGAGTTAACTTAGAGCCAATATGATGTTTCCATGTAAGTCTTCGATCAAGGTGTATACCAAGGTATTTCACTTGGGAATGTTGAGGAATATTTTGATTGTTGATTCGAATGGGGGAGCAAGTATCTCTTCTTAGGGTGAACGTTATATGGACACACTTTTGTTCATTGACTTTAATTCTCATATAAGTTCAACCATATTTCCAGCTGAGTGATATGTTCCTGGAGATTGCGGGATGCCTCATAAGGGTTTTCGTGCACACTCATACAGGCTGTATCATCGGCAAAAGTAGAAATATGGATATTATTGCTCACAGGCATATCACAAGTATATATTAAATACAAGACAGGACCCAGAATACTACCCTGGGGCACACCAGAAGATATAGATTCGGGCACAATCGTGAACTCTCCTTCCACAACAGTGAACATCCTATCAATAATATAACTTTCCAAAAGCTTTTGAATGTTTATTGGCAGATATGTCTTCAATTTTAAAACCAGGCCTTCGTGCCATACTTTATCAAATGCCTGAGAAACATCAATAAAGAGAGCAGAACAATACTTCTTTTCTTCAAATGTTCTTCTTACAACTTGGACCAGTCTATGCGTTTGTTCAATGGTGCTGTGCTGACTTCTAAAGCCAAATTGATGGTCCGGGATGCAACCATTATCAGTTAAAATTTTGGACAATTTAGTCATGAGCAGCTTTTCGAAAAGCTTTGAGATTGTAGATAGTAAGCTTATAGGCCTATATGACTCAGTCTTGGTAAGATCTTTTCCCGCCTTTGGAATCATTTTGATCTTGGCCAGTTTCCATTTATGTGGAAAATACTGCATTCTTAAAATAGCATTAAAAGTAAATAGCAGGATTCTTATTGCAATATGAGGCAAGTTCATGAGCATTTTGTTACTAATGCCATCAATACCTGGAGCTTTCTTCGGGTTGAGTTCAGCAATTACTTTTTGTACTTCACGCATCTTAAACCTTAAGGGACGAGGGGGTAGAGAAACTACACACGGTAAATCAGCAGCACCCGTACATGAATTGGGAGTGAATACAGATTTTAAATGCCCAGAAAATAAGTTACCTTTCTCACTATCACTTCTTGCCCAGCCTCCGGTCGCAGTACGCAATGGTGATTTAACATCAACGGGTCGTTTAAGATTTCTAGTAGCGCGCCATAAAGAGTAATAGATGCGGACGTTACATCAAGACCTTCTAAATACTTTTCCAGTAGTGCAGTTTTTTCCGACGATAGCAGCTCTTTGAGTCGTTTAGTACATTCTTTAAGTCTGATTTTATTTAGGGGTGATCTGTGTTGTTGCCATTCTCTTCTAGCTCTCCTTTTTTCACATACAAGACGTTCAATTTCCGTAGAATAAATTCTGTTAAAGCCGGTCTGCGGATAGGAGGTAGTGGCGTGTTCAGCAGCCTGTTTAATATTTTCGTTAAGATTTGCAATGTTAGATTCAATATCGTCGGGTGTTCTAAGCGTAATGTTTTCCGTACAATGACTACTAAGATATTTTTTGAATCCCAGCCAATTGACACGATTGATCATCTTCATATATGGGTGAGGTAAGTCACTTCTTAGTGGGTTACAGATTGAAACGATAGTGGGGGAGTGATCGGAGGACAGATCTAGAGAGGCCTCTACGTGGATTAAATCCCTAGAAATATTTTTAATGACGCCAAAATCTATAACATCCGGAATTTTTCGTACGTCAGTAGGCCAGTAAGTGGGTTTCCCACTCGAAATGACATCCAGGCCAATTTTTGAAATTGTATTAAACAAAACTCGACCTCTAGGTGTAACAAGACGCGATCCCCAGTACGTATGTTTTGCATTGTAGTCACCAGCTGCCACGAAACAAGATCCAAGCGATTTGTAGAACTTCTCATACTGATCTTCGGTAACTGAAAATCTGGGAGGTGAGTAAATGGATGATATCACGAAATTCGCACAAAAATTTGCTACGAAAATATTCGTTGCTTGCAAATATTCTTCACTAACGTTGTCAAGGACATAGTGCTTGAGTCTTGACTTAATCAGAATTGCTGATCCACCACATGCTCTCTCTCTCGGGTCCTTTGTATCATATAAAGTGTAACCATTTATTTTAAATAAGCTTCTTGAGGTCAAATGAGTCTCAGAAACCAACATTATATCAATATTTTTTTCCATGAGGAAGTGCTCAAGTTCATTTTTATGTTGGCGAATGCCGTTTGCGTTCCAGAAACATATTTTTAACGTGTTCATGGTTTATTAACTAATGCTTGAAGCAGTGTATTCTGCATTCGCAGCATTTCTTGCATCATACTTGTCATATTTGTAGTAAAGTTGTTTATAGTTAGCACCAGATTCTCAATAGTAGCTTCAAGGCGACTAAAGTTAAAGCTTGAGTTTGAATTCGTTGAATTATTTGGCGGTGGAACATTTTGAGTGGGAATTGAACTAGTCTTAGCAGCATCAGCATACGATACACGTGAAGTAACTGGTTGGCTGATTTGATCAAAAGTGTCGGAGTTCGCGTTTACTTGTAGAGCTGGAGTTAACTTGGGTTTTTGACCCATAGCCTGTTTAACGAAAGATAATACAGGGCACCCTCTATAGTTAGCTGTGTGATTACCTCCACAATTAAATTTTTTTTCTGCTTGATCTTTTGGCTTAGTGAAGCTAGCAGTACCATGCAATTCACCGCAGATAACACACACTGTAGGTAACTTGCAGTAAGTTTTCGTATGGCCATATTCTTGGCAATTATGGCACTGTACGGGACCTGAACGCTTACGTGGCTCTTCAACTGTGATTTTTCGATGTAAGAGATAATTTACGTTATAAACTGGATGGGCTTCATTTTTTTTCAATTGTATGTCATTCGGCTCCAGTTCAACCCGAAATAGGGGTTGGGGGACCTTTTCTCTATTAAAGATGTTGGTAACATTTTTTACCTTGAGTCCTTGGTCGACAAGTGCACATTTTACTTCTTCGGGTTCAACATATGAATCTATGCCCTTTAAGACTATCTGTAGGCCTTTAGCACTCTTAAGTTGGTATGTGTAAAAATTTGTTTTATTTTTTTCGAATTCACTAACAATTTTTCGGAAATCTTTTTCATTATATATTTGGATTTTAGTTTCATCAATATTACCTCGTTTAATTGGAATGATGTGAAAAGTATTTTCACCAATGGTCGACAGTAGTTTTTTTATAAGCGCGTTAGAATTTTTTTCTCTCAGATAAATAGAGGGCTTGTCGTCGGTGTCTTGCAATAATGAAAAACGATTTTGACGATTGGTAGATGATGCGCTGTTATCCCTAGACATCTTTGGAGCAGATGAAATTTTTTAAGAATTTGGGCTTCGCCCACGCTTTACCACTGTTATATATCTGTCCATTCCCACTTGTACCTTGGGTTTTGAGCTACTGTTATCTGTAGTGATAACTTGGTTTAGTGATGAAGGCGAGCCCGATGCGGATGATATCGCAGACTTAAATGAAGAAGTACTAGGCAATGGTAATGTTAACGATTCACTAGTTGGCATTGGACAAAGCGAAGTTGATCGCTGACGAAAAATTGGCTTTGCCGTTAAAAAAAGATTTTCATCAGATTTATTATTTATATTTTTTTCATTAAGAGTTTCAGAACTCACAGTAAAATTAGCATTTCTGCCGTTAGAACTCACTTCAAAATTTTTTTCCTTTGAGGTACTCATACAGAGTATTATTCCTCAAGGCATCTTTGTTTGTGTTTACGTTTTTTTTTTGTTTTTGCTATTTCTTGCTTTGTAAAAAATATTAGTAAAGACAATAAGCTTATTTATCAAGGTGAATATGTATTACGAATATTTTTTGTATGATTTTTGATTTTGTTGTTTTTTATATTTGTTTCGTATGTATGTATATAAAAAAAACCGCTTTAATGTCTCTTCACTATGAAGGTTCAACGAGAACTCCTTTTTTACTATGAAAAATATTCCTACACCAAATAAAGATAAGAAATTTACTTCAGAAGAAGCGTTAGTACTATTTTTGGATTTAAAATTAAATAAAAATCAGTATAAGGAATTGCGGAAGCGAACCAATGAAAAGAATTCTGGGATTTTTCCAGAATATAGAGATTTAGTTGCTGCCAAAAAAGAATGCTTACCTCCACAAACTGCTATAAAATTGAAAGATCTTCTTGAACACACTGCCAATCGGTTGTTAAATACACTAGATACTTATCGTTTGAAAAAAACTTGGAAATGGCAGCATTACTTTTATTTTAAATGGGGATGTCATGAGCCCTCTTATCAGAGACAATACAAGCAGTATAAAGCCGAAAATTCATCAGATGCTGATTTATTTATGGTATCTTTCGTTCCATTGCGCTTAACAAGAAGTTATACCGGCCTTGAGCCGTCAACTAGTAGAGCAACAGAAATTTATATATGGAAAAATTAAATACCCTCATCAACAAAGTATTACAGATAAATACAATTTACATTCAGAAAAGAAACAAAAGATGTCATAACTTATCAAATTAAAGTCCTTCAATCTGTAATATTTAAAGTAGCTGAACAGGAAATCAAAGTAAGTTTTAAAGTTTGTCTCACAATGATTGATGGAAAAGTTGCAAAAGCTTTAACTGATACAAAAGCATCGTCAAGCTGCATTTTATGCCAACAGACCTCAAGTCAATTAAGCCATCCCATTCATGAAGATGATAGTTTTAAGGCAACATACGAATTTGGATTGTCTTCTCTTCATGCTAGAATTCTTAAATTAGGTTATGATTTGGATTTTGGTCCTTTAGGCGAAACAATGAGAAAAAATAAAGAAAATGAAGAAAAAAGAAAGAAAAGCAAAAAAGAAATTCAAGAAATATATTTAGAATTAGGCCTAGTGATCGATCAGCCAAAGCAAGGAGAAGGAAACACAAATGATGGAAATACAGCAAGGAAATTTTTTTCAGATCCAGAAGCTGCAGCATCTATTACAGGTGTAGACTTGGAACTAATAAGACGATTCAACATTATATTACAAGTTATAGCATGCAGCAGAAAGATAAATGCAAAAAAATTTGGAGTACGCCAAAAAACAGCTTTACTTTACAAGGAAAAATGCTTTTGGAGATGTATGCCATCCACAGTAGGGCTGGAAAACTATGGAGGCACTATCGATAGTTAATTTTTTGTGTGACTATCGACGTTTTAATTCTGCCATCGATTAATATTTGAAAACGATCGATATTTTTTAGTCACTATCGATAGTAAATGAAACATCATTAAAACCAAAAAATGTAAATATGATGCTTTTCATAAACAAAAATAACTACATGAGGGGAAAATTTCTTCCGCTGATCTCATTTATTTTTCATACAATTATTTTAGTTTTGTTATTTATTAAACAGACAAATAAAATTCTATTTTATTTTGCTTTGGTTTGTTCAAAAATATTTGGTTTTGTATGTACATTATACGAGAACAATACAACTTCGATACTATCACGAAAGTATCGTCGATATATCGATAGTTTTTCCAACTTTCAATAGTCTTGAATCGATATATCGATAAAGTTTTTTAAACTATGAAATGTGAAAATTAGTTTCTGGAATATTTTTTTTGTCAATGGTAACACAAATTTTTTCACAGTCAGGTTGCTAATGTCTATGTACAGGGTGGGCCAAAAGAAACCAAGGGGTGTAAAAGTTTAATAACTTTTTTGTTTATTAATTTTTTTTTATTTTTTCTTTCAGATTATATAGACAACACTTGGAGAATTTATAATGGAGAGGTTCACAACTGAACAGAGAACCAGAACAATAGAATTTTATGAAATCAACTTTATTGAAAATTTGATTATGAGTGATGAAGCTCATTTTCATTTGAATGGCTTTGTTAATAAGCAGAACTGTAGGTTCTGGGGTTCTCAAAATCCAAGAGCCATTCATCAACGCCAATTGCACCCCATCAGGTGTATAGTATGGTGTGGGATCACATCTGAAAATGTCATTGCGCCCTACTTCTTCGAGAATGAAGATGGAAGTGCTGTAACCGTAAATGGAGAGCGGTATCGGTTTATGATAGAAAATTTTTTGCGTTCTGCTCTTGAAAACAGACCTGGTATGTGGTTTCAGCAGGATGGAGCCACTGCCCATACTGCCCGAGACACAATGGCACTTTTAAGTCAAATTTTTGGAGAGCGAATAATTTCTCGAAATTCGGAAATTATTTGGCCAGCGCGATCGCCAGATTTGACAGCACCCGACTATTTTCTTTGGGGTTTTTTGAAGGAGCGAGTGTATGTGAACAAGCCAGAGACAATCCTTGAACTCAAGGCAAACATTGTTGCAGAAATTCGAATGCTACAGCCACAAGTTTTGAAAGATGTTATGGAAAATGCTCTAAAAAGAGCCCATCAGTGCGAAGCTGAAAACGGTGGTCATTTAAGAGACATCATTTTTCATACTTAGTGTAAAAAAATTTCCATTTTGTATATTATATAATCTGAAAGAAAAAATAAAAAAAGTTAATAAACAAAAAAGTTATTAAACTTTTACACCCCTTGGTTTCTTTTGGCCCACCCTGTACTTATATGCTAATTAAATGGGTGGTGAAAACTTAAGGGTTGTTGACTGGGCTAACAGATAGAAAAGTTTACATAGTAGACTGGGTGTAAAACATACGCACTTATGTATATTAGCGATGAGCACCGTCAGTTCATAACAGCTCTTAAAACGCTCGAGTCAGAAAATATAAGTAATCATATTATTCCCGATACCCACGAAAAATTAAAATATACGCAACATAAAAAAAAGAGAGAAAAAATATATTAAGTGCATAACTTATGTATGTTACTAATATTACAACCATCACTGTATCCCATTGTGTGAAAGAAAAAACTGAAATTATTATTGCTAGAGTATTTAAATGTTTCTGTTTAAATAATCGCTGCGTACGGAGAGCATTCAAGAGAATATTAAAATAAAATAAATAGAAATGACCGATAAATAATTTGCACACCTTCGCATACGTCTTGGTATTTCGTTAAGTTGCACGTCATAAGATTCTAAATTGTGAAATGAAAATCGCTACCCTCAAAGCTGTGTTTAATAGTGATTTGTGTCGGCTAACGTTAAAGTGTTCTCACCGGCGATATTAATCTGGTACCAGAGGTATGATGGAGGGGAGTTGGCTAGCCGGCATTCCTTTTTCCGGTCGACTGTGAACCTCGAAACATCAGTGGAGAAAAAAAAAGAAAAACCGAAGGTAACACACACGTGATTTAGTTAGCTCCCAAATATCTAGAGTTAAAATAAAAGCAGTTCCAACTACCTAAATTGGAAGAAAATATCAAGATTTGTTTACTCTATTGTGGCACGAAAGAAAAGAAAAATATTTACTATTCGCGAGCAGACCAATCGAACAATTGCCCGATAAAATTTTTAAAACCTGTATGCTTCTACGAATTGTACCTACTCTAACGTTTCGGTCGTTGCGACTGAAAATTGGGCCACCACTGCTGTTTATCACTTTGTGTGTGTTCAAAAATTGCCTTAACTGGGGATAGTTAATAACAAATTTGTATTTTAACTTGTCTTATTTAGAGGGAAATAATGACAAACTAGAGCTGGTTGTTTTTAAATGTTTGTAAGGGTGACAAGCAAAAAAATTGAGGACAAGGTGACCTCAAGGAACAGTCTAAGGTTATTACCTTCCAGTTCCGCTAACACGAAGAATTCTTAATGAGGCGATAGTTAAGTCTTAATTACGACTGTTGCCAGGATGGTTTCCTGATTTTGAGCATTAAATGATAAAACACGAATTTCTTCAACATTAACTTACATTATTTATTTAATATGTATGTATTTAGATACAGTTTTCTTGGTACAATTGCGGGAATTTGTTGGTGGAGAGAACCTTTGGTGTCGAGCGCTTTCTTAATCGCTGTCGAAAACTTGACTCCTCACTACACCAAAAACTTGGCGCTCTCGACCCACAGATTTACATGCATAGTTGTATAAGTTAGAACGTTTCGTTATATAATTCACAGTCGTGTAAATGGGAATCTGAAAGTACTAATAATTAAATTCATAAGCTATTAATATTCACAATTCAAAATGGAATTAGTAATTAAATTCAAATAAATTCTTTAAATTACATATAAATATACATACATATATATGAGGTGTATTGGCATTCAAGTGGATTTAAACAGTGTGGATTTTTTTTATCAACACGTTCACCACATGCAAATGTAAAAATCTTGCATTTCTCTTACATACTCGTACATTTTACCAACAAGTAATCGCTAGTCACAAAGATCAGTGTTGCCAGTTTTTTCTATAGCTTATCCCAAATTTTTGATTTGTCATCCCCAAAAATCCCCAAATTGAGTTTTTTTATTCAAATTTTTTCTTTTGTGAAAAAAATAACATTTTTTAATTTTATTAAAAAAATAATGACAAAAATAAGATATTTATTCAACAAAATTCATATATATCGAAAGCTATACATATTAACATTTATAGTCAGCCCAATTATAAATATTCCCGGGGAGTTTTTTCTCTTCCCTATAATCTGTTCCCGGGGAATATTCCTCCTATTCTAAATAGCTGGGGATAAGCAAATACGGGAGAAATTAAAATCTGGATCAGCTGTTCAATTAATTTAATTATTTTTCGAACTTCATTTGTTTCTATATTTATGATTTGAACAGGGTGAAGTTCGTGTCGCTTTTTAAGCCAAATTACATGTGATAATTATTAATCAACACATAACACCAAAGTTAGTTGTAAATATTCTGACAACACATAGTTGAACGGAACAGCTAGCCGTTTTCGAAGGCCACTAAACCATCAGCAGCGTTCTTCTGTGTTTTGTCCACTGTGTGTGGTGTCAGTGGATGTAGATTTCTGCTTTATATACGAAACTTTTTTGCAAATGGAATATGTGAATTGTTTTGATTCATGTATTTCAATTTGCTGAAAGATGTTTTGTAATGGAAGCTCACCTTACCATTTCTAAATTTACAACATTCTTACCATTGTCGTTTGTTATTTACTAATTATACACATGTTAGTTAATTTGCTTATTTTTGTTCTACTTAAGACAAACTTTTTTGATTTGTTACTATTAAGTATATTTATTTAATTTTTTGCCACAAGCCAATGCCTATTAATTTATTTAATTTAATTATTATTTTTCGAATTTCATTTGTTTCTATATTTAGATTTGAACAGGCTAAAGTTCGTATCCCTTTTTTTAAGACAGAATTAGTTAATGTTTTTGAAGTTGATGTGAGCAGGGCTTGGATAAAAATGCATAAAAGAAGAGAGAAATATACCATTCCGGTGCTTATTTAAACATTCTGTTCTAAATAAATGAATATACCATTGTTTTATAACATTTATTAATTTGATTTTAAGACTTTTGCATTAATTCCCTTCAAAATGTTTAAGGAAAAAACTTCCAAGGTTCTCCCTCTCCCTCATATTTAGAATACCTACTTATTTCTCGGGGATTTTTTTCTCCCTATCCCTAAGGTTAAGAATACCTATTTTTTGGGGAGTTTTTTCCCGGGAAAATTTTAATTCATAATGTTTAATTGTAACAACAAAAATATATTTACCTGCAAGATAACATCCTAAAATTAACTATTTATAAGTTGCAATAATGGCCCTAAAAACATAAAAATATAACCATACATAACATAGAAAAAAAAACCACATCCAGTTTTTCGACGAACATTGTCCAAAAGTCGAGAACTCCTACTACTCCTACTACTGCAAAGAAATTACCATACACTGAGCATACAACTAATTCCACCTGCAGTACACAAATAATCAAAAAGAAAGATGCACTGTGCGATCTAGAAGTTGGCAATATAAATTAAAGATGTGCAAATGTCGTGATTTGATCGTGTCACGCGTGAATCACGCGTGACTCACGCATGATCATGATCAAATTTATAATTAATCACGCGAGTGCGTGAGCGTGACTTAAAAATAAATTACTCGTGCGTGATCGTGCCTGAGCTATTTTTATTAATCACGCACGAATTATCACGCCCTCACGAGATATCATTCCTGAATAGGTGAGTATCAATATACTATACAATTTTGCACTTGCTACGATGCAAGACCATTTGCACAAGATTGTGTATTGAGCTATTGTTACAATTTTTTTAGGCGTAGTAAACTGGCTCATATGAAATTCAAATATGTATACCAATGTAGAAAAATAAAATTATTTTAATATATTTTTTTATGGTACACAACTATATTTTCCCTAAATTTTGAAGCTACGTAGTTTTGAAATTTTGAAAAACTTTGCGTACATCCGCATTTATGAAAACACACTCTTAAATTTTAGTTAAAAATGTATAAAACTATCTACATACTAAAATCTTATAGTTGAAACTTTCAAAATCTACCGTCACAACTTTTTATAACTGCTTAAACACAAAAAATATTTTTAAAATTTACTATTTCAGGATATTGTTGAATGTAGGTCCGAAATACAAAATAATTGGCTCTAAGCACATTCTTAATGCATTGTCTTTAGCGTTATGTAATTAAAAAATTAGAAATGTATTAAACAAAGTTTTTTACAAAACTGAAAATAATGAAGACTTAAAAAAAACATGCCTTTTTCAGGTAAATTTTAAAATTTGGATTTTTTAGCCTTTTCCCGATTTCACAAATGGATATATTAATAAATTTTTTTCCTATTTTTATTTAAAATTTTGTCAAAAATTTAATGCTGTCTTTTAACTTAAAATCCAACAATGAACTAAAAAGTAATAAGCAAAATACTAAAAAAGGTCAAGACAAAAAAAATGTCTTTGGCTTGAGTAAAATATCTTATGAGAGATACGGAAACACATCTTGGGAAATTGTTTCTTAAGAATTACAAGTTTATGTCAAAATGCTTTATCCGGTAAAAATCGGATAATTTTTAAAAAAGGTACAAACAAGCCTCAGAAGTTTTATTGAGTCCCAGGTAGCCCACTTTGGCCCACTGTAACTCATGTCCTGCTCAAGCCAAAAGGATTGTGTTATAAAGCCTAAATCCTCCTCTACGGATGTTAAGAGTTTCATATAAATCCAATTAGTAGCTTAGAAGTTCCAGATTTATTACCATTTACTTTCTAAAAGTCCTCAATGCGCAATGAAAATTTTACATATACACGTGCATACATATGTATGTGTAAAAACCTATTTTTCAAACCAAAAAGAGATACAAATTAGATTACATACTTTTTCGTGAGCGTGCGTGATCGTGATAAGTTGTAAACCACTCGTGCGTGGTTAAGAATATTTTGTTCGTGAGCGTGCGTATCGTGAAAACTTTCAATATCATTCGTGCGTTAAAGTGCGTGAGTAAAACATTTATCTGCGTGAGCGTGCGTGTCGTGAGTCAAAAAACGCTCACGTGCACATCTCTAATATAAATCTCATTATGCAGCCTGAACCAAACTACATAGTTTTTATCAATGCAAACAAAACAGCTATTACAACTAACTGCAATAACGACTCTTATGAAATTAATGATACAACACTCCTTTACTACAACAACTGCACAATTAACATCAACGATGAAACCTATAGAGACGATCCCATGTCCTACAGAGATGAACTTTTCCTACCGCTCATAACCTATTCCAAAGTAAACGCAAAAACAATAATAGACAAGCTTAGCCTCGACAAACTGAGAAGCTATCAAATAGAAAGTCACGAAATAACATCAAAGGAAAGCAACTTTATTATTCTAACAACCTGTTCACTGAGCATCTTATTTACTGCCGCTCTCGTTTACATCGCAAAAACGAATACTAAAATCCAATTCATACCGAATTCCTCGCTCAACGTTCCAGCCCCTACGCTTTCCTTGTGGCCATCACTTTACTCCAAGGGGGAGGGAGGAGTTATGGAAACCCCCATAACATTAACAACAACAACACAGCGACCAACTAAACCACCAAAACGAAATAAATAGATTAATAACTTTCTTAACTATGTAATTGCAAGTTAAGCATTAAGTAATTGTACTAATAAAAAAATGAAATATTTAAGTATGTATTTACAAATTAAGCAATTGTTATTAACAAGAAATTGAAATACTTAAATATGTATTGAGCAATATGAAATTTTATCTAGATTAAGCATTTTTGTAATTAGTTTAATTTTATAAAAGCAAATTTAAAAAAATAAAACAGGCAGTTGTAAATCAGTTGTGAATAAAGTCAAATTGTTTTTTTTTTTTTTTTTTTGAGTGAGTTCTCGACAATAATTATTACTCGCGCGATAATTGAAGGTAACGTTATATTCATGCGTGTCATTACAATTAATTGAGCGGTTGCAGATGGGTAGGTATAAAAAAGCAGGCGTGCAATGCTGAGTATATATCTGGCATTTCATGCGTTCTCATTTTGAGGTGTCATTTTTAAAATTTGTGCAACGTCTTTCACATTATGTTTTTTATGTGGAAAATAATGCCAAGCAACAAAAAATAACGGTAATGACAAACGCTGTCACTAGAACACACTGTGGCGATGTCACAAAATGTCAGCGTGTATTGGGAAAATCATGAAAATAATTTTTCCTAATGCCGACGGGAAAGTCGTGAAAACGATTTTTCCTAAGTCCCCTTTTACAATTGAGAAATTGAAAGGCATACAGACGAAGTTTGTGGGTGAGGGGTTCAAGAGGTAGAGTGTGTAGTACACGAACCTCTATACCGGACATGTTTTGTTTCTCTTTTCTACTTTTCGTAATTTATTCTTGTTGCTTCACATGCTTTTTCTCCTTTCAGGGGTTGTATGCATACTTGATGAGTATCAAAACATATGTATGTATTTATGTGTACGTGTTTGTGAGTAGCAAACGCGAAGAAGCAAACAAACTATAAATTTTCTGTCTGTCTATTAATTTCCCAATTGCAAAAGGTTTAGGTAAGTTCAAAAGAGAATGAGGAAACTGTCTGCCTTTCAACTTCCCAATTGTAAAAGCGGACTAATGCCGACGGGAAAACATAGTTCTTTTTTTCTAATGTCAACAGGAAAACATAATTATGTTTTCTAATGCCGAAGGGAAAATTTTGAGTGTTTCCAGACTGTGGAAATTTTTGGATGTCCGTGATTTGGGGTGGGGGTGTTATCGAAAAACCATTAGATAAATTAGATTTTATGACTACTATGTGTGTATTAGTGTTGGTAATTATTCGTCTTTTATATTTGTTCGAATGAAATTTCGTGATTTTTTTCTTGTTCGAACAGACGAATAATTTTGAGCTTTTGTTCGAATATTCGAACGAACAAAGAATAAAAGAATGTATTCGAATAAATTTGAAAACGTTTGAAAAAAATACGACACGCATGTGCATTAGTTGAATTTTTTTATTAACAAACGAAAAATAATTCATTATTCAAGAAAAACAAATAATTTTAACAACTTAGAAATATTAATAAATAAAAATATTAATAAAAAAAATTAAAATATTTAAAAACCTTCGACGCAGTTGGCGCTGTAGCATAAGCTAAGAACTCTATGTTCTTCTAATATTATTGAAGTAAAAGAATCGCAAACGGTCAACCCGTTTAGGAGCTACGGCGCACTGTGTACCATTTTACGAAATGGCGGCCAAAAGTAATTGTTTTATGGTCACTGATTGAAAAATGCTAAAGTTCATTTGAAAGTAGACACTAGTAAACCTCGGGAGCCAAAATCTCAAAACGGAAATTTTCAGTATTCTGCTAAAATGAAAAATTTCTTAGTAAGCTTTTGATTTTCAAACATCTATAACTTTTAGGTTTTATATGATACTAGCTACACCCGGTGCGCTTCGCTACCCCCATCGTGTTATCGAATGATATAAATATTTTGTAAATAAACCGAAAACTCGGATTTTTAATGCAACATTTCGAAAGTTTTAAAATTTCGATATTGGAACATTATTAACATAGGTTTTTTGTAAATATCTTCGGAACTACATAACCGATTTAAGAGTTTGATGTCTCGTTTTAAAAAACATAACAACTTTCAAAAAAAAATTAAAAAAGCAAAAAAAAATATACATCTATGGCATTGGTGGTGCAATATGAAAAATGGATTTTGCCACGCTTCTCCGCCCGCAGACCGAAAATCAAAAATCAGGTGGTCTACTCTGTAATTCGAATCGAAAGAAAATGTTTTCGAATTTGTATCCTTAAAACATGTAAATTCGAAAGAATTTTCTTTCGTTTTGAATTACAGAGTAGACCCCCAGACTTCACAGTATCACCCGCCTGAATATTCTAAAGATTCCCTGAAAATTTCATTAAAATCCTGCCAGCCCTTTGGGAGTCCATACGTTACATACATACATACATACATACATACACACATCCTCTTATATATATATAGATTCAATCGAAATAAATTTTGTATAATTACCTTATTTCTTAGCTTTCAGTAAGAGAAAAGTAGTGTTCATAATTTTTAGAAATAAATTTTTTTGTTCTTTTAAATAGGTCAAAATATTCCTAAACTCTTCCACTTAACAGAGCATAACTTCCACTGGTCAAAAGGGAACAAAAAAAGATTAGCACTTTTTTGTAGCCGAGACTCTCCTCTAAATTAGGGTTTTTATCCGTCCTCTTTTCCCCGGACACTGTCCTCTTTTTGGGATCTCTGTCCTCGAAAATATTAGCGTCCGGGAAAATCATACTTTATAAAACATATTTTCACTTTTCCATTGCTTAACAAAACAGATTTAATTTTTATTGGATGTCGAGATTATCTAATAAATAACACTGTTGATTAGTGTTGAGATATGTTATTTTAAGACGTAAAATTATCGAGATGTATTTAAAATATCGATGGAGTTGCGTAAAAAGGCTTAGTTATAGTTGGATTCTCAGTTTGTGTTATAAACATTCCATATCCAACATTTTAAATGATATTTGAAGTGATATTTCTGTGCAAATGTGTATATACCCAGCAAAAAATTTCAAAAAAGGTAATCGAGTTTGGATTTAAGCATTTTTGGTGGAAGTTCTTCCCTACTGGATTACCAACTTAATGATTTTAACAAGGCGTGAGACTAAAATAATCGATTCTTGAGAAGTACTTACTTTTTTTATTTGGCAACTTGTTGAGGTAATCTATTCCATCTGAAAAAATCATTCTCTTCATTTAGCAACTTGTACATAACTTTTTTAAATTTAAGGTTATGCGATTTGTAAGCAAGTAATGAAATTGGACAATCAGAAAAGTAACTCATTATATGGCAAGTAGTTCTAATGGTAATGTGTAATTTTTTGCTGGGTACTTATGAAGGCACAATTTAATGTAAACATATCGATGGTGTCGGTTAAAATATTCAATATTATATGTAAAATGTTGAGAAGTTGATATGTATTTAATATTTTATTGGAAAAAATTAATTTGATTTTTTTTATTAAGTCCTACTTTTTCAACCAAATGTCCGGGTTATTTCCTCTGGTGTCCTCTTTTTATAAATTAAGCGATAACAACCCTATCTAAACGCATATACCAAACTGTACACCCGCGACGATCCGACCGTGACCACCAGAATAATTTTTCTGACACAAGGTCAAAATTTTTGCAAAATTTTAGTAAAATAGTTATAAAAATGTTTTTTCTGTAATGCTATTTTTTTAAGTATTTTAGTTTTTTTTTATCAAACTGCTATTATGAAAGACGGTTTTTAGATGGATATGTGTATTTCTAAATCATGTACAGTTGCTCACAAAAATATCTTGCCACTTAAAATAAAGTTTTGATTTATTTTTAAAACATGTATTTATTTATTGTATCTTCAAATATGAATTAACAATAAGTATTCAAATCTTAAATCTAAAATATAATAGTTAGTCCCGACCACTGTTGGACATAAACTTAGTGATAGTTATAAATAATACATAAGTAGTGATAATCAAAAAGGAAAAAAAAAGTATTTTCAAGTAGTCCCATCAGGAGTGTTGAGTATAAGAGCCCTTGTGTCCCTCTTTTTTATGCGGATGTGTCCAGTAAAGTTCAAAATATTACGAGCAAGCGGATTAGGATGTGACTCGAGTTTTGTTATATATTTGCCTGCGTATTTTGCAATTTCTTCAATCACTAGTGGCATATTCAAATCACGATGTATATTTGAATTTTTGATGTACCATGGAGACGACGTTATCAAACGTAAAATTTTGTTATGCCTTCGTTGGATTTTCTTAACATTTGAACCTGAAGCAGTGCCCCATAGCTGAATTTCGTAGCACCATATTTTCTTCAAAAGCGACTTGTATAGTAAAAGTTTGCAGTCTAGGCTGAGTGTTGAGTTTCTGCCAATCAACCAATGTACCTGAGCTAATTTTAGTTTCATTTGTGTTAGCTTAGAATCAATGTGTTGTTTCCATGTAAGCCGTCCATCAAGGTGTATACTAAGGTATTTTACATGTGAATGTTGAGGAACAATTTGATTATTGATTCTAATGGGGGAGCAAGTATCTTTTCGTAGAGTAAATGTTACCTGCGCACACTTCTGCTCATTTACTTTAATTCTCCATAACTTTAACCATAGTTCCAGCTGGGTAATATGTTCCTGAAGATATCGGGATGCCTCGTGCGGGTTTTCGTGCATTCTAAAGAAGGCTGTATCATCGGCAAAAGTAGATGTATGGATTGTATGGAAATCAAATACAAAACTGGTCCCAGTATGCTGCCCTGTGGCACACCGGCAGAGATAGATTCGGGAACAATCATGAAGTCTCCTTCCACAACAATGAATTTCCGGGATAGAATATAACTTTCCAATAGCTTTAGAAAATTTATTGGTAGATATATCTTCAATTTTATAATTAGGCCTTCATGCCATACTTTATCAAATGCCTGAGAAACATCAATAAAGAGAGTAGAACAATACTTCTTTTCTTCAAATGTTCTTCTTATAACTTGAACCAATATATGCGTTTGCTCAATGGTGCTATGGTGGCTTCTAAAACCAAATTGATGATCCGGGATGCACCCACTATCAGTTAGAATTGGGAACAATTTTGTCATGAGGAGCTTTTCGAAAAGCTTTGATATTGTTGATAGTAAACTTATTGGCCTGTGAGACTCAGCTTTGGTAAGATCTTTACCCGGCTTTGGAATCATTTTGACCTTGGCAAGCTTCCAGCTGTGTGGATAATACTCTAGTCGTAATATGGCATTAAAAATAAGTAGTAAGATTCCAGTTGCAGTGCGAGGCAGATTCATCAGCATCTTGTTACTAATTCCATCAGTACCTGGAGCTTTCTTCGGGTTGAGCTCAGCAATTAGTTTATGTATATCACACATCTTAAACTTTAAGGGTCGAGCAACTACACTCGGCAAATCAGCAACACCAGTACATGTATTTGGGGTAAATACGGATTTTAAATGCTCAGCAAATATTTTACCTTTTTCAGTATCGCTTCGTTTAAACTCAACGGGTCTTTTAAGCTTTTTAGTAGCGCGCCACAAGGAGTAATTAGATGCTGGTGTGACATCGATACTTTCAAGATAGTTTCTAAGAGATGCAGTTTTCTCAGATACAAGCAACTCTTGGAGTCGTTTCGTGCACTCTTTAAATATAATTTTATTTTGGGGTGATCTGTGCTGTTGCCATTCCCTTCTAGCTCTTCTTTTTTTCACGTACGAGACGTTCAATTTCTGTAGAATAAATTTTATTAAACCCAGTCTGCGGATGGGAGGTAGTGGCATGTTCAGCAGCCTGTTTAATATTCTCGTTGATATTGGCAATGTTAGATTATATATCATCTGGTGTTATTAGCTTAATATTTTCCGTAGAATGACTACTAAGGTATTTTTTGAATCCCAGCCAATTAACACGATTTATCATCTTCATATATGGATGAGGTAAGTCACTTCTTAGTGGGTTACAGATTGTCCAAATAGTGGGAGAGTGATCGGACGAGAGATCTAGAGAAGCTTCAACTTGAACTAAATCCCTAGAGATATTTTTCATGACGCCAAAATCTATGACATCCGGAATTTTTTGTATCTCAGTAGGCCAATAATTGGGCTCCCCACTTGAAATGACGTCCAAGTCCATTTTTGCAATTGTGTTGAACAACGCTCTACCTCTGGGTTTAATAAGACGCGAACCCCAGAACGTATGTTTTGCATTGTAGTCGCTAGATGCTACAAAACAAGATCCAAGGGATTTTTAGAAATTCTCGTATTGATCCTCAGTGATTGAAAATCTGGGAGGGGAGTAAATTGATGATATCACGAAATTTGTACAAAAATGTTCAATGCCAATATTTGTTGCTTGTAGATGTTCTTCACATATGTTGTCAAGAATATAGTGCTTGAGTCTTGACTTTATTAGAATAGCTGAACCACCGCGAGCTCTTCCTCTAGGGTCCTTTGTATCATATATAGTGTAGCCATAAATTTTAAAAAGGCTTCTCGAAGTGAAGTGAGTCCCAGAGACCAACATTATATCAATATTTTTTTTCCATGAGGATGTGCTCAAGTTCATTTTTATGTTGGCGAATGCCGTTTGCGTTCCAGAAACATATTTTTAACGTGTTCATGGTTTATTAACTAATGCTTGAAGCAGTGTATTCTGCATTCGCAGCATTTCTTGCATAATACTTGTCATATTTGTAGTAAAGTTGTTTATAGTTTGCACCAGAATATCAATAGTGGTTTCAAGGCGACTAAAATTAAAGCTTGAGTTTGCATTTTTTGAATTATTTGGTGGTGAAACATTTTGTGATGGAATAGAATTTGTCTTAGCAGCATCGGCATACGAAACACGGGAAGTGACTGGTTGGCTCATTTGCGCAAAAGTGGCGGAGTAAGCGTTTGCTGATTGAGATGGAGACGCTAATTTAGGTTTTTGCACCATAGTCTGTTTGACGAAAGAGTACACAGGACATCCTCTGTAGTTAGCGGCGTGATTACCTCCACAATTACTGCATTTTTTATCACTTTGAACTTTTGGCTTATTGCAACTAGCAGTGCCGTGTAATTCGCCACACACAACACAAACAGAGCGTAAATTGCAGTATGTTTTTGTATGGCCATATTCTTCGCAATTATGGCACTGTACAGAACCTGAACGCTTATGTGTCTCTTCTTCTTCAACTTTCGGTACAAGAGGTTTTTTAAATTATAAATTGGATGAGTGTCATTTTTTCTTAATTTTATATCATTTGGCTCAAGTTCAACTCGAAATAGAGGTTGGGGGATCTTCTCCCTATTTATTATGTTAGATACATTTTTTACCTCAAATCCCTGGAGGACGAGTGCATCTTTTATTTCTTCGGGAACAACGTAAGAATCTATGCCCTTCAATACGATCTGCAGGCCTTTAGCGCTTTAAGCTGGTATTTGTAGAAGCTTGTTTCATTCTTTTCAAATTCAGAAACCATTTTGCGGAAATCTTTTCCGTCATAAATTTGAACTTTCGTTTCATCGATGTTGCCACGTTTTATTGGAACAATGTTAAATTTATTCTCACCAATGACCGAAATTAATTTTTTAATAAGGGCATTTGAATTTTTTTCTCTCAAATGTATTGGTGGCGGCTTGGATGTTTTGATGGAGGAAATAAAAAGCAATTGTTTACATTGTGTAAAATGAAGGATACTTTATTTTAGTGATTTTTACCTTTAAAATAGATCGCTGTGCGTGAAGACGTCGTAAATCTTTTTCAGGGCTCACAACAAAATTGATTTAATAAGCACAAAAAAAAAGATATCAAAGCACCGAACGAACGAATAAACCAAACCGTTAGATATTTTACTAGTCAAAATGCAAGACAACACTCCGAAAAATCAAGAATGATTAAATGAGGAATACATTTGGACCTTGACTGAGTATTATTTAATTGAATAGGGGAAATTTTACAACCTATCAAAATATATATAAGAATAGCGTTTTAGTTTAAACATTACCGGCCACCTTGCGATAACAATGCTATTCAAAAAAAGATTTAATATCTTGTATTTAGAAAAAAATTCAAACATTCTAAAATACAAAGATGTGTAACTGCTTAACAAAACTTAAAATAAAAAATTTACAGCGGCGATGGGCCGGATATCACCTAACCAAAGGTGGCATATTGTGCTAAAGGGGAACCCGGAGAAGAAAATATGTTTCCCGCCATAACCTGCGGGGTAAGCTCAGGACCCAAAACCAAAGCCACCTGTCCGGAATGATAGAATGTGGGGTCAGCCAGCTGCAACCCCGGAAACATGTCCTTTACAGACTCTGCCACATTTACGCGAGGCGTCTTTGTGCCATGGATTTGCTTAATTTTCGCCGTAAGTGAAATTCTTTTATGGCAATTATAAATTGACCGCACGCTCAAATGACAATATCCACCTGCAGCTGTCAGTCCTAGTTTACAGACTAGTTGATCTCTGACATAACTAATGTCGCAACAAACATCGATAACTGCCCGAACTGGAAACTCACGACCTCCCACCTGCAACTTTACATGGACCGTCGGGGAGAAGGTCACTACATGGCGAAGTGGCAAAGGCATCATACTAGCCTGACTTGCTCTCGACGGAACAGCTTTCGTTGGTTTCTTCTTCTTCAGTGGGAGTTTATCAATCGGTTTTTGTGGAATATTCTCGTTTCCTTTTGATAAGTGGATCAACATGTGGTGGTCCTCCTGGCATTTGCTACACTTGCAAACACTGGCAAAATCTTTGGCTTTGTGATTGCTAGCCAAGCATCGAGATCAGTGACCCCAAATCAACAAATGTCGCAATTTTTCTTCGTGCCGCAAGCGTCTAAAGCGAAAGCAAGCTACCAGGGGATGGGTTTTTTTGCGGAGGCTGCACGTACGAGCATTGGTTTTAGGCCGCTCATTAGCCGGTAGATTTTCCGAAGCCACAGTCTGTTGAGTAATAATAGCTGGGCTTGCCGAGGATTTAGCCGCCTCCGAGGTCTCAGACAACTCCTTTGCAAGTAAAGACGCTACAAGAGTTTGGTCAACTGTTGGAGACATGGTGTCCAACGCTAATGGAGCCGGAGTGGCTACTTCAGATGCCTCCTCGTTCTCTTCCAAGAGAGCTTCTTCCAACAACGAATATAGGGGATCCATATTACTAGGAAACAATTGAAGCTAGTAAAATTTTATATATCATGTGGTCAAAATGACCAATGCCACAATGCCGTTTGTAGTACGTATGTCCGCGACTCGAATATGCGTGTCAGTCCCGGGATAAGTCTTAATTATCCTACATAATTTCCAAGACGTAGGAGGAAGGCGTTCGTGACGAATAACAAGCAGATCGTCAATCTGTATATTCCTCTCAGGAAAACTCCATTTATATCGTTTTTGCAAACTTTGCAAATACTCTTCTTTCCATCTGCGACAGAAGTCTTGTGAAAAAGCTTTTAGTTTACGGTATCTATTTATTATACTATCGTGTGTTTCAAAAATCGTTGGTTTTGGCGGAGCTAATATTGGACATACTATTAGAAAATGACCAGGCGTAAGCGCCACAGGCTCAATAGGATTGTCTGATAAGGGACACAAGGGCCGAGAATTAAGACACGCTTCAATTCTGGCTAATATGGTAGAAAGTTCTTCGAATGTATATTTGAAATCTTGAGCTTCTTTTATAAAATGCGTATTAAAGCTTTTAACAGCAGCTTCCCATAATCTCCCCATATGTGGAGGCCCAGCGGGAATAAAGCGCCAAGTCAGACCTTGTAGGGCGAGAGTAGAAGACATTCGGGCTTTACATTCTACTAGAAATATACGAAAATCTCTCTCAAAATTCGTACCGTTATCAGAAAATATTGTAAGCGGACAACCTCGTCTAGCAATAAAACGATGAAAAACCGCCAAAAATGCATCCGTCGACAAGTCAGTTGTCGCCTCTAAATGAACTGCTTTTGTGGAAAAACAAACGAAAATACACACGTATGCTTTCGTGATTTTACAAGCACGGCCATTAAAACTTTTCATATCAAATGGACCAGCAAAGTCTACACCAGTGGTATTAAAGACCAGTGGTATTAAAGGGTCGATCTAAAACAGTTCTTTCTGGAGGCAAAGCAGTCATAATTTGAGTGCAAGAGCGTTTCTGATCTAGTATACAACGTTTGCATCGATTTACTACAGTACGGACCAAAATTTTGAGACGGGGAACCCAATATTCAATGCGAATAATTCTCAACATTAGTTGATTTCCACCATGAATCGCAAGTTCATGTACAAACTCTGCTAAGATAAGGGTAAAACGACAGAAATACGGTAGAATGATGGGATGTTTTTAGTATAAGAGAAAGATGGAGATTTCGCGAAACGATCATTCAACCTCATTACTCCGTTGTTATCCAAAAATGGATTCAGCGATTGTAACGAACTTTTTTTTGAAATCGGCTTCTTTAACAAAAGAGCTTGTAGTTCATCAGGACAATGAACTTTCTGAGCCAGAATTGCTAACCGTAATTTTACCTCCTTTATTTCTTCGCTTGAAATTGTTGTAGACTCAAACAAGTGCTTTCCTTTGTGCAAAGAATGTGTCCTATGGTAGAATCGACGCACGTACGATATCACTCTGAGAGCACGATCAAGCTTAAAAAATCTATCGAAAATATCTTCGAAAATCGAATAGAAAGTTGCGTGTATTCTGGTAGCCCTGGTCTCAACATCAGTATCTAGAGAGGTAAGATCTTTTATGTTCCGCTTATATTTAGGCTCGCGTAGCCACTTGGGTCCACGGTGAAAGTCCTCTACTACCTAAATCCGCTGGATTGTCTTCCGACCTAACATGATACCAGTTGTGTTTTCCCACATTTTCTTGAATTCTGCAAACTCTATTTGCGACAAACGTTTCCCAGCTACTAGGCGTTTTTCTCAACCAGCAAAGGACAAAAGTTGAGTCTGTCCAGCAATATACTTGCTTAAGTGGTATATCAATTTCTCTAACAATAGTTTTTTAGCAGTTCAGAAGCCAACACTGCACCACAAAGTTTCAAGCGAGGCAGAGAAATCGTCTTTATAGCAGCAACTTTCGTTTTACAGGAAAGCAAGTATGTATAATATTCTCCAAATGACTCAATTCGAATATTAATTACCCCCGCGTATGCTTTTTCTGAGGCGTCAGAAAAAACAAACGCTTTGAAAACTGATCCAGCAGTCCAGTTGAGGTGATGATAGTTTTTCGTTAGCCACTTTGCTTCTCTTTGCTTTTTTATTGATAAGCATTTAGAATCAAATGGTGGTTTTATAATGAAATTGTTATATTCATAATTATTGAAAACAATCGCTACTTCTTTTGCGATAAAATCATTTGAATAACTTTTGAAACCCTGTACGTCTATAAAAATTGTGTTATTTTCCATATTACTCAATTTATAAAACTTTTCCAACTTGTCCTTTGATGGGTATATATTCTATTATGCGATCATGAATAAGAATGCAGTAAGATGATGTCTTTGCTGCAATATTAGTTGCTGTTTCAAATGCTATTTTTATACCAATCGGTCCATTATTGAGTGATTCATTCTGGTGACTGACATCTACTACGATAATAGGAGCTTTTGTCTTAAACTCTGATGCAGTTAGAAGCGGTTGAGATTCTTTCATATAGTAGCTTTGTTGGAATCTTAGATACATATCATATAGAATTGCATATCGTTCATTTTTGAACTTTATGTTAAGATCATCATATGGATATGAGACTGAATTTAAATGTACTTTTAAATTAGTCAAATCACAATGAACAAACTTATTTTCTTGTTGAAAAGCAATCAATACAAAACGGGGGCGTTCTCTATTTGCAGTAGTGTTGTAAAAAGCGGTTACTTTTGAATACTCAGTACTACTTGATACTTTTTCAATTGGGTACTCGATACTACTCAATACTTTATATATGTATGTATATGGGGAGTTAAAAATTATTATTTATACTATTTTATTGATAATGCAATATGGAAAAACAAAGATTAAATACAAGTATATTTAAATTAATTTAAAACAAATGAAAATAAATAAGTTTGAAGATTAGTTTTTGTACATAAAAATTTTTTAACGTACTCTTAACACTTCTAGTGCATTTACTTTTTCTGTCATATAGTATTTGTTAATGACTGAAGTAGTTCGTTCAATAATGCATTTTATAGTACTTTTTTTTAGTGGCTGTTTGTTACACTAACTCCATGAGGTTCATAGTCATATATATTTGTATCAAGCTCACAGAGTTATATAATTCTGAAGACTTTCGCTTGAATGCTACAAAATGCAACCCTGAAAGTATTGAGTAGTTACTTTTGTGTATTGGGTACCGGGAATAACTCCCGGTATTGAGTACTCAGTACTCAAATACTCAATACTTTTACAACACTAATTTGCAGCCAGTTTAACATTCCAAATATGGCTAGTTCCTGTGTTTAATTGTGGATTAAGGCTCAGTTAGCCGACTGTAATGTAAAGTAACTGCAACAGTAGGAAACAACTGATCGATATTGTTATGTGAAAAGTAATGAAAATGGTTATAGAGATGTAATGTAACGTAACCTACTTTTCATATAAAAAGCTCGATCAGCTGTTTCCTACGTTACAGTTACTTTACATTACAGTCGGCTAACTGATCATTTAACATGACAATCCCAACTGCGAAATGCCATAGGTATAGAAGCACCATTGTTAATAATTTTTATCATATTCAATTTGCTAAAGTTGGATAATTGTACATGTGGGATTCTCCATGAGATGAGCGAAATTGTAAGTTTAGCTTTTCCAGTAGAAACACTCGAGCGTACAAGATCTTCATCATTCTTATTGCGCAAGAGTATAAATTCATGTTTTCCATTTAGTATAACTTTGTTGTAGTCTACAGCGAATCCTAGAAGCATTTTTAGAGGTACATAAAAGTTGAAAAATCCATTTTCAAGAGTGACATCGTCAATTTCGTTCCATTCAGCATCTTGCATCACATTGCTTGCTGTTGGTGACAGAGAGACCAAATTTTTTATGGTGCTTGTGGCTCCTAAATATCTTGTATGGCGAATTTCATCAAATAGATATGCCAAAAAGTTGTTTTTTAATAAAAAGTTTTCTGAAGAAGAAGATTTGGGCTTATTGTCATCGGCGACAAACCCCTCTACATAAATGTAGCTCTTACTGGGTAGCACATACAAATCTTGATTTTGTATTGAAATTCTAATTTCATCATTATTGTTGTAAGATTGTAAGTATGGTACATATGTATGATAGTCCTTTTTGATTATATTCTCATCAGACAAGGGTTTATCTAAGACATCTATTATTGAACTCATTTTATCTTCAATTTAAAATTCAAGGATTTTAAAAAATTTTTATTTGATGTTGTTAGAGCTTTTTGTTGAGCTGGTCGCTATAATGTTGTTGTTGTTCTTGCTGCTATATTTTTCAATGTATTTGTGTTGTATCTCTGTCAAAAATTACGTTAACTTTAAACTAACTTTAAGCTATTTCGCAACTAGCACTGACTGACACTTGGATTACTTTTCAATGTAATCAACTGACTATTTTAACATTGCGATGTCCTAGGCTGTAGTCAATAGTCTCACTCTGCATTACTTTGCAACTAACTTAAAGTTGATTTTTTTAAACCACCGTCAGTAAATTAAAAAAAATTTCTGGGATTCGAACATGTATCATCACACGTTGTGTACTTGACGCGCTACCACTCAGCCAAGGTACCATCTAAATAACAACAGCAAAATGTTATTAAAAAACTGAAATGAGTTTAAAAGTAGCTGAGAATAAATTTGTTGGCTCTCATCAAATTCGATTACGTACTCATCTTAAGAATTAATTTTGGGTTTGTTCTGGATGACATTGCAGTTAGCTTTTAGTCGGTCTAAGAAAAGTTAACTATAAGTAAACTTTTTTGTAGTCAACTACACATTCTCCGACAGGGATATTAGCATTATTTAATTGGCCTTAAATGTATTCGTATTGTAATTTCCTCTCCTCGGAAATTAATTAAATCACCGTGTTGATCAAATACGCGCAGCGCTAGTGAACTTATCTCTCTGGCGTTTACAGGTAAATAGATGAGATTTATTGGAAACTCATCTATTTTATAGCCTGGAGGCACATCAATCGGAAATTCATGAAGTGTATGCGATTTGGAGTTATTCATATATGTGTTAATAGCGATACTACTTTCAATTCGCAAGAGATTCATTTTAAAAATATTAACTGGAAGATCTGAATAATAATATTTGTTTGGTTGTAGGATTTTGCTATTGAATCCTAAAAGTTTTCCAATTGTATTGTTTTTATTAAAATATACAGGATCCTGGGAACTATTAACTTTAACTTGCATTGTATTGTTATTGGCTTCAATAAAAATCTTATTTGCTGGGCAAAGTCGTTTGTATTGCTCTTCTATAAAATCAACTATATCATTTAATTCGTAAGATCCAATTGGTATTTCAATTATATGTTCCACTATATGAAACATATTGTTGTAGGTGTCTACATTTGGAATACTGTTGTATGAATGAAAATCAGTTAGAGCACACTCATATGCACCATATAATTCAATAGGGGGATATTAACTAGCAGATAGTTCTGATTAGTTACAGCTCATAGTAAGTGTTATTGACATTATAACAGACTGATTACAATTAAATAAAGTTTACGACACAGTATGGTTTATAAGCATGATTTACAGTTTATATTTCAAATTTTTTCTTATTTTAAAATTAACATTAGTTTCTTAATATTAATGCTATTATTGTTGTTGTTGGTATTGGTGTTGTTGTTGCTAATTTAGTTTTTCTTCCAACTATAATATTTCATCTTTACTTATCCAAGAATTGTGTTGATTAGAAAATCCCAGCCATTTAACATATACCTCCTTCCCTTTAATTTTAAGAACCTTTTCAACTAGATATGTATTTGGAAATCTAGTTTTTGAAAGTTCCTCAGTATAGAAGCCACCTTTAATAGGATTGCCAAGACAACCTTCTAATATGTATGTTGCAGGATTTGTATTTTGAACTCTTGTAATTGTGAAAATTTCTGTAGTCCAATTTGGAGTATAACCTTTTTCAAATGTGTGCTTATATTTGCTTATGCGAACATGATCTCCCACATCAAATTTTGACATTTTGTACATTTGCAAATGACTGTATACTGTATTTAGCAGCTTTTCCTCATTTGTTGAGTTGACTTCAATAGGAGACATTTTAATGGTACGATGAACTTTTCTATTGTATGCATTGAGTAAATCTTTGTATATATCAATCCACTTATATGAACCATTATAACTAAATTCTTTCCACATCATTCCTTTCAATGTTCTATTAAATCGTTCTACTATTGATGCTTTCATAATGCTATATGTTGAGCAGTGATTAATGTTGTATTTATGCATTAATTTTCCAAAGTGTTTGTTGAAAAATTCTTTGCCATCATCTGTTTGTAAGTTTTTTGGTACTCGTCCCAATTCAAAAATATCTTCCATTGCCTTGGTTGTTTCGAGTTCAGTTTTTGTTTTTAGCGGTACTGCCCATGCAAATTTTGAGAATGTGTCAATTACAGTCAACAAAAATCGATAATTTCTATTTTCTTTAGAATAGTTCCCCATTTCAACTAAATCAGCTTGCCAAAGATCATCTATTCCTTCATTACAACTCTGCGACGCACAAAATGTTTTCGTGCTCGCTTATGGAGTTCGTTTACTAAATTTCTTTTCGAAGACATTAAGTTGTTTTTAGAGATTTTTTGCAGAGTGTTGTGATCTACTTGACGCACTTTTAGCTATTGATACAAACATGTAATTTTCAAATCTATAAATTTTTTCATTAAGCTGTTCAATTTGTTCTTCAAAGGATGTTTTATTTTGTAGAATATCTTTTTAAATTTTATAATTTTCTTTTATCTCTAATTTTATTTCTCGTTGTAGTTCATCAATTTGCATTTGAATATCTTCTCGTATTATAGTAGTCTCCCTTAAAATATGTTAATAATTTCTCTTCTAATTTTTCGATTTGAGTTTACAAAAACAATTTATTGATAACATCGTTTTCCTCCAGAGCTTTTGCAACATTTTTGATCCTTTTGTTTTGGACATCAATGTTGTTGTTCGTATCCACAAACAACCCCAGCAGTTTAGGTGAATTTTTCAAAGAAATTGTGCTGCTAGCATCGTTTAAATAGTGTCCAAATTTATCAACAGACATACTTTATATACTTTTAATGTATTATATTCGCTTCACGTAGTTCTTCAATAATTGATACAATCTCGTTATTGTGATTAATATGACCTGCACCTTGTGATGCACTGGTCGAAGTCGATCTACTAACTCATTTGGATAGTCCCAGTATATATAGTTGGGCTTATTGATGTTAAATTGCATCATTCCATCACCTAAATAGCTACCTTTGGACTTAGATCCTATTGATTCAGGTAAATTTTTCTGGTTTTTCTCATCAATAAATTTCTGAATAATATGTTTATATTTATATCCTCTAGTACCATTAATTTGACCATCAGGTTTAAAGTCTCTTCTATATGCATTAGTAGTAATTAAAATCTTTTTATATATTTCAAGTTCAAATTTATCATAATTTTTTGGTATTTTATGAAACATTAGAGAAAATAGTCCTGCTGTTAGAGCCCATATTTGACCACCAACTTGTATTTTATCTTCATTAAGTTTTAGGTTACTATCACCAAATTTCCATTCATTATTGTAATCTTTATGTGGACCATAGTTTGTATCTAATTCATTTCTTCCTTCCAAACTGATAAATCAGTATAAGTATCTTTTGTATTGGAAGACTGTGAGTAAAAATCATCTTCATCATCGTCATCATCATTCTCAGTATTACCATCATTAAATATAATAAGATGGTATTATCAAATATTGTTCATTCTGCTAGTTTTTTTTTGGTGTACTTGCCTCTATCTTGACTGATGTTTTTTCAGGCTTTAAACTTGTATTATTTTCAACTTCTGTCTTCATTTTACTTTCTTCTTTCACAGGAAATCTTTTAATTTTTTTCGAACTATTTATGAATTCTTTAAGAGGTTCTGTTATAGGTTTAAATGTATCTCTTAATTGTTCACGTGTATCTATTTCACCAGTTTTTATACTACGAAGCTTTTTCTTCAAGACATTTCTTGTCAACACCAACTGTTTTAAAATTTTCTCATCCATGTTTGCTAAGGGCAAATAACAGGTATCAGCTTTCAGATCAGCTTATCAGGACCTGGACTGGTTTTCAGATCGGCTTATCAGGAGCTGGTCTGGTTTTCAGATCAGCTTATCAGGACCTGGTCTGGTTTTCAGATCAGCTTTTCAAGACCTTTTCTGGTTTTCAGATCAGCTTATCAGGAGCTGGTCTGGTTTTCAGGTAGCTGGTCTAGTTTGGAGATCTGCTTATCAGGTATCAGATGAGCTTATAGCAAATAGATGTATCAAGTTTAAAGTTAGATTAATAAATAAAGTCAATCTTTTATCAGAAGTAGTTTATATAGTTATGAAATAGTCAAATTGCTTTCTGTAACGACCATCATTTAATTCGTTATCTTTGCTTATCACTAAAAAGCCATTTTTATCTTTCCAACACTCTCGACAAAATTTCTTGGAACTTTTCATAACTCATATCGCTACCAACATGATCTCTATAAACATGCTTCATATTTGTCTCATCTTGCTTAAACATTATAATAACATTTGCATTGTCTCTTATTAAATGCTTGGGAATTCTAGTATAAGTTTGACACAAGTAGAATAAATCAACATACCTATGTCGTCCGACACAAAAATATGCACGTATATTATTTTGCTTCTCACATGCAACATCATCAAATATCATAACTGAATTAGTTTAAGCTTCATCAGGTGGAATAACTGATTCATTATCGGTGAATGTATAATATCTCATTCCTTTAGTTGGTGAAATTAGTTTCTTCAGGTATTCATATTTGGGTTGATAAAGAGATTTTGAGTATAAATAGATGTTTTCAAACTTGAGTCCATTAGGACTTTCTAGTAAGCCGATCATAACATTAGTCTTTCCACAATTTGATGGTCACACTATTAGAGCACGAATAGAATTTGGTAAGAGGGGACTATGCTTTATTTTTGAACTGATGTTCGCTGAATCATCAATATTAAACTAAAATATTTTTATGTTGTTTCACTAACTGCATTTTTGTAACTAAATACATTTCATAAATGTTACCTCTTATTATAGAAAAAATCAGATAATATGGTTATACGATATCAGAAAACGTTTAGTCATAAAAACACATTCGTTGGAGGAGGTATAGTAGATAAAATAATAAACTCTCTACCTGTTGAACTTCATCTTCCTGGATATCAGTACTGTGGACCTGGAACAAAACTACAAAAACGTTTAAATTGAGGTGACAAAGGAATTAATTTATTGGACTCTGCTTGTAAAGATCACGATATAGCTTATTCGAAAAATAAGGATTTAAGCACTAGACATAAAGCTGATAAAATACTTGATAATTCAACTTGGAATCGAGTTTTATCAAAAGATAGTAGTATTGGTGAAAAATCATTTGCCTATATGGTTACTAACGCAATGAAAGCCAAAACAAAATTTGGTATGGGTGTGGAAAAAAAGAAAAATGTTAAAAAGAACAAGCTAAATGATAAAAAACTGTTTAGAAAACCAATTAGAGCTGCAACAAAAATACTAAAGAAGGAAAAACCATTAGATATTAACTCAACAATTAAAATTGCCCGAAAAACTATCAACAAATCATTAAAAGGAAGAAAATCTCAAATTATAGTACCACGTGTAATACGTATCCCAAAAATTGGTGGTTTTTTGCCTCTAATACCGATTTTGACTGCTCTGGGTGCAATTGGTAGTCTAACAACTGGAGGTGCTGCTATAGCAAAAGCTATAAGTGCAACAAAGAATGCAAAAAAAAACAACTTGATGAAGCAACTAGACATAATAGAGCGATGGAATCTATAGCAGTTGGAAAGGGACTTTACTTAAAACCATATAAAAAGGGTTATGGTTTAGTTTACAAAGAAGAATCAAAATACTCTTAGAGATGCTACCCAACAGACCACTATCTGATGTGGACATAAACCGTTTCTCTATAAATATTCCACATTTTAGAGGAGTTTTCATGTTGAATACTCTACCAAAACGAACAAAGAAAATAGAATGTGGAATAATCAATTTAGACGTATCAACAGGACCTGGTACACATTGGGTAGCATATTATAAAAACAACAATGAAAAAGAATATTTCGACAGCTTTGGAAACTTACAACCTCCTTCGGAAGTAGTCAAATATCTTGGTAGAAATATAAAATACAACTATAATCAACATCAGAATTTCAATACATTTACCTGTGGTCATTTATGTCTTAAATTTCTTTATGAAATAACTGAAAATATTAAATAAAAAAGCACAAACATTTATATTTTACAAAACTCTTTCATGTATTTTTATTTATAATTTAAAATACAAAATTATTATATATTATTGCCAAATTGGAAATTGGGAATTTTGAATTAGAAATTCACTCAGCTCGCTTTCAACAATTAAGCTTTGTTCACCTTCTCTACTTAAGCAATATGATCCGCTCGAGAGTTCTTTAATTTCATCATCGGTTAAAGTATTATATCGCTTTGGCAGGAACATTATGTGGTTTTCCATTTCAACTTTTAGTGTTGGGCCATATTTTGTTGTTACTCTTGTCACTTTTCGAATGGTGTATTTAATTGATGTCTCAAGCTCCTTTATGTGGATTAAGGTTTTATTTTTTAGTGAATTAAATTTTGATGTTAGATTTGTTGTAGACTCCATTTTTTATTTACTTCTGCTCACTTTAAATGTTTAACTGAAAATGATCTTAAAAGTAGCGATGATGACTTCAAGAAGGCTAATCGAGAATATTTATGGCGAAATAGTGAATAAGTGGGGGATAGTGATAGACAGAAAGAGATGGTTATAGAGAGAAAAGGGATAGAGAGAGATAGAGTGCTAAAAAAGAAGTGTGGAATATAGATGATGGTATAGATATTTTAAATATCAAAAGATAGTACTTTAAAAATTCAAAGAGCAAATTAGTCTTAAAGAAACCTTCAAACAATCATCATTCATTAATTTATCGGCAAATATAATGAGCAAAATTAGACGTGCTCTAAACCAATTTTTAAGAGATTTCGAAAGCTTCAGGCTTTTTGATCATTGGGAGATGGTCAAATTTTTCGAAAATATGCTAGATGAGAACGAAGAATATGGTATCATGGAAGATGAAGACAACACAGAAGGACACTTCAAAAGCTGTCCTTGGTATGATCCTGAGTGTGAGGAAGGACCTGATACTTGCAGATGTACAATATATTTTTTGCGCAAAAGTATATTAGAAAATTTAATAATTAGATACGATGAAATGTTTCCATCATTATAATAAAAATAAATAAAATAAAGTTAAAATGTATTATTAATATAAATAAAATTAAATTAAATTAAATTATTCCTTGTTTTGTATTATTTTTTAAAGGAAATTTAGGAATCATTTATTCGAATAGAAAATTACAGAAACTTGTATGTAGTGAAAAAGATAAGGACTTATCCGATTATCTAAATTGTTTCTCTTTATGAAAATATCTAATGAAATTTAATGGAATTTCATAATATTGTGAAATTCAATTTGTTTTGTGCAGAACCTCTCAGGGAAAACAAGACTGTGCATGTTTAAGCGATATGAAAACAAGAATTTGCAAATAAGCAAAAACGAAAGTTTTTTTGATTCAACGGAGTAAAGCCAAT
This sequence comes from Tachina grossa, assembly GCA_949987645.1. Lineage (NCBI taxonomy): Eukaryota > Metazoa > Arthropoda > Insecta > Diptera > Tachinidae > Tachina > Tachina grossa. Next base: position 89,319,282 of record OX465274.1, read on the forward strand.
AAAGAAATAAACACCATTCACATATTTCATTCTCTTTTCAATATTTTATTTCATTTTTTTTTTCTTAAAAATTTATTTACATATGTATGTAGAATAGTTTTTCTTAAAATGTCATATACATTTGTACAATAGTTTTTCTTAATAAATAGGATTTTATTTACAACCATTTTTCTTAATAAATAGGATTTTATTTACAACCATTTTTCTTAATAAAAAGGATTTTATTTAAAATCATTTTAACAATAATAAATAGGATTTTATTTACAATAATGTTTCTTAATAACTAAGATTTTATATACAATTTAAAAATTAACTACTTAACTAAAAATTAACTAATTTTAGCTATTTTCTTGCATTCTAGCAATTTCATCTAGCAACATATCAAGTTCGTATTCAGGGTTAGTTTCCTTAATACGAAAATGATACCATGCATATGTGTTAATATTATTTGACCTAATTTTTCTCTTATCGTCACCATAACTTAAGACTACCTTATTTAATTTACTAGTATATACAGGGTGGGCCAAAAGAAACCAAGGGGTGTAAAAGTTTAATAACTTTTTTGTTTATTAATTTTTTTTTTATTTTTTCTTTCAGATTATATAGACAAAACTTGGAGAATTTATAATGGAGAGGTTCACAACTGAACAGAGAACCAGAACAATAGAATTTTATTCTTTAAACCAGAGATCAATTATTTTAACGCAAAGAGCATATCGTCGACATTTTAACATCAGAATTTCGCCCTCTGAAGCGATGATTCGTTGCTTAGTTAATCGTCATCACCAACATGGCAGCGTAAGAGATTTGCCTCGAACCGGTAGACCACGTTTAAGTCGCACTGCGGAAAATATTGAACGAGTACAGCAAAGTGTTAACGAAGCACCAGAAACATCTGGCAGAAGGCGTTCTGCTCAGCTAGAAATGTCTCGTACGTCACTACGGCGCATTTTAAAAAAAGATTTACAGTTATACCCATATAAGGTGCAATTGGTCCAAGAATTAAAACCCGCAGATCATCGGCAACGTCTAAATTTTGCAGTTAAATTTCAAGAGTTGGCCAAATATGAAATCAACTTTATTGAAAATTTGATTATGAGTGATGAAGCTCATTTTCATTTGAATGGCTTTGTTAATAAGCAGAACTGTAGGTTCTGGGGTTCTCAAAATCCAAGAGCCATTCATCAACGCCAATTGCACCCCATCAGGTGCACAGTATGGTGTGGGATCACATCTGAAAATGTCATTGGGCCTTACTTCTTCGAGAATGAAGATGGAAGTGCTGTAACCGTAAATGGAGAGCGGTATCGGTTTATGATAGAAAATTTTTTACGTCCTGCTCTTGAAGACAGACCTGGTATGTGGTTTCAGCAGGACGGAGCCACTGCCCATACTGTCCGAGACACAATGGCACTTTTAAGTCAAATTTTTGGAGAGCGAATAATTTCTCGAAATTCGGAAATTATTTGGCCAGCGCGATCGCCAGATTTGACAGCACCCGACTATTTTCTTTGGGGTTTTTTGAAGGAGCGCGTGTATGTGAACAAGCCAGAGACAATCCTTGAACTCAAGGCAAACATTGTTGCAGAAATTCGAACGCTACAGCCACAAGTTTTGAAAGATGTTATGGAAAATGCTCTAAACAGAGCCCATCAGTGCGAAGCTGAAAACGGTGGTCATTTAAGAGACATCATTTTTCATACTTAGTGTAAAAAAAATCCATTTTGTATATTATATAATCTGAAAGAAAAAATAATTTTTTTATTTTGTTAATAAACAAAAAAGTTATTAAATTTTTACACGCCTTGGTTTCTTTTGGCCCACCCTGTATATGGTGAAGCTTAGATTTAAATGTTAACATATTATCGTATACATTAGTCTTATTGAATAAACAGTTTCTATAAGTAGCTAAACTATATTTATCTAATATGGATCTTTTTACCCCCTTCGATTTTTTAACGTCATTTTGATTTTGTACACTGAATGAGTACATTTTTGATCGCAGCCCAACAAATTCTGTCATTATCTTACCTCAGTTTTCATCTTTCATCATGCCTAAAACTTTTTTACTTATTAATGGGAAATTATAAGTTTTGTCCGTGGGATAGTCCGATGTATCAAAATGTTCTTCTATGTCATTTTTTATGTCAGCGTAAAAGTCATCCGTCTTTATTGAATATATAAAAGAGTCCGTGTCCATATAGTTCAATGAGAGTTTTGTCTTAAACTTAGGTTGCATGTACCCGTAATGAAAATTATACATTTTCCATTTGGACAATTCAAGTACACAAAATCCTAAGTAAATTGGTTTATTGTAGCAGGTTTTGACTCTACTCATTTCGATTGCTACCAGATCTTCGGAAAATATAGATAAACTATGAAAATTTGGTTTTGATATCCAATCTTGAGCCCACAAATGGTTCCGATTCGTTCTCTCCCAATTATTGACAATTTTAACATCTCTCCTCTTATCCACATTTTCCATGGTTTTACCATAGACTGCATTATTAAGTAGTTTGAAAAAGTTTTTTTCAAAAGCATTTTTAGCAGTGGCTCTATGTCTGGTATTTAGGTCAATATAGCCTTTTAATCATGGAGATTGTTTAAATTCTAGAATACGATGTGTTTTCTTTAAAACTAACCCATTTTCTAAGCATTGTTTCAGAACTCTAAAGTGTATTACGTATGATTGCTTTGTAGAGAAATCGGTTATCAACTTGCTATATTTCGCTTGCAGTGGTTTTTTATTTTCAGCGCAAAAAGGTAGGTCATTATGCAAGTCATGTAAGTGAGAAGGATAATCTAAAGTGACCTCATATACATAACCGTCTGTTCCATTGTCAGCTATGCTGTTTGGATCCAGATTCAGCTCGTCTTGCGATAACCATCTGAACACACCATGAGGAAGATATTCCGACATTGCCCAACCATAAAGGTTATTTGCGTCTAAATAGACAAGAAACTCTGAGGGCTTCTCTTTATCGAAATCTTCCAAATATTTGTTATTCGCTTTCGAATATCTTTGGCTACACTGTACGATTCCCCCACGTATACCTTTTTTCATAAAATTGTACATGTCTATGTCCGTCAATAATTCTAGTTCAATTTTTGTGTATTTTAACATTGCGTCCCAGGAAAGTCCAGGTGCGGTATAGTATTGACATGGATCAAGCTCATAAATACCTTTACAAACTTTTCTAAAGTTCTCGAAAATATCTGTCAGTAAGAGGACATCTGTTTTTAAGTAAAGTTCCATGCAATCTTTCATTGTTTTACAACCAAAAGTATTCCATACCTCTACAGCATGTGAGTATTCCTCTAAAGAACACTCTTTATTGTTCAACTTATTAAAGAAATCACTGCGTGAAGGCAGCTGGCACTCGTCTAATTTTTGAAATGAATTCAGGTACTCATAGGGGAAAATGCCTTTCTTCTTAATAAGCTGAAATTCTTTTTCTGATTGAAACAAGGGCCTTATAGTGTTAAAATCACTATCCGACAAATTGCAGGCTAATGATTCTAAACTCTCAGCCATAAAGCGTAATGTATCAAGAAATCTTATTTCAAGATTATGACCATCGCTCATTTGTGTAAATTGCGAGAGTGATATATAAAGCTCCTTATTGAGAGGGAGTACTTTCAGTTGCATAGAAATTTCACCTAGTTCTTTAATAAAAAGATGTGAGTCATAATTTGAATAATTGTGAAAGTAAACTGGTATAAACTTGGGAATTTGGTAATTCAAATTACAGTTATTGTGGGCTGCACCTCTATATTTACCGCTAATGTGACAATGATCTCTAAGGCGATCTTTACCTAGAAATTTTTGACAAATATGACAATTCACCGCACTATAAAAATTATAAATATCAGAAGGGGATAAAGTATCCATTTGTCTATTATTTACTAAATGATTATTATAAGTATCCTCACAATCTTTAATTAAAAATGAAACAAATTTTTGTATAAACCCTTAATTTATCTAACTTATTGCTATGGAGACACTTAATGTAGTAACTAAAAGCACAAGGAGTGTGCTTTTTGACAAGACTGGTTTTACTACTCACGTTATTACTAATGTCTTCCAGGATGCATTCGAAGTCTGCGTACACCACAAAGGGGACATACATTTTCCTCTGATGTCCCTTAAAACTTAGAACTGCATCTGGACCTGACGGCATAGTTGTCACTATTTTGCCGCATTCCGCCTTATGGCTACTCATACCATTTTTGTTATGACTATACTGTAGGCAGCTATTACAAAAATGTAGCTTATTGTGATTTTTGGTAGACTGACTTCGTAAAAGTCTGTGAATGACAAAAAATATATAAAAGTTTATAAGTAAAATGTCTCTATTATAAAATATATAACACAAGTATATGTATCATTAAATTAAAGTGTTGAATAATTTTCTAACTTACCTTGATATGTCTTTTATCAATATGTAGTGATGAACTTCACCATTCTCCAAAAGCAACAAGTTGATATGCTTTACTTTTTCATCCTTGGTCACATAATAGGGACCGATGATTTGATCTGCTCCCTCATCGTACCCATACCAATATCGTTGATATTGATTTCTGCTCGGACTATGCGTGACAAAGTCCAACCAGAATCTCGCTCTTCAAATTCGGACATTTTGGTTGAAATTTCCTCAATCTGTTTACGGAAAAATTCTTCAATGTTATCTGCCTTCGTCAGCAAACTCATTTTGGCTACATGTGTTATAATACACAACTCCAATTCTTCTTCTACGATTTTGATGTACTCCGCCACAATACTCACATGAAATTTAATTATTATATGCTTAGACAAAGTCATTTGAAGTCTCTCAATAAAAATATTCATGTTTTCTTTAATAAATTCTTCCAAGAGAAGTTGGTCTTTTTTATTAAGAATTACATATGTGGCGATATGGTTTTTGAAGGCTCTCGATATTTTGTAATATCTCACATTCTCTTCGACTTCTTCTCTCCTACCATGTGAAGTACTCATTGGAGTTGGCAGAGTTTCTTCTCTTTTTTCTTCTACTTCTCCATCACTTTCCGGTAAACTTTTGTCCATAGCATCGTTGCATAAAGTCCCTCCAAGGATATCCACACCTTGTTGATGAGCTTGTTGTTGTAGCTGCTGCTCTTTTTGATAATAATTAAGAGGTTGCCATTGCATCAAATTGGAATACTGCTCCATTTGATTAACTGGTGTGACGGGATTATAATTGTAACTTGGATACTCATATTGCATTGGTACTCCTGATGCCAAAAACTGATTACTCCATGACATTGGTGTAGGGTAACAGTTAGGCATACCGTATTGTTGATATTGAGGATACTGTAGAGAAGGGTGCTGCTGGTGATGAAATGTATTTATCTGCTGTTGACGATTTTGAACAAATGTCTGCGGTTGCTCTTGATTTGTATCCCGACTTACGACCATTTGATGCTGTACGCTATGACTTTTCACATGATCCAAGAAGGACTTTTGGTATTTGTATACCTTATGGCATCTATTACACTGATAACCTGTATAACTCATTTTTAATTATTTTATTATTATAAAACTTTAACACAATGATGATACTACTTGTAAATACAATAAAGTACTGATGTGTTGGTTAGAAAATTTGGCGTATTTATACGAAAATTAGTAGCAGTATCCTTGCAGCATTCACAGTTTTAACTTTTTGTTTCTCTGCTGATGACTGTACTTAGTTGAAACTTTGCTGCTTTAAAATAATCGCAGCCAAAAAAAATGATTACGTTGCAAAATATAAATGTATTCTACACAGCCACAAAATATTCCACGCACAAGTTCTTTCGATCGCACATACATACATGCATACATACATCTTACACACATACATACATATATACATACATACAAATATATTTCTTAAACAAATAAACAGAATATAAGCTTACCAGCGACAAACAAGCTGGACCCCCCACACACAAGCATTAGGGGTGTTCACATACATGAGAACGTTTTATAAATAAATAAAATAATTTATTTAATTATTTTATTCATTTATTTAATTATTTTATTCATTTATTTAATTATTTTATTTTATAACAATTAATTAGCGTGAGGAAATCACACAAGCACATTCCCACGATTCATATGAGAATCGCCTAGTAGTCATCAAACCTTCTTTCTCTGATATTACTGATGTAGTATTACGATATCAAATTTCTACCGTCTGGCAACACTGGGAGCATTAGAAAATAATAATCATGTTTTGCCGTCGGCATTTGAAAAAAATAATAATCATGTTTTGCCGTCGGCATTTGAAAAAATTATCATGCATTGCCGTAGGCATTAGGAAAAATTATCATGCATTGCCGTAGGCATTAGGAAAAATGATCATGGATTGCCGTAAACAATAGAAAAAATTAATAATCACTATTTCATCATTGGTATTAGGAAAAATTATCATGCATTGCCGTAGGCACTAGGAAAAATTAAATAACACTATATAACCATTGGTATTAGGAAAAATCTTTTCATGATTTTCCCGTCGGCATATACACTCATAAAAAACCTCAAAAAAAATCACCCGTTATTACAATTAATGTTACCCAAAAAAAAATCACCCGTTCCCACAAGGGTTAATGTAAACAAAAAACTCCTTATGTAAACAAAAACTCCTAATGTAAACAAAAAACATCAAAGCGCCGCCGAAAACACAAATTTCCAAGAATTTAACAATTTTCAAATTTTAATTACCCAAATTTAACAATTTCAGCAACAATTTAACAATTTCAGCCACAATTTAACAATTTTAATCGGCGCCCGAATGAACATTCCCCTACTACTCTCGACTAAAAAAAGGGGTGTTATAAGTTTGTAGTGTGTGTCTGTGTATCTGTGTGTCTGTCCGTGTCCACGTACAGGCCAAACGGCTGAACCGATTTTCATTTAGTTTTTTTGTTTGAAAGATGACTTGATCGAGAGGGTTCTTAACTATGTTTGAAGAAAATCGGTCCAGCCGTTTAGAAGATATAACATCTTTTCTGAAAAAAGTCGGGGGTTTTTAAAATTTTTAATTTTTGGTATTGTATGCATTATATTTATAAGGAGGGATTCTGGATTTGTTCCTCTTATAGATACTAGCAAATTAATTGCGTCGATGAATTTACGCAAATTTATGAAATTACCATCAAAATCAGGTAAACTTTTGCTAGCCGATTCTAGAAATTTAATGGGGTCAGTCATGGTTAACTCTATTGGGTACTCTGGGGTAGATTCAATGCTGGAAGCTTTATATTTTCGGTATTAGAAGGTAATGTGAATGGCAATGCAAGTTTTTCAAAAAAATTTTAAATTTTGGTTCGCAAGTTATCTAGAATTGTTTCGCATTCGGTAAAATGCTCCTCTGTTAATTTCTTCTTAATTTGATTGATTAAGGTAACTGTTTTGTTATAATAGATTTCCAAAACTTCCAAATGCCTGTTGATGGTTTCTATACTTGGTTTTTGAGTTTTATTTATGCATTTGAAACTTTTATCAAATTCAGTCCTATAAGAAAGAAGTTCTTCAACTACAATTGACCATTTGTCCTGAGCCATTAAAATGAAAAACGAAAGGGAAATTATTTTTACATATTTGAATGCTTCTTCTTATTATTTTATTTTCAAATTATTCCTTAATTATTAATCAAGAGAAAAAAAATGTACTTATTTTTTTTATTTTCTTTTTTTTGTAATTTATCATATTACATTTATTTAAATTATTTTGGACGTTTTTAACTTGATTAAAAAAATTTCACTGCTTATAAAATTTTGTCTTTCTTATTGTTAATTGTTTTGGTTAATATGAAATTTAAGTAACTTTTTAATTTTAGTAATGATAAAAGCAAACAATAAAATTTTACACTTTTGCATAGGTTTTAAAATTGTTTCATTTAAGTTAAAGCAGTTTTTTTTTTTTTGTTTATTTTAGTAATTATGCTTCCAATATAAAATATATGATCATGTTTGTTTTTGGATATGAGTAAAATATACAAATATTTATATAAATATGAATAATAAAAAAATTACCAGCATCTTTATCATGAAGTAGTGAGTTTTTGATGGTCCATTAGTTAAATTGGTTGCCTGAAATATCAGATGTTTGACGGCCTTGTTTTGCTGATTTTGATTGTAGAAACGAGTTGATATGTTGCACATATTCATAAACACTCCCACTGGCACAAGAATATTATTTTTGAAAGTTTTGTTGTCTATATACATGTATTTTTGGTATTTTGCACATATTCATAAACACTCCCATTGGCTCAAGCATATTACTCATGAAAGTTTTTGTTGTCTATATATATATTTTATTATATTTTAATGTTGTTAAATACGGCGCAGGGGCCGTTGACTTATTATCATTAGTTTTTTTAAGAAAGAGGCAACGATTAGTATCTCTAATACTAGGCCTAGTCCAACTTCTATAATTAAGTGGGTGTTAGTGTCTTCTTTTTTTACCTCTTTTTGTTCATCACTTTCACTAACACTTTTTCCTACCTCGTAAACCCTCAAATATGGCGGGTATGGTTTGGAGTACTTTTGACCACCAGCCCATTTTTCAAATGTTAAATGTTCACTTTTTTTTAATGTACACTTTTTTTTTAATGTTCATTACTTTTTTTTCAATTATTTATAGACTCCGTCGTGTTACGGTCGCCATTTAAACACTTTCCTTACAATCATGAATATATTTTATTGAATCATTAAAACTAAATTTATATGCTAAAGAAAAGTGCCATGAATGCATGTGTCATCGACAGAAACGAATTATCAAAATTATTATTAAAAGAAACTTGAGTGTATATTTTATATTTGGGTCAACTGTAGAAATATTCAAGAAACTTGATCCCAGTGCATATTTAGGCCACTTCAAATTGTTTAACCAAGAGAATTACTCATTGTTAGTGGCAATGCACTCAAGTACAATAAGAATAAGTCATAGTATGTAGCAATGCATTTGGAATTAAATGAAACTTAAAGTGTTATTAAAGAGAAAGTAATTATAGAAATTGTTGTGACACCTGTTTAACATACATTCATGACATTTAATTTAATTAACAATTATTATTTAGTATCTACAGTATTTTGTTACTATTATGTAATATTATATATTGGCCTTAAAGGCTTTGTATTACATATTTTCTTGTAAATAAATAAATTTGGCAATTATTCATTATGAACAAATACCCAAATATCTAAAAATGTTGAGTCGCCCAAGGCCGATGAACAATCATTCAATTTTTTTTACAACTATTTTTGGGCGATGCAACATTTTTTTATCAGACGACTTTCACTTAGGTTATTCATATAACCGTTGGTCTTCATGAATAATCACGAATATCACCAATATTGGTATCATTTTAATGCTTTTAAGAACATCTTTCATGAAATGGTAAAATGCAGACTTACTCGGACGGGCAAGAAAACGTTATAAGGCAGGAAAACTTTGCAATGCAGAAAATCTTTATTAGACTACGCCGTGTCGGAAAACACGATGGTGGAGAAAATCCGTAAGCCCGGCCAAAGGCCCGCAGTGCATGAAAACGTTATTAGACAGGAAAACTTTGCTAGCCAAAAAATCTTTACTAATCCTTAAGCCTGGCGAAGGCCGGCAGTGCAGAAAATCGTTATTGTTCATGCAACCCTAAGGTCCAACTTTAACCTTAAATTACTCAACAGCCAACTAAACCACCTTGATAAAAGATAAATAGCCTTATTTATAAAAATTGTCAAGGCTTTATAAAGGTTTAATAGGCAAAATTTTGTATGGAAATTTATTATTGAAACATACGGCCTGGCCCACGATGTCGACAAGAAACTATCGATCGCTTACTTATATTGAAAACAAAAACAAATTTTCTTATTTTGTTTTTGTTTTCAATATAACTAAGCGACAGATAATTTCTTGTCGACATCGTGGGCCAGGCCGATAATAATTTTTATAAATAAGGCTGTCAGATGTTACCTGCCCACTAGAAGAATTATAAAACAAATTTTATTAGCTCAAAAGATACAGAGTTTTGGCCAATGAAAAACAAATTTCAACCACTGTGCGTCGTTTTATTCTGTGTATTCTGATTAGCTATAAATTGTACACTCAGCCCCTGTATTCTGTAACTCTCTAAAGCTAAATATCTATCGCTAAAAATTTATAAAGTCTATTTATCAATTTTCGACTACGAATGCAATTTTCAAACGTGAATTGATAAATCAGGCAATGGCTTACAAATGCAGTTCGCCGAAATTTTAGTGCTTTATATTATCGCCAAAAATGTTTAATTTTCAATTTGTTTAGTATTTTAGCGCTCGAATTTAGCTTTAGCTAGTTACGGAATACGGGGCAGGTCTTTTTATTGAATTGGAGATAAAGGACAAAAAACGTAAGAATCGGGCCTGTTCTGAAAATCACCATTACTTCAAATCATTAGTTTCAAAACAAAAAATATTAATAGATGATTTGATAGTGAGTTTTAATTATATCAAGCCATTACCGCCAAAGAATCTTAACCAACATGAGTTTAGAAATGCGTTTCTTTATAAAAATCATTAACTTGTTATCATTGCCATTATATGTAAAAATTTTACAAGCATAGGATATACCGTTTCAATTTTATAGCAAAAACAATTTAAGCTTAAGTACACATTATTTTTTGTTTACAGTTTTTGTAACAGTTTTTGTTACTTAAGCTAAAATTTCCTTTTGAAAATAAAGAAAGTAAGATATAATATTCGGATTAGCCGAATATTATATACCCTTTACCGACATCGGACGACGTATATGCATACATACAATGTTAAATACAAACATTTGTTCTGTAAAAGAAAAATAGTTTACTTATTTTTCGGTATATTGCAATTTTTCGACTAACCAACTTGATTCAAATATTTTATTTTTGATATTAGCAATAGTTGAATAATTTACTTTGCATTTTTTGCATTGTTAATATTTATCTACAGCCTATTCTGATAGCACCACACCCACATCTAAAAAACTTGGATACACATTAGGCCACCCAAATTGCCCAAAGTATTTGTATTATTCGCTCCACCGACAGTTTCTGATAGATTGGCCATAAAAAATCACATGTGTCTAAAAATTGCACTGATACCTCGCGTACCTACCGGCCATGCACATTGCACTTTTCACCTAAAAAATAACCTATCCTGGCTATAAACACTTTTGCCACCATAACTTTTAAGTGCGGCGATTTTCGGAAAAATTTTCATAACCATTTTTGTTTAGAATAAATGCCGCAACATCTTTCTTCTACATAAATTTCCCCTAAATATGGCCTATCATAGTCCTTTAATGGGATGAAACTAAGTTTTTTCGGACAGATTTTTTTCAACGGCTCTCGCTAAAAATTGGATAGCGATAATTATAATTCGTTTTCATTATTTTATAAGGTAAAATGTGTATATATACACGAGTAGTAGGGAACTATCGCTTCTGGGACAATTAAAATTGTTAAATTGTTGCTGAAATTGTTAAATTGTGGGCTGAAATTGTTAAATTGTTGCTGAAATTGTTAAATTTGGGTAATTAAAATTTGAAAATTGTTAAATTCTTGGAAATTTGTGTTTTTTTGTTTACATAAGGAGTTTTTTGTTTATATAAGGAGTTTTTTTGTTTACATTAGGAGTTTTTTGTTTACATTAGGAGTTTTTGTTTACATTAAGTGTATGTCTGTATGTCTGTCTGTCTGTCTGCCTGCCTGACCGTGGGAAGTTTGTGTGTGGAATATTTTGTGTGAATGTATTAAGGCGGTTCATAGTTTGGCGGTTTTTATGTGTGTATGTGACGACGGGGAAAATCATGAAAATGGTTTTTCCTAATGCTGACGGAAAATCATCTAATGATTTTTCGTAATACCGAAGGCAAAACATTATAATTTTTCCTAATGCCTACTGCAATACATGATAATTTTTCCTAATGCCTACTGCAATACATGATAATTTTTCCTAATGCCTACTGCAATACATGATTATTATTTTTTTCAAATGCCGACGGCAAAAAATGAATATAATTTTTTCAAATGCCGACGGGAAAATGATTTTTCCTAATGACGACGGGAAAACGTGAAAGTTATTTTTTCTAATGCTAATGTAGGTGTTGCTAGACTGTGGGAATTTAAGGCTGACCGTGATTTGAGTGGGCGGCGTTGTTGCCGTAATATGTAACCATAGGAATTTGTGGATGTGTCTGTCTGTCTGTGAGAATTTAGGTGAAGGTTTGATTGGCAGGGGGCGGGGTTTAGTTGAGGTAGATCGATTGCGTGTGTAGTTGTGTGTGAATGTGTGTGTGTGTGTGTGTGTGTATGTTTGTAGGAATTTCAATGTGTGTATGTCTGTAGGAGTTTAAGGCTGACCATGATTTGGGTGGGCAGGGTTGTTGACGTAATATGTATCCATGGGGATTTGTGGATGTGTCTGTCTATAGTAGTTTAAGGCTGATCGTGATTTGAGGTGGGTGAGGATGCTGTTGAGGTAAATTGGTTATGTGTATGTATGTATATATGTATTTTTGTAAGAATTTAAGATGATTGTGATTTATTAGGGCCGAGGTGTTCTTGTAATATGTAGCCGTGAGAATCTATGTGTATAGACGTCTGTAGAAGTTTAAGACTATCTGTAATTTCAGGTAGGTGAGAGTGTTGTGTTGTTGAGATTAATCTTGTATATTGTATATGTACCTATGTATGATCATGAGAATTTGTGTATGTATATCTGAGGGAGAATTTAAGGCTCGTCATGATTTGCAAAAGGTGGGGTGTTGTTGAAATTTTCTTGGATATTTCTTATATGAATTCTGCTATGTGTGTGTATTTGAGCTGGTATTTATGTGTAGGTAGAAATAAATTGTTTTCAATATCGACATATGGTACTATAAAATACTATCATATATCTGGACTTCCCTAATCCTAGTATGCTTTTATACTTACGATTGCTTTATATTTTCTCATGCTTAAATTTGTCTCGCGTTGAAGTCGGTCTGTGTGAAATTTGTTTATATTACAGATTTTGTTTATTTAACTACATTCGTCTTCTTTGACTGAAAGAGTTATCTACACACAGAGAAAAACCAACTTGAAATCAGTAAGAACCATGCTGAATTAATAAGAACCATTAGCGAAGGTTTAGTCATATTGAAATTTCTTATTTCAATATGGACAAAATATTAATTTACAGTATTCATTTATTAAACTCATTAGTTTGTAGATATCTCAATATACATTTTCTATTATATTAAAAATTATTGAATTAATGTGATGAATTCTTATTTTTAAGCTGCAGATTTTCCCTGAGTGTATGGATTGTTTATATTTGCATTGTGCTTTAACTAAACGACGCTTCATATATTTTCATGATGTAGGTCTAATAAATACTTAAGCATTGATAAGAAATTTGATATGTATACATACATATCTACAAATTGATTTTATGTATGTATGTATGTATGTATGTATGTACATATATATGTACATACAAATAAGTGTTCAACTCAATCTTTGAATACATTTTTTATTTTATTTTTTGTCATGTGATGTCTGTTGTTGGTGAAATTAAAAACATTTTAATTTTTATCTGCGTTTACTTAAAAGTTTGTGAGGATTTTCTGTTGTAAGTAAAACTGAATTCTTGAAGATATGTACTTACATACTCTATAGTAATAGTAACTATAATAGAAATATTTCTTATACTTAATTTACAGTTTTTAAGGTATAGGGTATAAAATTTTTTCTAGCTATAGCCTTCTACATTTATTTTGGAAAGCTTGCTTTGCTTTTTAAAAATGTATAAACATTTTTAAATGAAACTGATCCGGCACTCCAGCTTAGGTACTGATAGTTTTTTAATAAAAGGAGTTTTTTTTTCTTAAACTCTGATGCAGTTAGAAGCGCTGGAGATTCTTTCATATAACAGCTTTTTTGAAATTTTTGATACATAGTATAATATAGAATTGGATAACATTTATTTTTAATTTTTATGTTAAGAAGTACGGGTATGAGACTGAATTTAAATGTACTTTTAAATTAGTTAAATCATAATGAACAAACATATTTTCTTCTTTAATAGCGATCAACAGAAAACGAACTCGTTTTCATATAATTTAGGTATACCCTATCGACGGCTCCTCTAGGATACAAGATGACTTTGTATGACGAAATTTCTGTTGCTTTATACTGATAATATGTTTACATTAATAAGATACATATACATATGTTTATTTTATGAACGGTGAGCACCTATGGCTTTTATTTAATGTTCTATATGATTTTTTTTTTCATTTTATTAAAGTTCAGCGTATTGTATATATATTTCTGAAATGTTTAAGTGTGTTATGTGTGCCCATCGGGCAGAGTGCACGTATTAGTTGGTCAGTCAGTCTCCGTTTTTATTTATTTTATTTTTTTTTCTTCTAATGTGCCACTCCTTTTTTCAGATTTTACTACTTGGAATAGAGAATTTTTGTATAATTTTTTTGCTGGGTATATACACTAGGTATGTAGAAATTAGTTTAGATACAAAGAAATGCATGTTTAATAAACAACTATTGTATCAAATCGATCTCAAATAACTCAGTTACGTCTACCAGCAATTCACCGTTGGTGTATTCATAAAGTGTTAGAAACAATGAAATATCTATGTTTTGAGAGAATTTTTCCCCTCAAGTATTTCTACATGAGGTTTGAGGGGTCAATCACTGTCGCATTCATATGTAATGATTATTCACTTAAAAAACGTCATCATCACCATCAATCATCTCCGTATACAATACATTCATGAGTTGGGTTGATCCAGATACAATTGCTGTCTCATCACCTTCTAACAGCTTTATATATTTTGCTAGTATGCATGCCTTAGCATGCTTCTATCGATAGTGACGTAAGAGTCCGAGATGTAGAGTGTTACAATTAAAAATCTTTACTATTAGAATTTACCAGTTCGCTCTTTTGAATTTTTACAAAGTAGATACATATGTATGTATTTCATTGACCACAAAATCATAAAATTTCTTGGCCTACAAAATTGTATGACGTGAGGATTTTTTTTTTTTTTTTTTTTTTTGAAATTATACATGCTTCGGCATGCTTTCATTTTTTTTTTCTATAAATTTATGTAATACTCATACAGATACAGATATAAAGTAAGATCTGTTTACTGTACATTTTAAAATTTATGCATGCTTCAGCATGATTCTAGTTGAAGCGTATATTCATTCACTAAGTTTGTTTGGTACTTATTCATACACATGTACATTCTTAAAGATTGGATATCAAAGTCCAATTTCCGTAGTTTATCTATATTTTCTAAAGATCTGATAGCTAAAGAAATAAATAGAG
The DNA here is from genome assembly GCA_949987645.1 of Tachina grossa. Classification (NCBI taxonomy): domain Eukaryota; kingdom Metazoa; phylum Arthropoda; class Insecta; order Diptera; family Tachinidae; genus Tachina; species Tachina grossa. Next base: position 89,334,641 of record OX465274.1, read on the forward strand.
TGAAGATCTTCTATAATAATCCCATTATCATATTGTAATATTTTGCGTGCTAGCGCTTTCGATGTGAAAATAGACATACAACTTTATAAAAAGTGATAATATGATGTGCTGCTGAATATTGCACTATGTTATAGTTCATTTTAAACACTGAAGTTTTAGCAATATTTCATTCAGACCAACAAGTTTAGAGAATTCCACTACATTTAGTTAATTATCTTTCTTAAGACCCATCATTCCTAATCAATCCTACAAAAAACAACACAAACTAAATTTTTCGTTTTAATTTTATTTTTATTAAATTCAACATTCATGCTTCAAATTACTTTATACTATATTAAGTAGCTTTTCCTCATTTGTTGAGTTGACTTTAATAGGTGACATTTTAATGGTACGATGAACTTTTCTATTGCATTCATTGAGTAAATCTTTATATATACCAATCCACTCATATGAACCATTAAAGCTAATTCTTTTCACATCATACCTTTCAATGATCTATTAAATCATTCTAATATTGATGCTTTCATATTAAGTAATGTTTAATCTTCTATTTATGTATGAGCTTTCCCAAGTATTTATTAAAAAATTCTTTAGAATCATCTGTTTGTAAGTTCTTTGGTACCCGTACCACTTCAAAAATATTTTCCATTGCCTTGGTTTTTAGAATGCAGCTTTTATTTTCAGCTGTACTTTGAGAATGTGTCAATTACAGTCTTCAAAAATCAACAATTTCTATTTTCTGTAGAAAAGTTCTACATTTCACCTAACTTAGCTCCATAAAACATCATATATTCCTGTCATTACATCTCTACAAGCACAAACAGTTGTTGAGATTTAATATTTAGTTCGTTAACTAAATTCCTTTTTAAGGACATAGAATTGTTTCACAGATTTTTTCGAAAGTGTTGTGATCTACATCTTGCACTTTCAGCTATTTATACTAACATGTAGTTAATTTTCTAATCTATATATTTAACCGTAAACTCTTCAATTTGTTTTTAATTATTTACTTTTTAGAATTGCTTTTTCAATTTTATAACTGTCTTCTTTCTCTAATTTTATTTCACGCTGTAGTTCCTCAATTTGCATTTAAATATATTCTTGAATATTAATGCTTTAAGCTATATTATTAATTTGTCTTGTATTTTATCTTCATTCAGTTTAATGTAACTATCAACAATAGTTTGTATCTAATTCATTTATGCCTTCCAATACTGATAAGTCAGTATAAATGTCTTCAGAATTGGAAGTCTATGAGTAAAATCATCGTCATCATCATTCTCAGTATTAGCATCATTAAATATGATGGTATTATCAAATATTGTTCCTTCTACTAGTTTCTTTTGGGGTACTTGTCTATATCTTGAGTGAAGGTTTCTCAGGCTTTAAACTTGTATATTTTCAACTTCTGTCTTGATTTTACTTTCTTCTTTCATAAGAATTCTTTTAATATTTTTAGAACTATTTATGAATTCTTCTGCTATAGGTTTAAATGTATCTTTTAGTTGTTCACTTGTATCTATTTCACCAGTTTTTATACTACGAAGCTTTTTCTTCAACACATTTCAAGTCAACACCAACTGTTTTAAAATTTTCTCATCCAGGGCAAATAACAGGTATCAGCAATCAGATCAGCTTTTCAGGAGCTGGTCTGGTTTTCAGATCAGCTTTTCAGGACCTGGTCTGGTTTTCAGATCAGCTTTTCAGGACCTGGTCTGGTTTTCAGATCAGCTTATCAGGACCTGGTCTGGTTTTCAGATCAGCTTTTCAGGACCTGGTCTGGTTTTCAGATCAGCTTTTCAGGACCTGGTCTGGTTTTCAGATCAGCTTATCAGGAACTGGTCTGGTTTTCAGATCAGCTTATCAGGAGCTGGTCTGGTTTTCAGATCAGCTTATCAGGAGCTGGTCTGGTTTTCAGATCAGCTTATCAGGAGCTGGTCTGGTTATCAGATCAGCTTATCTGGAGCTGGTCTGGTTTTCAGATCACCTTATCAGGAGCTGATCTGATTTTTAGATCAGCTTATCAGGTAACAGATCAGGCTATCAAGATATCTGAGTCAGATTTAGTTATCAGTGTACAAGTAGCTAGCCATTTATAACATTTATATACATGAAGTTTAAAGTCAGATGAAATACGAAAAAGTAAAGTTTTATCTAGTAAAATTATTTTCTATAACGATCATCGTTTAATTCACTATCTTTGCTTATAATCAAAAATCCATATTTATCCTTTCAACATGCTTTATATTTTTCTCACCTAACTTAAACATTAAATATACATTATGATGATCTCATATTAAATGTTTGGTGATTCTGGTGTAAGTTTTACATAAGTAGAATGAATCAACATTCTTATCTCTCCCCATACAAAAATATGCTTCCCATACGCATCATCGTTAAATATCATATTGGAATTACTTTGGACTGAAATAACAGATTCACTATCGGTAAATTTTGTAATATATTATTGTTTTAATTGATGAAATTAATTTCTTTATATCTAGGTTGATATAAAGATTTTGAGTATAAATAAATGTTCTCAAAATTTAAGTCCATTAGGACTTTCTAGCAAGCCAATCATAGCGTTTTTTTTTTCGTAATTTGACAGGTCAACTATTGTTGCACGAATAGAATTTGATATAAGGGAACTATGATTTATTTTTGAACTATCGTTCGATGAATCATCAATATTTCGTACCAAGGTATTTTAGGTTGTTTTACTAACCGCATTTATGTAGCTAAATACATCGTATAAATATTATCTCTTATTATAAAAAAATAAACTAATACAGCTATACCATATCAGAAAATATTTTCTGAAATCGTATAGCTGCATTAGTTTATTTTTTCTATAATAAGAGATAATGATCCACACTCATAATCAAAACAGCATAAAAATATCCTTTTTTTTGACTATGAGTATGCATCAATATTTATGAAATGCTTTTAGTTACAAAAATGTGGTTAGTAAAACAAAGTATATTTTAACAGCCTTATTTATAACACTTATTAGGGCTTTATAAAGACTTTTTAAGAAAAAATTTTTATAAAAAATTTGTTTTAAAAAGCCTTTCCAAAGCCTTAATAAGTATTATAAATAAGGCTGTAAGAGTTTAAAATCAGTATTTTTTATGATAATACTGATTTGAAACTCTTAAAATATTCTTTGTTTTGACTGTGAGCAGGGGGCCATTATCTCTTATTATAGGACAAATAAAATAATATAGCTATACGATTTCAGAAAATATTTTCTGATATCGTATAGCTACAGCTACATTTTTAATTTTTCTATAATAAGAGATAATATTTATGAAATACATTTCATAAATATTGGCGCATACTCATAGTAAAAACAACCCAAAAATACCTTGGTACGAAATATTGATGAATCATCAAAATTTCATACCATCCTATATTTATGTTGTTTTACTAATCGCATTTTGTAAATAAATGCATTTCATAAATATTATCTATTATTATAGAAAGAATCAAATAGTATGGTTATATGATATTAGAAAACATGATTTCTAATATCATATAATCATACTATTTTATTTTTCTATAATAAGAGATAATGACTCATACTCATAGTCAAAACAAAGGATATTTATATGCTGTTTTGATTATGAGTATGCGTCAATATTTATGAAATGCATTTAGTTATAAAATGCGGTTAGTAAAACAAAGTATATTTTAAGTGTTTAAAACCACCATTTTTATGGTAATACCGGTTTTAAACACTTAAAGCATACTTTGTTTTGACTATGAGCATGAGCTGATATTTATGAAATGGATTTTTGATTATAAGCAAAGATAGTGAATTAAACGATGATCGTTATAGAAAATAATTTTACTAGATAAAACTTTACTTTTTCGTATTTCATCTGACTTTAAACTTCATGTATATAAATGTTATAAATGGCTAGCTACTTGTACACTGATAACTAAATCTGACTCAGATATCTTGATAGCCTGATCTGTTACCTGATAAGCTGATCTAAAAATCAGATCAGCTCCTGATAAGGTGATCTGAAAACCAGACCAACTCCAGATAAGCTGATCTGATAACCAGACCAGCTCCTGATAAGCTGATCTGAAAACCAGACCAGCTCCTGATAAGCTGATCTGAAAACCAGACCAGCTCCTGATAAGCTGATCTGAAAACCAGACCAGGTCCTGATAAGCTGATCTGAAAACCAGACCAGGTCCTGAAAAGCTGATCTGAAAACCAGACCAGGTCCTGAAAAGCTGATCTGAAAACCAGACCAGGTCCTGATAAGCTGATCTGAAAACCAGACCAGGTCCTGAAAAGCTGATCTGAAAACCAGACCAGGTCCTGAAAAGCTGATCTGAAAACCAGACCAGCTCCTGAAAAGCTGATCTGATTGCTGATACCTGTTATTTGCCCTGGATGAGAAAATTTTAAAACAGTTGGTGTTGACTTGAAATGTGTTGAAGAAAAAGCTTCGTAGTATAAAAACTGGTGAAATAGATACAAGTGAACAACTAAAAGATACATTTAAACCTATAGCAGAAGAATTCATAAATAGTTCTAAAAATATTAAAAGAATTCTTATGAAAGAAGAAAGTAAAATCAAGACAGAAGTTGAAAATATACAAGTTTAAAGCCTGAGAAACCTTCACTCAAGATATAGACAAGTACCCCAAAAGAAACTAGTAGAAGGAACAATATTTGATAATACCATCATATTTAATGATGCTAATACTGAGAATGATGATGACGATGATTTTACTCATAGACTTCCAATTCTGAAGACATTTATACTGACTTATCAGTATTGGAAGGCATAAATGAATTAGATACAAACTATTGTTGATAGTTACATTAAACTGAATGAAGATAAAATACAAGACAAATTAATAATATAGCTTAAAGCATTAATATTCAAGAATATATTTAAATGCAAATTGAGGAACTACAGCGTGAAATAAAATTAGAGAAAGAAGACAGTTATAAAATTGAAAAAGCAATTCTAAAAAGTAAATAATTAAAAACAAATTGAAGAGTTTACGGTTAAATATATAGATTAGAAAATTAACTACATGTTAGTATAAATAGCTGAAAGTGCAAGATGTAGATCACAACACTTTCGAAAAAATCTGTGAAACAATTCTATGTCCTTAAAAAGGAATTTAGTTAACGAACTAAATATTAAATCTCAACAACTGTTTGTGCTTGTAGAGATGTAATGACAGGAATATATGATGTTTTATGGAGCTAAGTTAGGTGAAATGTAGAACTTTTCTACAGAAAATAGAAATTGTTGATTTTTGAAGACTGTAATTGACACATTCTCAAAGTACAGCTGAAAATAAAAGCTGCACTCTAAAAACCAAGGCAATGGAAAATATTTTTGAAGTGGTACGGGTACCAAAGAACTTACAAACAGATGATTCTAAAGAATTTTTTAATAAATACTTGGGAAAGCTCATACATAAATAGAAGATTAAACATTACTTAATATGAAAGCATCAATATTAGAATGATTTAATAGATCATTGAAAGGTATGATGTGAAAAGAATTAGCTTTAATGGTTCATATGAGTGGATTGGTATATATAAAGATTTACTCAATGAATGCAATAGAAAAGTTCATCGTACCATTAAAATGTCACCTATTAAAGTCAACTCAACAAATGAGGAAAAGCTACTTAATATAGTATAAAGTAATTTGAAGCATGAATGTTGAATTTAATAAAAATAAAATTAAAACGAAAAATTTAGTTTGTGTTGTTTTTTGTAGGATTGATTAGGAATGATGGGTCTTAAGAAAGATAATTAACTAAATGTAGTGGAATTCTCTAAACTTGTTGGTCTGAATGAAATATTGCTAAAACTTCAGTGTTTAAAATGAACTATAACATAGTGCAATATTCAGCAGCACATCATATTATCACTTTTTATAAAGTTGTATGTATATTTTCACATCGAAAGCGCTAGCACGCAAAATATTACAATATGATAATGGGATTATTATAGAAGATCTTCACTCTATTTATTTCTTTAGCTATCAGATCTTTAGAAAATATAGATAAACTACGGAAATTGGACTTTGATATCCAATCTTTAAGAATGTACATGTGTATGAATAAGTACCAAACAAACTTAGTGAATGAATATACGCTTCAACTAGAATCATGCTGAAGCATGCATAAATTTTAAAATGTACAGTAAACAGATCTTACTTTATATCTGTATCTGTATGAGTATTACATAAATTTATAGAAAAAAAAAATGAAAGCATGCCGAAGCATGTATAATTTCAAAAAAAAAAAAAAAAAAAAAAAAATCCTCACGTCATACAATTTTGTAGGCCAAGAAATTTTATGATTTTGTGGTCAATGAAATACATACATATGTATCTACTTTGTAAAAATTCAAAAGAGCGAACTGGTAAATTCTAATAGTAAAGATTTTTAATTGTAACACTCTACATCTCGGACTCTTACGTCACTATCGATAGAAGCATGCTAAGGCATGCATACTAGCAAAATATATAAAGCTGTTAGAAGGTGATGAGACAGCAATTGTATCTGGATCAACCCAACTCATGAATGTATTGTATACGGAGATGATTGATGGTGATGATGACGTTTTTTAAGTGAATAATCATTACATATGAATGCGACAGTGATTGACCCCTCAAACCTCATGTAGAAATACTTGAGGGGAAAAATTCTCTCAAAACATAGATATTTCATTGTTTCTAACACTTTATGAATACACCAACGGTGAATTGCTGGTAGACGTAACTGAGTTATTTGAGATCGATTTGATACAATAGTTGTTTATTAAACATGCATTTCTTTGTATCTAAACTAATTTCTACATACCTAGTGTATATACCCAGCAAAAAAATTATACAAAAATTCTCTATTCCAAGTAGTAAAATCTGAAAAAAGGAGTGGCACATTAGAAGAAAAAAAAATAAAATAAATAAAAACGGAGACTGACTGACCAACTAATACGTGCACTCTGCCCGATGGGCACACATAACACACTTAAACATTTCAGAAATATATATACAATACGCTGAACTTTAATAAAATGAAAAAAAAAATCATATAGAACATTAAATAAAAGCCATAGGTGCTCACCGTTCATAAAATAAACATATGTATATGTATCTTATTAATGTAAACATATTATCAGTATAAAGCAACAGAAATTTCGTCATACAAAGTCATCTTGTATCCTAGAGGAGCCGTCGATAGGGTATACCTAAATTATATAAAAACGAGTTCGTTTTCTGTTGATCGCTATTAAAGAAGAAAATATGTTTGTTCATTATGATTTAACTAATTTAAAAGTACATTTAAATTCAGTCTCATACCCGTACTTCTTAACATAAAAATTAAAAATAAATGTTATCCAATTCTATATTATACTATGTATCAAAAATTTCAAAAAAGCTGTTATATGAAAGAATCTCCAGCGCTTCTAACTGCATCAGAGTTTAAGAAAAAAAAACTCCTTTTATTAAAAAACTATCAGTACCTAAGCTGGAGTGCCAGATCAGTTTCATTTAAAAATGTTTATACATTTTTAAAAAGCAAAGCAAGATTTCCAAAATAAATGTAGAAGGCTATAGCTAGAAAAAATTTTATACCCTATACCTTAAAAACTGTAAATTAAGTATAAGAAATATTTCTATTATAGTTACTATTACTATAGAGTATGTAAGTACATATCTTCAAGAATTCAGTTTTACTTACAACAGAAAATCCTCACAAACTTTTAAGTAAACGCAGATAAAAATTAAAATGTTTTTAATTTCACCAACAACAGACATCACATGACAAAAAATAAAATAAAAAATGTATTCAAAGATTGAGTTGAACACTTATTTGTATGTACATATATATGTACATACATACATACATACATACATACATAAAATCAATTTGTAGATATGTATGTATACATATCAAATTTCTTATCAATGCTTAAGTATTTATTAGACCTACATCATGAAAATATATGAAGCGTCGTTTAGTTAAAGCACAATGCAAATATAAACAATCCATACACTCAGGGAAAATCTGCAGCTTAAAAATAAGAATTCATCACATTAATTCAATAATTTTTAATATAATAGAAAATGTATATTGAGATATCTACAAACTAATGAGTTTAATAAATGAATACTGTAAATTAATATTTTGTCCATATTGAAATAAGAAATTTCAATATGACTAAACCTTCGCTAATGGTTCTTATTAATTCAGCATGGTTCTTACTGATTTCAAGTTGGTTTTTCTCTGTGTGTAGATAACTCTTTCAGTCAAAGAAGACGAATGTAGTTAAATAAACAAAATCTGTAATATAAACAAATTTCACACAGACCGACTTCAACGCGAGACAAATTTAAGCATGAGAAAATATAAAGCAATCGTAAGTATAAAAGCATACTAGGATTAGGGAAGTCCAGATATATGATAGTATTTTATAGTACCATATGTCGATATTGAAAACAATTTATTTCTACCTACACATAAATACCAGCTCAAATACACACACATAGCAGAATTCATATAAGAAATATCCAAGAAAATTTCAACAACACCCCACCTTTTGCAAATCATGACGAGCCTTAAATTCTCCCTCAGATATACATACACAAATTCTCATGATCATACATAGGTACATATACAATATACAAGATTAATCTCAACAACACAACACTCTCACCTACCTGAAATTACAGATAGTCTTAAACTTCTACAGACGTCTATACACATAGATTCTCACGGCTACATATTACAAGAACACCTCGGCCCTAATAAATCACAATCATCTTAAATTCTTACAAAAATACATATATACATACATACACATAACCAATTTACCTCAACAACATCCTCACCCACCTCAAATCACGATCAGCCTTAAACTACTATAGACAGACACATCCACAAATCCCCATGGATACATATTACGTCAACAACCCTGCCCACCCAAATCATGGTCAGCCTTAAACTCCTACAGACATACACACATTGAAATTCCTACAAACATACACACACACACACACACACACACACATTCACACACAACTACACACGCAATCGATCTACCTCAACTAAACCCCGCCCCCTGCCAATCAAACCTTCACCTAAATTCTCACAGACAGACAGACACATCCACAAATTCCTATGGTTACATATTACGGCAACAACGCCGCCCACTCAAATCACGGTCAGCCTTAAATTCCCACAGTCTAGCAACACCTACATTAGCATTAGAAAAAATAACTTTCACGTTTTCCCGTCGTCATTAGGAAAAATCATTTTCCCGTCGGCATTTGAAAAAATTATATTCATTTTTTGCCGTCGGCATTTGAAAAAAATAATAATCATGTATTGCAGTAGGCATTAGGAAAAATTATCATGTATTGCAGTAGGCATTAGGAAAAATTATCATGTATTGCAGTAGGCATTAGGAAAAATTATAATGTTTTGCCTTCGGTATTACGAAAAATCATTAGATGATTTTCCGTCAGCATTAGGAAAAACCATTTTCATGATTTTCCCCGTCGTCACATACACACATAAAAACCGCCAAACTATGAACCGCCTTAATACATTCACACAAAATATTCCACACACAAACTTCCCACGGTCAGGCAGGCAGACAGACAGACCGACAGACAGACATACACTTAATGTAAACAAAAACTCCTAATGTAAACAAAAAACTCCTAATGTAAACAAAAAAACTCCTTATATAAACAAAAAACTCCTTATGTAAACAAAAAAACACAAATTTCCAAGAATTTAACAATTTTCAAATTTTAATTACCCAAATTTAACAATTTCAGCAACAATTTAACAATTTCAGCCCACAATTTAACAATTTCAGCAACAATTTAACAATTTTAATTGTCCCAGAAGCGATAGTTCCCTACTACTTACACGACAGAGCAAAACATATTTTCGTTCAAAAAAATCTGCATATATACTTGTATACAAATATTATGTAAATCCGCGAACATATCATTAGAATTCTTTCCACAAAAAATAAAAGCAAATAAATAAAGTATTTTTTAATCTATAACCAAATTTTTTTAGTCGAAGTCGAAATGCGGGAATCACGATAAAGCCCATTATTCAACTCTACACCTAATCCAAAAAATATGATTGTATTGAAGTGAGTTACCATTGTTTTAAAGGCTATGTTTCCCAACTTGAAAAGAAAAATCATCCATAAGTCTTAAATATGGTTATTTTGATAACTCTGAAACAGTTTATAATGATTTAAATTTGATTACGCGATCCAGGCAAAAAAACTGAGATAGTCGCCAGTTCAGTTTAGGTACGTAGCATTTTATTAAAAATGTATTCACAGAGTATATGGACTTGAAAATACTTTCCATCACTAGAGCTATACACAAAAAACTTAATAGCGAACTCTTTAATTTGAAAAGTCATAAGTCTGTAGAAGATTCACTACATGGAGCCGATCAAGAAGCCAATAATTAAGCAATTTGGAGACAAGTTTACGTAAAAAACTGATATTTACTTCTTCTTAAAAAATGTTTTTTTTAGCTTAACCAACAAAAATATACACATTAGGTTGTCAGGGAGACAGCAAAAAAAAAGCTGAAGGGACAAAAAACACCGTTATGATAGTAATATTTAGTTAAAATTCGTTGCGTTACTTATATTTAGCACAATAACACCTAAATACCAAAATTCAATAAATTAACTTAAATAACAGCGAAGATAATTAAAAAAACCATCTCCTGTAAAGTTTTGTTTTTGTTACTTAAGCTTTTTGTGCGGTTATGACTCGATATTTTAAGTTTTTGTTATTTATAATAGAATATTTTGTTCCAATTAGCTTTTATTAATTTTTTTGTAAACACCGTGATGTGTCATGTCGTGATTTGAAGAACAGGCCCGAATATATTGCAAGAAATTCTCACTATAATGTGTGCATTTGTTAAAAGATCCTTGGGAAATAGAAAATAAAATTTGTATACTTACTTCAGTTGTTTGAGAATCCTGAAGTATTTTTTCATCGATTTCCATGTGGCAGCTATTATTTTGAGTTTCAATTGCAACTTGCGTGACGTTCTCCTTATGTAATTGTTTCTCAGTGGAGGGTGAAAATTGCAGTGACGTTGCTTCATTAATAGGTTTTCTTTTATCTGGATTTATGTTATTAATAGAAGTCTGTTCATTACTTGTTATTGACAGAGTGTCATTCATAAAAACTGTTTTCGGCCCCATTACGTCTGCACCTTCATTACAAGTAACATCATGACATGGATTCTGGATAAAAGAAACATAAGATATAAATTTTTTTTTGTCTCAACTTAATGGCGCTCTAATTAAGAGCATTGTTTAAAACTTTAGGAAAGAACATAAATACTTAACACAAGTAAGTTTTTAAACTTAAGTTTCTTATATCTAGGCGTAAGATAGTGCGCCGAGCCAAGTTCCGCCCTATGCACGCAGTGTATATATTCATCGTGTTTTTAACCCCCTCATAACTTTTCTCCCCGCCCTCATAAAATTCTAGAATTTAAACCATAATTAGAATTAATTAATGTAACTTCATATCTAAAAGTTTTACAACGAAAGCTTCCTGAGATATAGAGGTGCAGAAGTGCATATTTAAAGACATACTCACTGACTCACTCAGCAATATTATGAAGAACTTTCGCTATAGCTAGAGAGCTGAAATATGGTACACAAGTAGACCTGGGTGAGAAAACGCATAGAATAATCTGAAAACTCGGAAATTGTAAGCCCGTGGCTGGGGGGGGGGGGGGTGGGGTGGCTACGCCCATAAATAATAATAAATAGCAATAACACAAAGCTATAAATTTTTGTTGGAAAAATTAAGCCTCCTATTTCATGTGCTTCGGCTATGCACATTTAAATATACTATTTATGTATTTATTATAATCCGTTTCCAACGAAATTCGCAGGAAATATAAACACTGGACAGAGAAAATCTTGTTTAAAAAATGGGCGGTATCACGCACACAAATTTTTTTTTTTTTTTTTTTTAATGCATGTATTTATTTATTGTATCTTCATATATGAACTAACAATAAGTATTCAAATCTTAAATCTATAAAAAAAATTATTAGGCCCGACCAGTGTCGGACATAAACTTAGTGATAGTTATAAATAATACATTAGTAGTGATAATCAAAAAAAAAAAGGGGGGGGGAAAGTATTTTCAAGTAGTCCCATCTGGAGTGTTAGGTATAAGAGCCCGTGTGTCCCTCTTTTTTAAGCGGACGTGTCCAGTAAAGTTCAAAATATTACGAGCAAGCGGATTAGGATGTGATTCGAGTTTTGTTAAATATTTGCCTGCGTATTTTTCAATTTCTTCAGTCACTAGTGGCATATTTAAATCTCGATGTATAATAGAATTTTGGATGTACCATGGAGCCGATGTTATTAACCGTAAAATTTTGTTTTGCCTTCGTTGGATTCTCTCGACATTGGAAGCTGAAGCAGTGCCCCATAACTGAATTCCGTAGCGCCATATTGGCTTCAAAAGCGACTTGTATAATAAAAGTTTGCAGTCTAGGCTGAGTGTTGAGTTTCTGCCAATCAACCAATATATTTGAGTTAACTTAAGTTTCATCTGAGTTAACTTAGAGTCAATATGATGTTTCCATGTAAGTCTTCGATCAAGGTGTATACCAAGGTATTTCACTTGGGAATGTTGAGGAATATTTTGATTGTTGATTCGAATGGGGGAGCAAGTATCTCTTCTTAGGGTGAACGTTATATGGACACACTTTTGTTCATTGACTTTAATTCTCCATAAGTTCAGCCATATTTCCAGCTGGGTGATATGTTCCTGGAGATTGCGGGATGCCTCATAAGGGTTTTCGTGCACACTCATACAGGCTGTATCATCGGCAAAAGTAGAAATATGGATATTATTGCTCACAGGCATATCACAAGTATATATTAAATACAAGACAGGACCCAGAATACTACCTTGGGGCACACCAGAAGATATAGTTTCGGGCACACTCGTGAACTCTCCTTCCACAACAGTGAACTTCCTATCAATAATATAACTTTCCAAAAGCTTTTGAATGTTTATTGGCAGATATGTCTTCAATTTTAAAACTAGGCCTTCGTGCCATACTTTATCAAACGCCTGAGAAACATCAATAAAGAGAGCAGAACAATACTTCTTTTCTTCAAATGTTCTTCTTACAACTTGGACCAGTCTATGCGTTTGTTCAATCGTGCTGTGCTGACTTCTAAAGCCAAATTGATGGTCTGGAATGCACCCATTATCAGTTAAAATTTTGGACAATTTAGTCATGAGCAGCTTTTCGAAAAGCTTTGAGATTGTAGATAGTAAGCTTATAGGCCTATATGACTCAGTCTTGGTAAGATCTTTGCCCGCCTTTGGAATCATTTTGATCTTGGCCAGTTTCCAGTTATGTGGAAAATACTGCATTCTTAAAATAGCATTAAAAGTAAATAGCAGGATTCTTATTGCAATATGAGGCAAGTTCATGAGCATTTTGTTACTAATGCCATCAATACCTGGAGCTTTCTTCGGGTTGAGTTCAGCAATTACTTTTTGTACTTCACGCATCTTAAACCTTAAGGGACGAGGGGGTAGAGAAACTACACACGGTAAATCAGCAGCACCCGTACATGAATTGGGAGTGAATACAGATTTTAAATGCTCAGAAAATAAGTTACCTTTCTCACTATCACTTCTTGCCCAGCCTCCGGTCGCAGTACGCAATGGTGATTTAATATCAACGGGTCGTTTAAGATTTCTAGCAGCGCGCCATAAAGAGTAATTAGATGCGGACGTTACATCAAGACCTTCTAAATACTTTTCCAGTAGTGCAGTTTTTTCCGACAATAGCAGCTCTTTGAGTCGTTTAGTACATTCTTTAAGTCTGCTTTTATTTAGGGGTGATCTGTGTTGTTGCCATTCTCTTCTAGCTCTCCTTTTTTCACATACAAGACGTTCAATTTCCGTAGAATAAATTCTGTTAAAGCCGGTCTGCGGATAGGAGGTAGTGGCGTGTTCAGCAGCCTGTTGAATATTTTCGTTAAGATTGGCAATGTTAAATTCAATATCATCGCATGATCTAAGCTGAATGTTTTCTACGCAGTGACTACTAAGATATTTTTTGAATGCCAGCCAGTTGATTCCATTAATCATCTTCACATATGAGTTAGTTAAATCACTCCTTAGTGGGTTGAAAATTGTAACTATTGTTGGAGAGTGATCGGAGGACAGATCTAGAGAGGCCTCTACATGAACTAAGTCCCTATGAATATTTTTAGTGACGGCAAAATCTATAACATCTGGAATTTTTCTTACGTCAGTAGGCCAGTAAGTAGGCTCCCCACTCGAAATGACATCTAAGCCCATTTTTGAAATTGTATTGAACAAGGCTCGACCTCTAGGTGTAACAAGACGCGATCCCCAGTAGGTATGTTTTGCATTGTAGTCACCAGCTGCCACGAAACAAGATCCAAGCGATTTGTAGAACTTCTCGTACTGATCTTCGGTAACTGAAAATCTGGGAGGTGAGTAAATTGATGATATCACGAAATTCGCACAAAAATTTTCTACGAAAATATTCGTTGCTTGCAAATATTCTTCACTAACGTTGTCAAGGACATAGTGCTTGAGTCTTGACTTAATCAGAATTGCTGATCCACCACATGCTCTCTCTCTCGGGTCCTTTGTATCATATAAAGTGTAACCATTTATTTTAAATAAGCTTCTTGAGGTCAAATGAGTCTCAGAAACCAACATTATATCAATATTTTTTTCCATGAGGAAGTGCTCAAGTTCATTTTTATGTTGGCGAATGCCGTTTGCGTTCCAGAAACATATTTTTAACGTGTTCATGGTTTATTAACTAATGCTTGAAGCAGTGTATTCTGCATTCGCAGCATTTCTTGCATCATGCTTGTCATATTTGTAGTAAAGTTGTTTATAGTTAGCACCAGATTCTCAATAGTAGCTTCAAGGCGACTAAAGTTAAAGCTTGAGTTTGAATTCGTTGAATTATTTGGCGGTGGAACATTTTGCGTGGGAATTGAACTAGTCTTAGCAGCATCAGCATACGATACACGTGAAGTAACTGGTTGGCTGATTTGAGCAAAAGTGTCGGAGTTCGCGTTTACTTGTAGAGCTGGAGTTAGCTTGGGTTTTTGACCCATAGCCTGTTTAACGAAAGAAAATACAGGGCACCCTCTATAGTTAGCTGTGTGATTACCTCCACAATTACTACATTTTTTTTCTGCTTGATCTTTTGGCTTAGTGCAGCTAGCAGTACCATGCAATTCACCGCAGATAACACACACTGTAGGTAACTTGCAGTAAGTTTTCGTATGGCCATATTCTTGGCAATTATGGCACTGTACGGGACCTGAACGCTTACGTGGCTCTTCAACTGTGATTTTTCGATGTAAGAGATACTTTACGTTATAAACTGGATGGGCTTCATTTTTTTTCAATTGTATGTCGTTCGGCTCCAGTTCAACCCGAAATAGGGGTTGGGGGACCTTTTCTCTATTAAATATGTTGGTAACATTTTTTACCTTGAATCCCTGGTCGACAAGTGCACATTTTACTTCTTCGGGTTCAACATATGAATCTATGCCCTTTAATACTATCTGTAGGCCTTTAGCACTCTTAAGTTGGTATGTGTAAAAATTTGTTTTATTTTTTTCGAATTCAGTAACAATTTTTCGGAAATTTTTTTCATTATATATTTGGATTTTAGTTTCATCAATATTACCTCGTTTAATTGGAATGATGTGAAAAGTATTTTCACCAATGGTCGACAGTAGTTTTTTTATAAGTGCGTTAGAATTTTTTTCTCTCAGATAAATAGGTGGTGGCTTAAAAGACTTTTGCGATGATGTAGAGGGCTTGTCGTCGGTGTCTTGCAATAATGAAAAACGATTTTGACGATTGGTAGATGATGCGCTGTTATCCCTAGACATCTTTGGAGCAGATGAAATTTTTGAAGAGTTTGGGCTTCGCCCACGCTTTACCACTGTTATATATCTGTCCATTCCCACTTGTACCTTGGGTTTTGAGCTACTGTTATCTGTAGTGATAACTTGGTTTAGTGATGAAGGCGAGCCCGATGCGGATGATATCGCAGACTTAAATGAAGAAGTACTAGGCAATGGTAGTGTTAACGATTCACTAGTTGGCATTGGACAAAGCGAAGTTGATCGCTGACGAAAAATTGGCTTTGCCGTTAAAAAAAGATTTTCATCAGATTTATTATTTATATTTTTTTCATTAAGAGTTTCAGAACTCACAGTAAAATAAGCATTTCTGCCGTTAGAACTCACTTCAAAATTTTTTTCCTTTGAGGTACTCATACAGAGTATTATTCCTCAAGGGAACTTTGTTTGTGTTTACGGTTTTTTGTTGTTTTTGCTATTTCTTGCTATGTAAAAAATATTAGTAAAGCCAATAAGCTTATTTATCAAGGTGAATATGTATTACGAATATTTTTTGTATGATTTTTGATTTTGTTGTTTTTTATATTTGTTTCGTATGTATGTATGTAAAAAAAAAATCCGCTTTAATGTCTCTTCACTATGAAGGTTCAACGAGAACGCACACAAAAATAAAAAATTTAAATTTTCGCCAGTGAGCTGAGATTTGGTACGCAAGTAGACCAAGGTGAGTACCTACCTAGAAAAATCAGAGCACAAACTTGGAGGGAATATCAAAGAAAAATGTGTATGAAATAGGCGAGTATCAACTCCTTATCACCAGGAATAACTATGTTAAGAAACCTGCATTTGATTTGGTGAGTCAAAATTGTGATGTGTGTTTAAAACTAATAAACTGCGATTCCTATCGAAGGACTCTCCAGTATAATAAAAACTCAAATCTCCGATTCCGTAGCCCAAAAGCCGGACTCTCCAGGTTAGAAGAGTATATAAAAAAGATAAAATATCAAAATAATAAGAAAAAACTAAACGTGGAACTTTTTTTAACAAAAGAATGATATTATTTTATATATGATATGATAGATATGTTTAATATATTAAACACAAATACAAATATATACATACATTAGAGGATAATTATATTTAAATTTAAGGCCTAATTTTGTAAAACACAACGCCAAGCGTTGACAATTTTTATATAGAAAAAATTTAAATTAAAAAAAAACTCATACAAAATTTGTGCACGCTAAGCGTTGCGTTTTACAAAATTAGACCTTAAATCAATTTATTTTAAAAGCAAAGATACAAATAACCAAGGATACGAAAAATAAAATGCACAAATAATTATTACAAATAAAGAAAATTTTTTGATATTGATTAATTTCCCAAAAAGAAAAAAAAGGGAAGTTACTGTACAGCTTGTAAATGAACAAACGAAAAACAACTAAAAATATATTATTTAGACCATATCCTAGTACATTAGGGAAACTATTTAAAAGGATTTGCCAACATAAGAAGGCAATCCACGCCTTTTAAATGAATGCATTAACAATGTGAAAGAAATTTTGCTTCACATACGATGCAACACCTCAGGGTCAAATATTATTGCGAGCCATACGCAACAAAATCACCGGACAGGATAACGAGGCGTTAAACGTGTACGGGACACAGCTTAATTGGGACGACATTAAACAAACCATTATCCTGCACTACTCTGACAAAAGGACTGAAACTTCCTAAATTAGACACCTACATAACATTCGTCAAAAGTTTAACAATGTAGAAAAATTTTATAGCGAGATTATAGAAATTCAAGCATCTTTATTTAATAATATCCAAATACATGACAGAGATGAAAGGGTAGTGAAATCAAAAAAGAACTTTTTTCCGAAATGTGTTTAAATAGCTTTCTGATTGGGTTAAGAGAACCATTAGGCTCGACCATAAGAGCATCATTAGCAGAAGCATTTTCTTAAACTATGCATTAAAGAGCAAAATATATAAACGTTCCCAACAAACTATATATCATAATGCCTAACCTTTACAGGGAATAATACGGCCGAGATACTCTCCATGGAGTGCTCCCATATGGATTGTTAAAAAAAAATAGACGCCAGCGGCAAACAGAAATGGCGGCTGGTAATAGATTACAGGAAACTTAACGAAAATACCATATCCGCTAGGTTTCTCCTTCCTAATATAACCGAAATTCTAGACAAATTAGGAAAGTGCATGTATTTTACCATACTCGATCTGGCAAGCGGTTTTCACTAAATTGAGATGCATGCTAAAGATATTCCGAAAACTGCTTTTAAAGTTGAAGGTGGACATTATCAGTCCGCTAGAATGCCATTCGGGCTCAAAAACGCACCACCTACCTTTCAAAGAGTCATGGATAATGTATTAGCGAGCTCATAGGTAAAACATATCTAGTATACCTAGACGACATTATTGTCTATTCCACATCCTTACAAGAACATTTACAAAACCTTAAACTAGTTTTTGATATGCTCCGATCGTAAAGGGTCCGCCAGAAAACTTTTTTTTTTTTGAAAATGCTATAAAAAAAAACTACTGAAGCTTCGGCTGTGTGGCACGTAGCGCCGTCTTGTTGAAACCAAATGTTGCCAATATCCTCCTCTTCAATTTTTGTGAACAAAAATTCGTTCAACATGGCCAGATAACGATAGCCATTGATTGCAACGGCCACTCCTTGCTCATTTTCGAAAAAAAAATGGCCCCAAAAAATCCGCACCAAACAGTGACTCGTTTTAGGTGCATCGACTTTTCAATGTATGCGTGCGGGTTTTCTGTGCCCCAAATGCGACAATTTTGCTTGTTTACATAATACCCGCCAATATCAAAATGAGCTTCATCTGAAAAGATGTTTTTTTTTGGCAAAATCAGCATCTTCTGTAAGTCGATCGCGGGCCCACTTAGCGAACGAAAACGCATTGGATGGTCAGTTGGCTCGTTCAGCGGAAGTATAAAATTAATTATCTGTGAAATCTTCATGTGCTAAGTGTTACCATTCACGAAATAAGCACTAGTTGAAAAAAACGTTAGATGGCGGACCCTTTATAATCTTAAAATACGAACTGATAAATCAGAAAAACAAACCAAGTTTCTGGGGCATAATATTTCCACGGACGGGATAAAACTCAATCCAGTGAAAAAAAGCTTCATTGGCATCATTGGGTATTACCGAAAATGTATTAAAGACTTCTGCATGTATAAAAAAGGGAAGAAACATAGCCTTTAACGATGACTACATGAACGCTTTCGAAACATGTAAGTCCATCTTAACTAACTACCCAATTCTACAGTACCCTAATTTCACAAAACCTTTCATCCTACCCAGGGACGCAAGCAATTATGAATTAGGAGCTGTACTAACTCAAGGTCGAATAGGAAATGAAAAACCCATCTGTTATGCCAGTCACAATCTCTCGGAATCAGAATGCAACTAGTGGAATAGTTATTATATATTATATATTATTGTTAACTTAGATAATAGTATTATTTAAACTTTGATTTTCTATTGAAAATAATATGATTTGACTGCAACAATATAATTCAACCATAGTATGTTGCTGTTACCTCAACCATATTTTTTCTTTGCGTGTAAAAGGGTTATATTTTGAATCGAAATTCCTCAGAATTATTTGACTACTCTATAGTAATTTATAATAACCAGATCAACAGTAGTGTTTTCAATTTCGGTTAACCGATTAACCGAAACCCAGTTTTGGGCATATTTCCGGTTTTTAGGAAACCGTTTCGTCCTACCCGGTTAAAATTTTTTGAACAGTAAGAATATCTAATACACAAATATCTAACATTAAAACAAATCCGATGCATAACTTGCAAACACATTAGAATATTTTTAATTTCACAAAATGGGCACAAAACTTAAAAAGGGTATAACTTTGACACGGTAAGAGCAAATTCGATATTTTTTTCTTTAAATGACTCAGAATTTATCCACCTTCTAAACTCAATCATTAATTTTTTTAACTTCAATGGAACTTTTAAAAGTAACAAGGCACTATTTTTAAAATTTATACTAAATTTAAAAAAAATTTCATAAAGGATACCCAAATAATTGAAAAAATATCCGAAACTTATAACATCTGCACAGAAAGTAAAGTTTGAACAGTTTTCCTTACAAATTTTTTTTTAAATTACCGCGTAATGAACAAAATTAAAAAAAGTCTAGAAAACCCGATTTTTAAGTTAAAATAGATTTTAGCGACCTCTAAACCTCTTCCGAAAAATCTGAAAATACGAACTGATAAATCAGAAAAAGAAACCAAGTTTCTTGGGCATAATATTTCCACGGACGGGATAAAACTCAATCCAGTGAAAAAAAGCTTCATTGGCATCGTTGGGTATTACCGAAAATGTATTAAAGACTTCTCTAAATTAACCAAACCCTTAACGGCATGTATAAAAAAGGGAAGAAACATAGCCTTTAACGATGACTACATGAACGCTTTCGAAACATGTAAGTCCATCTTAACTAACTACCCAATTCTACAGTACCCTAATTTCACAAAACCTTTCATCCTACCCAGGGACGCAAGCAATTATGAATTAGGAGCTGTACTAACTCAAGGTCGAATAGGAAATGACAAACCTATCTGTTATGCCAGTCACAATCTCTCGGAATCAGAATGCAATTATTCCACTATAGAAAAAGAACTATTGGCCATCGTATGAGCGACAAAATACTTCCACCCGTATCTTTTTGGACGCAAACTTTTTTTTGTTACTGACCATAGACCTCTCACTTGGATAATGAGCTTGAAAGCGCCTAATTCAAAAATGGTGAGGTGGCAACTTCGTTAGGTTAGGTTAGGTTAGCAGGCTGCTGGTAGGAAAAGTAGAAAGACAGAATCCAGCTCACTGTGCTGCCTGTAAGTTAAAAGAAGAGAGAGAGAAACAAGAGGAGGGTGAGAGGGGTAGAGGTAGAAAAATGAGAAATGAGGGTGGGTCATGAAATTTGGCTAGGGGGGATCTGCGATTATACCAACCACTATTCCTAATATAGAGGCTTAGATTTTTGAGCCCGATTTCCGATAACTCGGATAAGCTTCTTAAGGATATTCTGCCAAGGAGGTAGAGCTGGCAAACTATCGATAGTCACGCCATTCGATATTTTCGATAGTTTATTGAAAAACTATCGATACTATCGATAGTATCGAATTATTTTACACTATGTTCACACAGCAACTCGAACAGTCGGTTTGACTGTTGATATATGCACAGAAAAAATTATTCCCAAAAAATTTCAAACAAACGTGTGTTTTGAAATAAAATTTAGTTTCGGTAAATATTTTTACTGTTTCAGTAAATTATTTGTTTCAATTTTGTTTTATGTAAAAAAACTGTATCATTTAATTTCATTTGTTTGTGTTGGTGTTTTCCTTGCTAGGTTGATTGACTCAACGTGGTCATGTGCCGATGTTGTTGTTTTCTTTGAATGCTCGTGTTCTATACGTGTGCATTCGGACAAGAAGCCGAAAAAAGTCGTGGCTTGTTTTTTTACTCAACTAAGTTAGTTTTAGATTAGAAGAAACAAAAGAAATCATGTTTTGCGTGTATTCATTATTTGCGTATTCAAAAACGATTTGCTCTTTAGCTGAGTGGTAAGTACCAAGGCCTATTTATTAGGTCTATGCAACTCTACAAAAACACAGCAACACAAACAACAACTTTGTGTTTCAGCTGTCAGAAACACTCACAAACATGATCTTAATTCTATGGTGCAAACAGCTTTTCACAGTTAAATCACGAAAACACAGAATATCATCAGGACGATTGCGTTGACCTAATAAATAGGCCTTGGTAATTACATTAGTTTATTAGTCAAGAGATTGCAAGTTCGACTCATCCCAAATACATTTAGTTCTACGCATAAGTGAAAAATTCTAGTTCATACAATTTGTATAAATTAACATTTGTAACAAAATTGTTAAGAGAAGATTTCTGTTCCACTATAGAACTTCCATACTGTACAAAACAGTTATTTGTTTTATTTGCTTTTTATTTTCATAAAAAGAATTTTTATTGAATCAGACAATTTTTTTATTGAAAAAATCTGGGTTTTTTTCAAAAAAATTATTACAAAGTTTTGTATTTGAATTTAAAAATTTCTTTGTGGGACCTGAATTGAAAAATTAATATTTGATTCAGAGAATTTTGTGTTTGAAATGGAAAATTAGTTTTTTCTGTGTGGATATGGATAAAAAAAATTATAATCTTATTCAGAAAAAATTTTGGTTTACAAAAGGTTTACATGGTTTAAAAGGTTTTGTATGGAATAAGACCTTAAATAATTAATTTCTATTCTAATTTTAATTCTAATTTTTCAATTTTAAACACATTTTATTTTTTATTTTTGTTTACAAAAACATACCTACATATCGTCACCTTAAATGCAAACGGACGTAGCTACACAAAAATTCGAAATCGAGTTTTTGATTGATTATGGTTCATTTTATCAAACTACACGTTCACGCAAATATTTAGACCTCTGCGATGAAAAATAACGACTTTATTAAAGAAATTCAAACGGACGTAATTACAAATGCATCTATTTTTTATTGCAAGGAACGTAATTAACATAAAAGCTTAAATATAGACAAAAAGGTAATAAATGGTTAAAAACATATAAACATCCATACTACAAGTAAATTTCGAAGAAAATTTTCAAGAATACTTTATTATTATTGATTTTGTAACGTTTATAGTTTCTCCTGTTAAAAATATAAAAGTGTAGTTACATCCGTTTGCATTTAAGGTGACGATATGTGCATACTCGTATGTATGTAATAATTTTGTTTTAATAGCCAATTCAGATAAATTAGCGATAATTTGCTATCAAAAAATTCAGTAAGATTCAGAATGGAACAAAATGGTTCGCTCAAAAAATGTTGTATATTTCAATCAATATTCGAGCGAGAATCGTCAATGTGAGTGAGAGCAATCCTCGATATTTGTTGTCCATATGATCATGCTATTAGGTATGCAGAATTTCATTTTTCAATACATATCGCTCATTAATTCATTATTATAACTCAAATAAAAATAGTTTTGAAAAAAATGTGTTAAGTTTTCAATTTACATACAACTCAGTTGATATATTAATAAAGTTTTCTTCTATCAATAGGTGAGCTTACACCAGGGAAGGAAAATGATTTCTTGGATTTTGTACCAACTATGAAAATAAAATGTACTTTTTAGACCATGACGGTACCAATTTTTAATATTTATTAATCAACACAGAAATTTAAAAAATTAGTATAAAAATTTAGAAGTTTACAATAAAAAACAGAAACAACACAAATGTATATAAAAATTCAGTATACAATACAAAAATAACAAAAAAAATATATATTAAATATTACATTCATAAAGGTACATTCGTAGATTCGACTATTATATTAGAGATTAAAATAAAACACACACAAACAAATTAAAGAGAACATAGGCAAAATTAATGTTACCATATAGTGAAACATTGACATTTTGAAATTGTACCAAGTAACTCGCAGTAGTACCACCAACAGTAGTACCAACAAGGTCAAAAATGTCCCATAAAAAGTGAATTTTTTTACACAAGATGAAATATGACATCGCGGTGCATTCTGTATTATTAACTGAATCAATTTATTTTTTCAGCTATGACGTTATTTTATTACTTGAGCGATATATACTTATGTATTTTCAATAGAAGACAACTAATATGTAAAATTTTATCAATTGGTAAAAAATTTTTCAACGATAGTATCGCTATCGAGAAAAAACTATCGATAATCTAATAAAAACAAAACTATCGATACTATCGATACTACTATCGATAGTTTGCCAGCTCTACAAGGAGGTGCAGATGGAGATCCTCCAAAGCGGGACAAAGACACAGGAGATGCAGGATACTTTCTTCCTTTTCCTCCTAATTGCAACTGTAGTAGTAGTCATTATACGGGAGACCCATACGTTTAGCATGGGTTCTGAAGGTACAGTGACCGTTCAATGTGGCCACGATGTTTCTCAGGTGTTTCCTATTGAATTTAATGAGATTTTTCGTTGTACGGAAGTTTAGGCGAGGCCAAAGGGTTCTCGCTATTACTCAGGTGGACTCATTTCGCCATCTGTTTTGAGCTAATTCCAGAAAGGATACATCGAAACGTCTCCAGCAGGATGAGAGTGGTAGTCCACAAAGATTGTCAATATCGGCTTCTCTTAGTGTGGTTCCACTCTTTGCTAGTTCATCCGCAACTATGTTTCCTGAAATAGTCCCGTGTCCATGCACCCAGTTTATCGAGATATTTGAGTGCTGCCATCCAAGGTTTTACGAAATTTTTGAACAAGGATGTGGTATACACCCCTATGAGAGACTTAATAGCAGATTTGCTGTCAGTTATAATAAAGATATCTATACTTGAAATCCGATAGAACCTTAGCCAGTTTGTCTCTCTTTTGATAGCAGATAACTCTGCCAATAGTATACTACATTCGTTGGGGAGTCAGAAGGAACTTTCAATTCCGTATTCTGGAATGAAAGCGCCTTTTTTGAACCGTCCGTGAACACCTGTATGGCTCCATTCAGTGGGGAATACCCTTCTGCCAAAGAAATTTGGAAGTTCCTATTGAAGTAGGGTTTCGAAATGTAGTAGTCCATAAGATCCGGTATGTTATTCACTATACCTAAAATGCTTGCATGCCCCCAAAGTCGGTGATTCCATGCGCCTATTGTGTTTAGTCTCACGGCGGTACGTAGAGCTAGCTTTCTAGCTGTTAAGTCCACCGGAAGCCAACCCAACATAAAGAAGACCGTTTTTGTTGGCGTTGATTTTAGAGCACCTGTTATCATAAGTGCCATTTTTCGGAGAATTCGCTCTATACGGGACTGATTACTTACTGAGTCGAGTGCTTTACACCAGACCGAAATCCCAAAAAATAATATAGGTTTTATAACCATCTCTAGTATCCAACCGACTCCCTTAGGATTTATTCCCCATGTAGGGCCGATTGCATTCCTACAGACGTACATTGCCGTTGTGGCTTTCGCTACTCTTGCCTGAAGATTTTCCCTCCAGAACAACACCCAGATATTTGGCTTTATCCGACAGGGTTAAGGTAATGCCATTTACCATCGGGTGGTTGAAGTTGGGAATTTTGTATCTCCTGGAAAGAGTACTAGTTCCGTTTTATCCGGGTTGACACTGAGGCCGCCCCGTGAGCACCAAGCACTAAGCTCGTTTAGTGCATTTTCTAGTCTCTGTGATATAGTATCCAGATGGAACCCTGATATTGCCATCGCTACATCATCCGCATATGCAACCGTTTTAATATTCATGGATTCCAATTTTTTGAGCAGATTATTTACTGTCACATTCCACAGCAAGGGTGACAGCACACCAAACTGAGGTATACCCCTGTGGGCCTGCGTTGTGATGGTAGCTGCTCCCATGGTGGAAGTGATGATTCTGCTTAGAAGCAAATTTTCAATGAGCTGATAAATTCCCCGGTCGACCCCAGTTCTCTGAGAGACTGAATGATCAACGGATCAATATTATTAAAGGCACCTTCAATATCCATGAAGGCCACCATGGTATAGTTTTTATGCTCGAGTGACTTCTCTATGCATCCTACAAGCGAATGTAAGACGGTCTCAACCGATTTGCCCTTGGTATATGCATGCTGAGAGGCCGAAAGTTGAGAGTTATCAATGAGTGTTCTAATATGGACATCCATCATTCTCTCAAGTGTTTTCAGAAGAAAGGAGGTTAAACTAATAGGTCTAAAATCCGTCGCCTTGGTATGTGATGCCTTTCCTCCTTTGGATATAAAGATCACATTACATTTAGTCCATGCATTTGGAATATATGACCATGCAGTACAGCCCTTGTATATTACAAGTAACCATGGGATTTCTAGATCGGCATTATGTTGCAGATCCGCAGGAATGGTGCCATCCGGACCTGGAGATTTAAATGGATGGAAGCTTTTAAAAGTCCATTTCACTTTTTCCACAATAATGTCTATGGATATTTGTGCCTGGGCATGGGAGGGGTATGTTCGGGGTTGACAGCCCCGAAAATGGGTGTCCAGTAGTACCTCTACAGATCCGATATTATTCGTTGTCCAGTTTCCATCGTTATCCTGGATGTAACTGGGTATCGTCGGTTTTTTCGCTATGATTTTATGCAGTGTACAAGTCTCGGAGTGGGATTCTACTTTATTGCAGAAATCTCTCCAAGTTTTGCGTTTAGCGTTCCTGACTTCGTGTTTGAATTTATTCAATGAGGTGGCAACTTAAACTTCAAGAATTTGACTACTAGATAGTGTATAAGAAAGAAAAATTAAACACTAATGGCGATGCATTAAGTAAAATAAAAATAGATAAACTATCGGAAACAAACATAAATGAGTTTGCCTCAAATAGAGGTACATCTGGTACTACCGTGCACTCAGCAAAGGAAAAAAAAATGACGGTATAGACAATTCAGAAAAGCCCTTTAACGATTTTAATTTACAGGTATTTACTTTTTGAAAAAACTACAATGAGCCCAGAAATGTTAGTTATGATGCCATTTAAGAATAATAAACGCCGAATATTTAGGAAACCTTCATATACAGAAGAGATAATAATATAAAATCGTAAAAAATTCCTCAATCCAAACAAGTTTACAGCAATATTTACGTCGATGACACTTTTCACATAACTCAATCTGTTTTTTCAAAATTTTTCTCAAATAAGAAAATATTCGGTTTAATACGCTGCACAGAAATATTAGAAGATATTACAGAAAGTAACAAACAGGAAGAACTTATAAAAAATTATCATGAAAATAACAACCACCGCGGAATAAGCGAAAGACATCTTCATATTAAAAGACAATTTTATTTCCATTTTATGAAAAATAAAATAACACAAATAATTAACAACTGCGATAAATGTCAAACCCTTAAATACCATAGAAATCCTTCAAAACCCTTATTCCAAAAACCGGAAACCCCCTTAAAGCCTCTAGACATTTTACATATAGACATCTACAGCATAAACCAAAAGCAAATTCTAACAATTGAAAAATTTTTAAAATTCGGTGCAGCATACACGCTTTCATCACGAAATTCTGTATGCATATTAAAATCTTTAAAACATTTCCTTAACATTTATGGTATTCCAGGGAAAATAATTTCTGACCAAGGCTCAGAATTTACAGCCAATGTTTTTAAAGAATTTTGTAAGCAGTTTCAAATTCATCTGCACATTACTTCATGTCAACAAAGCACAGGCAACGCACCCGTCGAAAGACTACATTCCACCCTGACAAAAATATATAAAATCGTAATAACTACCAGAAAATAAAACCGGCTTAACAAAGACCACGATGATATACTCATGGAGACCCTTATAACATATAATAACTCAATACATTCCGCAACTAAATTGACCCCAACTGAATTATTTTTCGGCAGAACATTCAAATTTAACAAATCTGTTACATTTAACAACGAACATGAAGACATTACAAAACTTAACGAATTCCAAAACATTTTGTACCCACAAATCAAAGAAAAAATATAAAACAAAACTGAGAACAGAATAAACAAACTAAACGAAACCCGCTAAGAGCCGGAAAATTTGGAAAACAAAAAAAATTATCGGAAAGAAGCAAAACGCAATAAAATAACACCTAGATTCACAAAACACAAAGTAAAAAAGAACAATAGAGTAACCATAATTACACAACATAAAAAAAAATTTCATAAAAAAGTTCCAAAAACCTCTAATTAAAATTATTTTTCTATCAATAGGCTACCACTAGCACTCTCTCAAACTATAGACATTCGGGAAATAACTCAACAACAGAAAGTGGTTAGATTTCGATTAGGCCCTGCAAGGATAATTACTAGTTACAACAACCTCAGACACATTATTAACCTTGACGAATACGCAAAAAATATAAAAAGAATAAAAGATCCTATATCCACTAGTGTGTCCCAAAAAAAAAAAAATTCTTTTGTCGCTGCATTTTTTGAAAGCTTATAGTGTACAGTATTTTTGTGATTTTTTCAGATTTTTCTGAGGAGGCTTAAAGGCCGCTAAAATCGAGTTTAACCCAAAAATCGGGTTTTCTCGACTTTTTTAATTTTTTTCATTACGCAGCCCATTAGCACGATTATTTTTATTACTAAGTAAATTTTTTTAGAGAAAACTGTTCAAGCTTTACTTCTCTGTGCAGATATTATAAATTTTGGTTATTTTTTTGCTCATTTAGGTACCCTTTTTTGTAAATTTAGTATACATTTAAAAATAATGCCTTGTAACTTTTAAAATTTCTATTGAAGTTAAAAAAATTAATGATTAAGTTTAGAAGGTGGATAAATTTTGAGTAATTTAAAGAAAAAATATTGAATTTACTTTTACCGTACCAAAGTTATACCCTTTTTAAGTTTTGTACCCATTTTGTGAAATTAAAAATATTGTAATGTTTTTGCCAATTATGCATCGGATTTGTTTCAATATTACATATTTAGATACTAGATATTCTTTCAAAATATTAAATATGGGTGGTTTCTTGTTTTGTTGCGCAGAGCTCAGCAACGCGAGCCCAAAAACTCTAAGCAGCTTACTTCTCATACCCAAAAAAAATTAAAAAAATATTTTTTTTATTTTTCAATTATTAATTAAAGCTTTTACGATGTAGTGTATTTTTCGACCAAATGTAGTTTGAAAAGTCGTTGCCGTATTTGAATTTTCGTTGGCGGTTTAGCAGGATCAAAGGCATCAATCAATAGTTATGAGGAATTTAGATTAAAAATATACCCCTTTTAAACACGCAAAGTTTACTTTGCAATGTCTTAATTCAGCTGTGTGCTATCGCTCAGCTGGATTAAGACTTTGTAAAGTAAACTTTACGTGTATACACGCAAAGGAAAGATATGGTTGTAGAATGGTTGATAAAACAATATTATGTTCTCTGAAACAAATGTGTGGTCGTTGAAAACTAGTTATTGTTATTTTAAACATTAATTTCGTTACGGTAAACAAAGTAATGTTTGAATGTAATAATTACATTATTAGATTCACAAAACAGTGTGATATAGTTAGAGTTTAACAATATAGTTTTGCTAAAAATTTGTGACTGCAACATAATTTTTAAAATAATGTAAAATAATTTAATGTAAATAACAATATAATGTTATCCAAACCATAATTTATTAAGTTCTAAAGCAATATCTTTTTCAGAAACATCTGTCAGCTAAGTGTTTCGTTTGTAAGCAATCGGTAGTGCACGCGTGGTGTTAAATAAATAAATAAATAAAGTATAAGCAAAAGAGCAGATCAATAAAAATATATATACATACATACATATATCCTTTTATACAGAAGTGTCTATATTTCGTGTATACACACATACATACATATGTAAGTACACATGTACATACAATATGGGCATTTCGGCGGTCACTCACACGACTTTCGGGAGCAAAATAAAATTTTAAATGTTAAATAAATCAAACACAATTAAATTTTTTACAATTCACCTCTAATAATTTTTTGTAGTATTTTGAGAGTACTATCAATGGAAAACAAATTGAGAGCCTCCGGTTTTTATCTTTTGTGATAAAAGCCACAAAAGAGCGGTCACTCACGCGACTTCAAATAGACATGGCTTTAGACATCATTGCTAATAATCAGCAAACTCTGCGAATTGTGCGAAAATTTTGAACTTTAAATATTTTTGACATAAGTAAGAAATATCAAGCTTTATTATTAGACTTATGATTTTTCAAAATTTGGTCTGTCATTTTTTTCGAAGAATTCTTCTGGGTCACTCACGCGACGTCACTCACGCGAAATTTTTCCCACTGCAGTTTTATGTGCAGTTATATATACAATTATAGTCATTACATTAGTATTTAAGCTAAGAAGAAGAAAAACTAAAGAGATATCCATATCCTTGTATTTTTTATTCAATAGATCAAAAACAATTTTTAGCCTTTCTGCATTTGTTGGCAGTGCCCTCTTTACGCCCTTTCCAAGAGATTGCTTCCTCCAATACCTATCAATTTTCTTGTTCTCCACTTGCCGATTAGTCCGAATCATTTTTACTCTCGATCTATCATATTCTCTCTTTCTTTTTAACTTGCTATCGACTTCTATTGGATTCTCTCGCACTTTTATTCTGTACTTTCGGGAAAATTCTCTTTGTTTTGCTGTATAATCCATCAGTTTTTGTGGGTTATTTTTTATTTTGCCCATGTACCGCATTTGCTTTTAATTTTTTTTATTAATATTTTGTTGGTCCATATAAATTTGAATTAAAAAAGCTTACAATAACTTAGCAAAAATGATTTTTTAGAAAAGATTGCACACAGTCACACACACGACAAACTTTCGCAATGAATAAAAAATAAATTATTTGAAAAAAAATGTTATTTAATTTTATTTTGCTGATTGTTGAACCAATCTCACGTAAACTACAAATTCGCGTCCACTTTTATCAACAAATGCAAACGATTTGGCAACTTATGCTGTTTTTTGGTCACTCACGCGACAAAAGATCAAATTAAAGATTAACACAAATACGGTTAATTCGTGCTCTGTTGTCTCCCTTTGTACTTCTTACCGTAACTTCACTTATCTAAGTACAATTAAAGAAGAGAAATGTAGCAAATATTTTAACGAAATAAGCCTATAAAACGTACCCAGTGCAAGTAACATAGAAACTCAACTTCGCTTACAATTATTTTTTTACATATAAACTTTTATTCACTATTTTAACCCAAAAATATTAAATTTCAATACTTCTATATAATATATAATGAAAAATGGCAAGATCTTCGGTACTTTTTTTTGGACTCTTTGTTGACCTTTTCGCGAAAATGCCCATATACATTTTATTTCAACAATATTAAATAATTTTTATTTCTGATTTGACGCACAGCTGTTTTAAACAAAAGATCTGCCAATAAATATATGATTAAAAAAAATATTAATACAATATTAGTACATGGTATGGTAGGTCTCAATTATATTTTAGTCACATCTAACAATAGCGTTGTCATATTTACAATACTAAGATTATGTCTAACAACCTAGCAAAAAAGTTTGCCTACTAGAATGCAAAAAAGTGTATGTACTCTCCAATCGTGAGTACTTACAATTTGACTGAATAACCCATTATTTTTGTTTGAGAAGTTCAAAAAGTATGCGGTACCCTATACTTTTTGCCTTTAAATATCCAAAAGTTAATAGATTACTGATTGCCTAATAGTATTAAAAATTTAATGGGTTATTTTTTTGCTCACAAAAATGCAAAATTTAATAGAATAGCCCAAAATTATAAACAAATTAAATTTTGTAACATAATTATAAAACTTGTGCCTTTTTTGGGATTGTTAAAAATCATAATTTTACAAAGCAAATATATGAATATGCGAAAATACTTAGATTTTGTAATAAATATTGTAGTAAACCAGTTATTTTATTGTTTTCGAAGCTCAATTTCTAGATATATTTCATGATTAACTAGAAAGTACTAAAGGGTGTTTTTTTAGAGGTATAGAACTTCGAATTGAAATAAAACACAAGAAAATCGTTTTAATGTCCATCAATTTGGCTTTATTGGAAGGATAATTTTATGCCATTAATGTTTAAATATGATTTCGGGCATGTGGCCGCCACGGCTGGCTCGAATAAAGCCAATTCTACAGGTCCAATTTTCAACCACTTTTTCGAGCATATGGGGCCGTATGTTGGCAATAACGCCACGAATGTTGGCTTCCAAGTCCCCTAACGTTTCTGGTTTGTTGGCGTAGACGAGCGACTTCACATATCCCCAAAGAAAATAATCCAATGGTGTCAAATCACACGATCTTGGTGGCCAATTGACAGGTCCATTCCGCGAAATTATGCGCTCATCGAATGTTTCCTTCAATAAATCGATTGTGACGTGCGCTGTGTGGCATGTAGCGCCGTCTTGTTGGAACCACAACTCATCCACATTCATGCCATCCAATTCGGGAACAAAATAGTCGGTTATCATGGTTCTATACCGGTCTCCATTAACGGTAACTGACTCTCCAGCATTATTTCGGAAGAAGTATGGCCCAATGACTCCACCAGCCCATAGAGCACACCAAACAGTCAGTTTTTGTGGATGTAATGGCGTCTCAAGGGTCTCATGTGGATTCTCTTCACTCAAAATGCGGCAATTTTGCTTGTTGACGTAGCCATTCAACCAAAAATGAGCCTCATCACTGAACAAAATTTTGCGATGAAAATCAGCATCGATATCAATCTCATTTTCGGCCCATACACCAAAATCACAACGCATTGCATGGTCTCGCGGCTTTAATTCTTGCACAAGCTGGATCTTGTAAGGTCGCAAGCCAAGATCTTTGCGCAAAATCTTCCATAAAGTTGATGGACAAAGCTCCAATTGCTGTGACGGTGGCGAATCGATTCATACGGGTCCTCTTCAACACTTTGCTCTACAGCGGCAATTGTTTCTTCGGTGCGCACTGTTCGACGTCTCTGCGGATGCGTATTATCACATAGAGTAAACGTAGTGCGAAAACGATCCATGGTTAACCGAATTAATTGCTCTGATGGACGATTATGTCGACCATAAAATGGACGGAGCTTGCGGTAAACTTCGCGAACTGAACCATTATTTTCGAAATAAATTTGCACGATTTGCAACCGTTGTTCTTTTGTCAAACTGTTCATGATGAAATGGCAAACCAAACTAAATATTAATCACTTGACAGCTGACAAAATGGCCGCCAGTTAAAAAAGTGATGCCAACTTAAAGTTCTATACCTCAATAAAAAACACCCAATACAATAAGTACCTTCACGTAATGATATAAATAAGTTGCTATTTTATTCATTACTAGACAGTCATTATTATACACATAAAATAATTAAATAAATAAGTACCACTCATTACTTTGTAAGCCATTAAAAGAGTACTACCCATTACAAAATCTTCAAATTTTTTTGCTGCGAAAGTTCATTGTTTTTGTAGATAATATTATTGTTAACTTAGATAATAGTACTATTAAAACTTTGCTTTTCTATTGAAAATAATATGATTTGACTGCAACAATATAATTCAACCATAGTATGTAAATATCTGTTACCTCAACCATATTTTTTCTTTGCGTGTTTTTAGGAAACCGGTTCGTCCTACCCGGTTAAAATTTTTTGAACAGTAAGAATATCTAATATACAAATATCTAACATTAAAACAAATCCGATGCATAACTTATTAGAATATTTTTAATTTCACAAAATGGGCACAAAACTTAAAAAGGGTATAACTTTGACACGGTAAGAGCAAATTCGATATTTTTTTCTTTAAATGACTCAGAATTTATCCACCTTCTAAACTCAATCATTAATTTTTTTAACTTCAATGGAACTTGTAAAAGTAACAAGGCACTATTTTTAAAATTTATACTAAATTTAAAAAAAATTTCATAAAGGATACCCAAATAATTGAAAAAATATCCGAAACTTATAACATCTGCACAGAAAAGTAAAGTTTGAACAGTTTTCTTTACAAAATTTTTTTTAAATTGCCGCGTAATGAACAAAATTAAAAAAAGTCTAGAAAACCCGATTTTTAAGTTAAAATAGATTTTAGCGACCTCTAAACCTCTTCCGAAAAATCTGAAAAAATAACCAAAATACTGTACACTATTAGCTTTCAGAAAATGGTGGGGTACTTATAAGAATCGAAATTTTTTTTTTTTTTGGGCCACACTAATATCGACCTTTGAGACCACCCACAGAACTACAAGCTTCACAAAAGTAAATAGGTTAAAACTTGAAGAACTAGAAAACAAAGTACATACACTCATGCCGTACAAACGAAGCAAACGGGGACTCATAAACAGACTAGGCAAAGCCGTGAGATTCATCTCCGGGAACATGGACGCCAACAACGCACTTAAACAAATAAATACAAGATATCAAAACTAATACATCTCATATCAACACTAAAAAAATTGGAAGTCATTCTGAAGGAACCACATTTTCATTGCTTCCAAAAAAATCGATATTTTTAATTCGCTGATAGTTAGCAGAAAACCAAGTAGAAGTTTATTTTAATCAAACAAAACCTTGTAATTTTTCCAAAGTTTTAGTAAATACTAAATATGAACTAATTTTGGCCTAATATTTAGAAGTTATTTGCTTAAATTTACATGAAAACTCTGTTTCGCGTTTAAATTCGTATAAAAAGAAACGAATTGTTAAAATATGTAACTTTTTAAAAAATTTTCTAGATGAAAATATTACCATAGAGCACAAAAAAGGAAATTTTTCTTAAAATCCCTTCTAATTCGGTGACTAGGCATCGAAAAAGATAACTTCTTGTAATGACAACCCTATGTAAAAATCATTAGATCGGATCGAAATTTGAACTACTTCCAGACTGCAAACTCTACATTTTCATGACTTCTTTGGAGTGTCTTTTTTTACTGGGTGATAAAGCAGAACCAAATAAATTCAATCATGCAGGAAAGATTGCAAAATTTTACTAATCACATGAATAGAGAACAAGATTAAGTGCCATTATTACAACCTTAAGATAAAGTTCCTGATAGTTAACCCTAACATTAGCTTACGTGAACGATAAAGTGACTGTTAGATTGTGTAAGCTTTTTTACAGAAATGTTGAAAAATGAAAACGAATTTCTTATTTTTCTTGCGAACAAATATAATCTGTTTTATTATTAAGAATTTAAGCGAACGAATGAATAGAATTAACAAAAACTTAATTACATTCAAAAAAAAGAAAAGAAAAAAAAAGTAAAGCTACAAAATAACATGATCATGAGCTACAGTTATAATTGTTAGTAATAAATGTAAATGTAAATTTGTTCTTGTTAGCAAACATGTAAAGCTTAGTGCTTTAAAAGATATGCACATTTAGCTACAAAAATATATTTAAGTAAAGCAAAAAAATACAACAAGAAATATGCAAATCAATTTGAAAGACTGCAGGGCCGGACCTGCGGTGAACAGTGACCATTAATTTTTTTCATTATTACAACTGTCCGATAAAATAAATAATACAAATAATGTGTTGTGGCAACATTGGTGTAGATACCGGCTACTTTTGACTGTTAAAATGCTTGAAGTTCACTTTGAAAGTTAGCATGAGGATGAACCTGCTAATAGCTTATCAGTCACTTTTACATTAATGTTTAATTGTAATAATAAAAATATATATGTACCTGCCAGATAGCATCCTAAAATTAACTATTTATAAGTTATAATAATGGCCCTAAAAAGATAAAAATAAAACCATACATAACATACAAAAAAACCACATTCAGTTTTTCGACGAACCTTGTCCAAAAGTCGAGAACTCCTACTACTGCAAGAAATTACCATACACTGAGCATACAACTAATTCCACCTGCAGTACACAAATAATCAACAAGAAAGATGCACTGTGCGATCTAGAAGTTGGCAATATAAATTAGAGATGTGCAAATGTCGTGATTTTATTGTGTCACGCGTGAATCACGCGTGACTCACGCATGATCGTGATCAAATTTATAATTAATCACGCGTGAGTGCGTGACTTAAAAATAAATTACTCGTGCGTGATCGTGCCTGAGCTATTTTTATTAATCAATGAATATCAATATACTATACAATTTTGCACTTGCTACGATGCAGGACCATTTGCACAAGATTGTGTATTGAGCTATTGTTACAATTTTTTTAGGCGTAGTAAACTGGCTCATATGAAATTCAAATATGTATACCAATGTAGAAAAATAAAATTATTTTAATATATTTTTTTATGGTACACAACTATATTTTCCCTAAATTTTGAAGCTACGTAGTTTTGAAATTTTGAAAAACTTCGCGTCATCCGCATTTATGAAAACACACTCTTAAATTTTAGTTCAAAATGTATAAAACTATCTACATAATAAAATCTTATAGTTGAAACTTTCAAAATCTACCGTCACAACTTTTTATAACTGCTTAAACACAAAAAATATTTTTAAAATTTACTATTTCAGGATATTGTTGAATGTAGGTCCGAAATACAAAATAATTGGCTCTAAGCACATTCTTAATGCATTGTCTTTAGCGTTATGTAATTAAAAAATTAGAAATGTATTAAACAAAGTTTTTTACAAAAATGAAAATAATGAAGACTTAAAAAAAACATGCCTTTTTCAGGTAAATTTTAAAATTTGGATTTTTTAGCCTTTTCCCGATTTCACAAATGGATATATTAATAAATTTTTTTCCTATTTTTATTTAAAATTTTGTCAAAAATTTAATGCTGTCTTTTAACTTAAAATCCAACAATGAACTAAAAAGTAATAAGCAAAATACTAAAAAAGGTCAAGACAAAAAAAATGTATTTGGCTTGAGTAAAATATCTTATGAGAGATACGGAAACACATCTTGGGAAATTGTTTCTTAAGAATTACAAGTTTATGTCAAAATGCTTTATCCGGTAAAAATCGGATAATTTTTAAAAAAGGTACAAACAAGCCTCAGAAGTTTTATTGAGTCCCAGGTAGCCCACTTTGGCCCACTGTAACTCATGTCCTGCTCAAGCCAAAAGGATTGTGTTATAAAGCCTAAGTCCTCCTCTACGGATGTTAAGAGTTTCATATAAATCCAATTAGTAGCTTAGAAGTTCCAGATTTATTACCATTTACTTTCTAAAAGTCCTCAATGCGCAATGAAAATTTTACATATACACGTGCATACATATGTATGTGTAAAAACCTATTTTTCAAACCAAAAAGAGATACAAATTAGATTACATACTTTTTCGTGAGCGTGCGTGATCGTGATAAGTTGTAAACCACTCGTGCGTGGTTAAGAATATTTTGTTCGTGAGCGTGCGTATCGTGAAAACTTTCAATATCATTCGTGCGTTAAAGTGCGTGAGTAAAACATTTATCTGCGTGAGCGTGCGTGTCGTGAGTCAAAAAACGCTCACGTGCACATCTCTAATATAAATCTCATTATGCAGCCTGAACCAAACTACATAGTTTTTATCAATGCAAACAAAACAGCTATTACAACTAACTGCAATAACGACTCTTATGAAATTAATGATACAACACTCCTTTACTACAACAACTGCACAATTAACATCAACGATGAAACCTATAGAGACGATCCCATGTCCTACAGAGATGAACTTTTCCTACCGCTCATAACCTATTCCAAAGTAAACGCAAAAACAATAATAGACAAGCTTAGCCTCGACAAACTGAGAAGCTATCAAATAGAAAGTCACGAAATAACATCAAAGGAAAGCAACTTTATTATTCTAACAACCTGTTCACTGAGTATCTTATTTACTGCCGCTCTCGTTTACATCGCAAAAACGAATACTAAAATCCAATTCATACCGAATTCCTCGCTCAACGTTCCAGCCCCTACGCTTTCCTTGTGGCCATCACTTTACTCCAAGGGGGAGGGAGGAGTTATGGAAACCCCCATAACATTAACAACAACAACACAGCGACCAACTAAACCACCAAAACGAAATAAATAGATTAATAACTTTCTTAACTATGTAATTGCAAGTTAAGCATTAAGTAATTGTACTAATAAAAAAATGAAATATTTAAGTATGTATTTACAAATTAAGCAATTGTTATTAACAAGAAATTGAAATACTTAAATATGTATTGAGCAATATGAAATTTTATCTAGATTAAGCATTTTTGTAATTAGTTTAATTTTATAAAAGCAAATTTAAAAAAATAAAACAGGCAGTTGTAAATCAGTTGTGAATAAAGTCAAATTGTTTTTTTTTTTTTTTTTTGAGTGAGTTCTCGACAATAATTATTACTCGCGCGATAATTGAAGGTAACGTTATATTCATGCGTGTCATTACAATTAATTGAGCGGTTGCAGATGGGTAGGTATAAAAAAGCAGGCGTGCAATGCTGAGTATATATCTGGCATTTCATGCGTTCTCATTTTGAGGTGTCATTTTTAAAATTTGTGCAACGTCTTTCACATTATGTTTTTTATGTGGAAAATAATGCCAAGCAACAAAAAATAACGGTAATGACAAACGCTGTCACTAGAACACACTGTGGCGATGTCACAAAATGTCAGCGTGTATTGGGAAAATCATGAAAATAATTTTTCCTAATGCCGACGGGAAAGTCGTGAAAACGATTTTTCCTAAGTCCCCTTTTACAATTGAGAAATTGAAAGGCATACAGACGAAGTTTGTGGGTGAGGGGTTCAAGAGGTAGAGTGTGTAGTACACGAACCTCTATACCGGACATGTTTTGTTTCTCTTTTCTACTTTTCGTAATTTATTCTTGTTGCTTCACATGCTTTTTCTCCTTTCAGGGGTTGTATGCATACTTGATGAGTATCAAAACATATGTATGTATTTATGTGTACGTGTTTGTGAGTAGCAAACGCGAAGAAGCAAACAAACTATAAATTTTCTGTCTGTCTATTAATTTCCCAATTGCAAAAGGTTTAGGTAAGTTCAAAAGAGAATGAGGAAACTGTCTGCCTTTCAACTTCCCAATTGTAAAAGCGGACTAATGCCGACGGGAAAACATAGTTCTTTTTTTCTAATGTCAACAGGAAAACATAATTATCTTTTCTAATGCCGAAGGGAAAATTTTGAGTGTTTCCAGACTGTGGAAATTTTTGGATGTCCGTGATTTGGGGTGGGGGTGTTATCGAAAAACCATTAGATAAATTAGATTTTATGACTACTATGTGTGTATTAGTGTTGGTAATTATTCGTCTTTTATATTTGTTCGAATGAAATTTCGTGATTTTTTTCTTGTTCGAACAGACGAATAATTTTGAGCTTTTGTTCGAATATTCGAACGAACAAAGAATAAAAGAATGTATTCGAATAAATTTGAAAACGTTTGAAAAAAATACGACACGCATGTGCATTAGTTGAATTTTTTTATTAACAAACGAAAAATAATTCATTATTCAAGAAAAACAAATAATTTTAACAACTTAGAAATATTAATATATAAAAATATTAATAAAAAAAATTAAAATATTTAAAAACCTTCGACGCAGTTGGCGCTGTAGCATAAGCTAAGAACTCTATGTTCTTCTAATATTATTGAAGTAAAAGAATCGCAAACGGTCAACCCGTTTAGGAGCTACGGCGCACTGTGTACCATTTTACGAAATGGCGGCCAAAAGTAATTGTTTTATGGTCACTGATTGAAAAATGCTAAAGTTCATTTGAAAGTAGACACTAGTAAACCTCGGGAGCCAAAATCTCAAAACGGAAATTTTCAGTATTCTGCTAAAATGAAAAATTTCTTAGTAAGCTTTTGATTTTCAAACATCTATAACTTTTAGGTTTTATATGATACTAGCTACACCCGGTGCGCTTCGCTACCCCCATCGTGTTATCGAATGATATAAATATTTTGTAAATAAACCGAAAACTCGGATTTTTAATGCAACATTTCGAAAGTTTTAAAATTTCGATATTGGAACATTATTAACATAGGTTTTTTGTAAATATCTTCGGAACTACATAACCGATTTAAGAGTTTGATGTCTCGTTTTAAAAAACATAACAACTTTCAAAAAAAAAAATTAAAAAAGCAAAAAAAAATATACATCTATGGCATTGGTGGTGCAATATGAAAAATGGATTTTGCCACGCTTCTCCGCCGGCAGACCGAAAATCAAAAATCAGGTGGTCTACTCTGTAATTCGAATCGAAAGAAAATGTTTTCGAATTTGTATCCTTAAAACATGTAAATTCGAAAGAATTTTCTTTCGTTTTGAATTACAGAGTAGACCCCCAGACTTCACAGTATCACCCGCCTGAATATTCTAAAGATTCCCTGAAAATTTCATTAAAATCCTGCCAGCCCTTTGGGAGTCCATACGTTACATACATACATACATACATACATACACACATCCTCTTATATATATATAGATTCAATCGAAATAAATTTTGTATAATTACCTCATTTCTTAGCTTTCAGTAAGAGAAAAGTAGTGTTCATAATTTTTAGAAATAAATTTTTTTGTTCTTTTAAATAGGTCAAAATATTCCTAAACTCTTCCACTTAACAGAGCATAACTTCCACTGGTCAAAAGGGAACAAAAAAAGATTAGCACTTTTTTGTAGCCGAGACTCTCCTCTAAATTAGGGTTGTTATCCGTCCTCTTTTCCCCGGACACTGTCCTCTTTTTGGGATCTCTGTCCTCGAAAATATTAGCGTCCGGGAAAATCATACTTTATAAAACATATTTTCACTTTTCCATTGCTTAACAAAACAGATTTAATTTTTATTGGATGTCGAGATTATCTAATAAATAACACTGTTGATTAGTGTTGAGATATGTTATTTTAAGACGTAAAATTATCGAGATGTATTTAAAATATCGATGGAGTTGCGTAAAAAGGCTTAGTTATAGTTGGATTCTCAGTTTGTGTTATAAACATTCCATATCCAACATTTTAAATGATATTTGAAGTGATATTTCTGTGCAAATGTGTATATACCCAGCAAAAAATTTCAAAAATGGTAATCGAGTTTGGATTTAAGCATTTTTGGTGGAAGTTCTTCCCTACTGGATTACCAACTTAATGATTTTAACAAGGCGTGAGACTAAAATAATCGATTCTTGAGAAGTACTTACTTTTTTTATTTGGCAACTTGTTGAGGTAATCTATTCCATCTGAAAAAATCATTCTCTTCATTTAGCAACTTGTACATAACTTTTTTAAATTTAAGGTTATGCGATTTGTAAGCAAGTAATGAAATTGGACAATCAGAAAAGTAACTCATTATATGGCAAGTAGTTTTAATGGTAATGTGTAATTTTTTGTTGGGTACTTATGAAGGCACAATTTAATGTAAACTTATCGATGGTGTTGGTTAAAATATTCAATATTATATGTAAATTGTTGCGAGTTTGATATGTATTTAATATTTTATTGGAAAAAATTAATTTGATTTTTTTATTAAGTCCTACTTTTTCAACCAAATGTCTTCTTTTTATAAATTAAGCAATAACAACCCTATCTAAACGCTTATACCAAATTGTACACCCGCGACGATCCGACCGTGACCACCAGAATAATTTTTCTGACACAAGGTCAACATTTTTTGCAAAATTTTAGTAAAATAGTTATAAAAATGTTTTTTCTGTAATGCTATTTTTTTAAGTATTTTAGTTTTTTTTATCAAACTGCTGTTATGAAAGACGGTTTTTAGATGGATATGCGTATTTCTAAATCATGTACAGTTGCTCACAAAAATATCTTGCCACTTAAAATAAAGTTTGTTTTTAAATACATGTATTTATTTATTGTATCTTCAAATATGAACTAACAATAAGTATTCAAATCTTAATTCTAAAATACAATTATTAGCCCCGACCACTGTCGGACATAAACTTAGTGATAGTTATAAATAATACATAAGTAGTGATAGCCAAAAAAAAGTATTTTCAAGCAGCTTCATCTCGAGTGTTTAGTATTAGAGCCCTTGTATCTCTCTTTTTTAAGAGGATGTGTCCAGTAAAGTTCAAAATATTACGAGCAAGCGGATTAGGATGTGACTCGAGTTTTGTTAAATATTTGCCTGCGTATCTTGCAATTTCTTCAATCACTAATGGCATATTTAAATCACGATGTATATTTGAATTTTTGATGAACCATGGAGCCGATGTTAAAAGTGACTTGTATATCAAAAGTTTGCAATCAGGACTGAGAGTGAATTTCTACCAATCAGCAAATGTACCTGAGTTAATTTTAGTTTCATTTGTGTTAGCTTAGAATCAGTGTGTTGTTTCCATGTACGCCGTCGATCAAGATGTATACCAAGGTAATTTACATCTGAATGTTGAGGAACAATTTGATTATTGATTCTAATGGGGGAACAAGTATCTTTTCGTAGAGTAAATGCTACCTGCGCACACTTCTGCTCATTTACTTTAATTCACCATAACTTTAACCAATAGTTCCAGCTGCGTAATATGTTCCTGAAGATATCGGGATGCCTCGTGAGGGTTTTCGTGAATGCTAAAAAAGGCTGTATCATCGGCAAAAGTAGATGTATGGATTTTAGTGCTAACAGGCGTATCACAAGTATAAATCACAATACAAAACTGGTCCCAGTATACTGCCCTGTGGCACACCCGCAGAGATAGATTCGGGAACAATCATGAAGTCTCCTTCCACAACAATGAATTTCCGGGATAGAATATAACTTTCCAATAGCTTTAGAAAATTTATTGGTAGATATGTCTTCAATTTTAAAATTAGGCCTTCATGCCATACTTTATCAAATGCCTGAGAAACATCAATATAAGAGAGTAGAACAATACTTCTTTTCTTCAAATGTTGTTCTTATAACTTGAACCAATCTATGCGTTTGTTCAGTGGTACTATGCTGACTTCTAAAAACAAATTGATGGTCCGGTATGCACCCACTATCAGTCAGAATTGGGGACAATTTTGTCATGAGGAGCTTTTCGAAAAGCTTTGATATTGTTGATAGTAAACTTATTGGCCTGTGAGACTCAGCTTTGGTAAGATCTTTGCCCGGCATTGGAATCATTTTGACCTTGGCAAGCTTCCAGCTGTGTGGATAATACTCTAGTCGTAATATGGCATTAAAAATAAATAGTAAGATTCTAGTTGCAGTGCGAGGCAGATTCATCAGCATCTTGTTACTAATTCCATCAATACCTGGAGCTTTCTTCGGGTTGAGCTCAGCAATTAGTTTATGTACATCACGCATCTTAAACTTTATGGGTCGAGGGGGTAGAGCAACTACACTCGGCAAATCAGCAACACCAGTACATGTATTTGGGGTAAATACGGATTTTAAATGCTCAGCAAATATTTTACTTTTTTCAGTATCGCTACTTGCCCAATCACCGGTCGAAGTGCGCAGAGGTGGTTTCAACTCAACGGGTCTTTTAAGCTTTTTAGTAGCGCGCCACAAGGAGTAATTAGATGCTGGTGTGACATCGAGACTTACAAGATAATTTCTAAGAGATGCAGTTTTCTCAGATGCAAGCAACTCTTGGAGTCGTTTCGTGCACTCTTTAAATCTAATTTTATTTTGGGGTGATCTGTGCTGTTGATATTCTCTTCTAGCTCTTCTTTTTTCACGTACGAGACGTTCAATGTCTGTAGAATAAATTTTATTAAACCCAGTCTGCGGATGGGAGGTAGTTACATGTTCAGCAGCCTGTTTAATATTCTCGTTGAGATTGGCAATGTTAGATTCAATATCATCTGGTGTTATTAGCTTAATATTTTCCGTACAGTGGTATTTTTTTAACTCCAGCCAATTAACACGATTTATCATCTTCATATATGGATGAGGTAAGTCACTTCTTAGTGTGTTGCAGATTGTGACGATAGTGGGAGAGTGATCGGACAAGAGATCTAGAGAAGCTTCAACTTGAATTAAATCCCTAGAGATATTTTTCATGACGCCAAAATCTATGACATCCGGAATTTTTTGTATCTCAGTAAGCCAATAAGTGGGCTCCCCACTCGAAATGACGTCCAAGTCCATTTTTGCAATTGTGTTAAACAACGCTCTACCTCTGGGTGTAATAAGACGCAAACCCCAGAACGTATGTTTTGCATTGTAGTCGCCAGCTGCTACAAAACAAGGTCCAAGGGATTTGTAGAAATTCTCGTATTGATCCTCAGTGATTGAAAATCTGGGAGGGGAGTAAATTGATGATATCACGAAATTTGTACAAAAATGTTCAATGCCAATATTTGTTGCTTGTAGATGTTCTTCACATATGTTGTCAAGAATATAGTGCTTGAGTCTTGACTTTATTAGAATAGCTGAACCACCGCAAGCTCTTCCTCTAGGGTCCTTTGTATCATATATAGTGTAGCCATAAATTTTAAAAAGGCTTCTCGAAGTCAGGTGAGTCTCAGAGACCAACATTATATAAATATTTTTTTTTCCATGACGAAGTGCTCAAGTTCATTTTTATGTTGGCGAATGCCGTTTGCGTTCCAGAAACATATTTTTAACATGTTCATGGTTTGTTAACTTATGCTGGAAGCAGTGTATTTTGCATTCGAAGCATTTCCTGCATCATGCTAGTCATATTTGTTGTAAAGTTGTTTATAGTTTGCACCAGTTATAAATAGTGGTTTCAATGCGACTGAAATTAAAGCTTGAGTTTGCATTAGTTGAATTATTTGGTGGTGAAACATTTTGTGATGTAATAGAATTTGTCTTAGCAGCATCGGCATACGAAACACGGGAAGTGACTGGTTGGCTCATTTGCGCAAAGTGCCGGAGTAAGCGTTTACTGATTGAGCTGGAGCTAATTTAGCTTTTTGCACCATAGTCTGTTTGACGAAAGAGTACACAGGACATCCTCTGTAGTTAGCGGTGTGATTACCTCCACAATTACAGCATTTTTTTATCACATTGAACTTTTGGCTTATTGCAGCTAGCAGTGCCGTGTAATTCGCCGCACATAACACAAACATAGGGTAAATTGCAGTATGTTTTTGT
This sequence comes from Tachina grossa, assembly GCA_949987645.1. NCBI lineage: Eukaryota > Metazoa > Arthropoda > Insecta > Diptera > Tachinidae > Tachina > Tachina grossa. The sequence continues at coordinate 89,379,172 of OX465274.1, forward strand.
ATGGCCATATTATTGGCAATTATGGCACTGTACAGGACCTGAACGCTTATGTGGCTCTTCAACTGTGATTTTTCGGTACAAGAGGTATTTTAAATTATAAATTGTATGCGTCTCATTTTTCTTAATTTTATATCATTTGGCTCAAGTTCAACTCGAAATAGAGGTTGGGGGTTCTTCTCCCTATTTATTATGTTAGATACATTTTTTACCTTAAATCCCTGGAGGACGAGTGCATCTTTTATTTCTTCGGGAACAACGTAAGAATCTATGCCCTTCAATACGATCTGCAGGCCTTTAGCACTCTTAAGCTGATATGTGTAGAAACTTGTTTTATTTTTTTCAAATTCAGAAACCATTTTGCGGAAATCTTTTCGTCATAAATTTGAACTTTCGTTTCATCGATGTTGCCACGTTTTATTGGAACAATGTGAAATTTATTCTCACCAATGACCGAAATTAATTTTTTAATAAGGGCATTTGAATTTTTTCTCTCAAATAGATTGGTGGCGGCTTAGATGTTTTATTCGAGGATACCTCGGATTTGTCGTTGTCATCTTGCAAAATTTTAAAGCGGTTTTTGCGATTAGTTGAGGCTGCGTTGTTATCCTTAGACATTTTCGGACCAGATGAAATTGTTGAAGAATTCGGGCTTCGCCCACGCTTTACCACGGTTATATATCTGTCCATTCCGACTTGTACCTTGGGTTTTGGTCCGCTGTTATCTGTAGTGATAACTTTGTTAAGTGAGAAACACGAGCCTGAAGGGGATGATATTACTGTCTTATATGAAGAAGTACTGGGCAGCGAAGTTGATCGCGGACGAAAAGTTGGCTCTGCCGTTAAAAAAAGACTTTCATCAGATTTATTATTTATATTGTTTTCATTAAGAGTTTCAGAGCTCACTGTAAAATAAGCATTTCTGCCGTTAGAACTCACTTCAACATTTTTTGTATTTGAGGTACTCATAAGTATTCCTCAAGGGCACTTTATTTGTGTTTTTTTGGTTTGCGTTTTTTTGTTTGTTTATTATTTCTACTATGTAAGAAATATTAGCAAAGCAATAAAGCTTATTTATTAAAGTCAGTATGTACCTATTACGAATAATATGTTCTACGAATATTTTTTTGTATAATTTTTTGTTTGCTTGGTAAGTATGTAAGATAAATTCCGCTAATCGACTGTTCGCTATGAAGATACCACGAGAACTGGCTTAAAATAAAGTAAATTTATATAATTCAGGTAACAAATATACTTTGCTTTTTTAATTGATTTATCATGTTTATAAAGGCATATAACAAGCACTCTTCTGGTAAAACTACAAAATTAAAAAAGATACCGTAATTAGCGAAATTATTTTTGAAAAAATGTAGGCAAAATATTTTTGTGACTAGCTTCATGGGTGCACGCATGATACAATAATACAGGTAACCGCGCAGCGCCAGCTGTTTTGCTTGTTTCGTGATGTGATCTGCCAAATGTTGTTTATGTCTTACCAACACACGCGCACAGTGCCTATTCCCTGTAAATAATATTGGAGTACGTGGTCCAATCTAGATGAAACAGACTAGTTACATCATGGTCCCATGTAATGCAGTCATGGATCATGTCGTTTTCATACAAGCATTCAATGCTGTACGATAAGTGTTTGTGTTTAAACGATTGTGATCGTTCTTCTTAGGCACTCAGAACTTGTATGCGAGTAGTCTATAACTATTCCATATGGAGTATTTTTGGGGTTAGTCCGATGTAATGCAAAGTTGGACCATGTGGTCCAACCCTAGGACATCGCAATGTTAAATCGACCACCTTTTCTTCATATATTTGGAGTAGTTTTGTGGTACTCCTACTCCTCTTTGGTCTTTACATGCATATATGGACTAGTCGCATTATTTGCAGGGTTAAAGCTGTACTAATACCAACAAGCTTTACAAAGCCAAGAGCAAGGCACATCAATCAGGTACACGCAATTCTACAACAAATATTACAGCAGCAACAACCACATGTACTTTGTTGGTATATCTCACCTTCTTATTTTTCAAAACAGGGTAGCATCGTCAGATTGCATGTTTTTTACAGGAAATGTCAAAAACCATACAAAACTGAATATTCGAAAGGTGTTTATGGATACCCAAACAAAAGCTCGCTTTTAGGCTTATACTTACACAATCCAAATTTGACATTTAGATTGGTATAATGACGTTAGTCACCTGGTGTAGTGCTGCCACATAATAAAAAGAAAAAACGCCAGTACAGCTCTCTTGTTTTTTCTTGGTTTTTTGACAGTTGTCATCACAAAACAGCAATAAAAATCACTGTTGTTTTATTGTTGTACATTTGTTGTAGATTGGCGGCTACCTGTATTATTGTATCATTTGTGAACGTCTATTGTTTGTGCTGTGGCTTTCTACCCCTTCGCGTGTGCGCAAGTGCTTGTGATCGTTTTTTGGTTGTGATGTTGCCTGTCTACCTGTATATATTTCTTATTTGCGAGTAAGAGTATTTAAAGTAAAGTCTTTAAATTGTTATTCATTACAATTTGATCAATGCCAAAATACACTTATAGAGATTTCGCTGATATTTTCTTCTGATGTACACGATGTGGAATTGCACATACTAAACAATCAATTTTTAAACATATGCAATATAGAAGAAATTGAACTACGTAAGCAAAATATTATAAATTTTGGGAAAACATTGAAAAAATAACGGTACGTTGAATGGTCTTACAGCAAGCAAAGGATATACGAACGTCACCATGAATGGTTGTCAAAGGAACTTGTTTTCGAAATTTCACCTTCAAGTGCGAATGAATGTAGAAAACAGGGTTGACCAGCAAAGCATATTGAAGAATGTAGTGAACGAACTCGAAGACGCAAGTAGTAGTGAAATCCCACTCCTGCCCCACAGTGGGTCGGTTCGCTAACCTGGCAGGTCAAAATTATTTGATGGTCAGTCTATACGGTTTTGAGGATGCTGAGTTCGACAAAAATAATTAAAAAATTCTAGCTCAATTTGTTAGGAAATATTACAGAGTTTTGCTATTGCGAACTTCGGTAGTATTAATTTTTCATGTAATATTTTCAATATTTAATTTTTCATATAATATTTTCAGTACTTTTAGAACAAGTTCTTAGCTGTCCAGAAATCCTTTTATTTTTTTTGATATTGAAATGGTAATATTTATGGTTTCAGTCCAGATAAATTAAGCATTCATTCCACTGTGCACCCCCAAATTGTTAAATTTGGGTAATTAAAATTTGAAAATTGTTAAATTCTTGGAAATTTGTGTTTTTTTTTGTTTACATAAGGAGTTTTTTGTTTACATTAGGAGTTTTTTGTTTACATTAGGAGTTTTTGTTTACATTAAGTGTATGTCTGTCTGTCGGTCTGTCTGTCTGCCTGCCTGACCGTGGGAAGTTTGTGTGTGGAATATTTTGTGTGAATGTATTAAGGCGGTTCATAGTTTGGCGGTTTTTATGTGTGTATGTGACGACGGGGAAAATCATGAAAATGGTTTTTCCTAATGCTGACGGAAAATCATCTAATGATTTTTCGTAATACCGAAGGCAATACATGATAATTTTTCCTAATGCCTACTGCAATACATGATAATTTTTCCTAATGCCTACTGCAATACATGATAATTTTTCCTAATGCCTACTGCAATACATGATTATTATTTTTTTCAAATGCCGACGGCAAAAAATGAATATAATTTTTTCAAATGCCGACGGGAAAATGATTTTATCTAATGACGACGTGAAAACGTGAAAGTTATTTTTTCTAATGCTAATGTAGGTGTTGCTAGACTGTGGGAATTTAAGGCTGACCGTGATTTGAGTGGGCGGCGTTGTTGCCGTAATATGTAACCATAGGAATTTGTGGATGTGTCTGTCTGTCTGTGAGAATTTAGGTGAAGGTTTGATTGGCAGGGGGCGGGGTGTAGTTGAGGTAGATCGATTGTGTGTATGTGTGTGCGCATGTGTGTGTGTGTGTGTGTGTGTGTATGTTTGTAGGAATTTCAATGTGTGTATTTCTGTAGGAGTTTAAGGCTGATTGTGATTTATGAGGGGTGAGGTGTTCTAGTAATATGCAACCGGGGGAATCTGTGTGTTTGTATGTCTGTAGGAGTTTAAGGCTGACCATGATTTGGGTGGGCAGGGTTGTTGACGTAATATGTATCCATGGGGATTTGTGGATGTGTCTGTCTATAGTAGTTTAAGGCTGATCGTGATTTGAGGTGGGTGAGGATGTTGTTGAGGTAAATTGGTTATGTGTATGTATGTATATATGTATTTTTGTAAGAATTTAAGATGATTGTGATTTGTCCAATGCCAACTAGTGAATCGTTAATATTACCATTGCCTAGTACTTCTTCATTTAAGTCTGCGATATCATCCGCATCGGACTCGCCTTCATCACTAAACCAAGTTATCACTACAGATAACAGTAGCTCAAAACCCAAGGTACAAGTGGGAATGGACAGATATATAACAGTGGTAAAGCGTGGGCGAAGCCCAAATTCTTCAAAAATTTCATCTGCTCCAAAGATGTCTAGGGATAACAGCGCATCATCTACCAATCGTCAAAATCGTTTTTCATTATTGCAAGACACCGACGACAAGCCCTCTACATCATCGCAAAAGTCTTTTAAGCCACCACCTATTTATCTGAGAGAAAAAAATTCTAACGCGCTTATAAAAAAACTACTGTCGACCATTGGTGAAAATACTTTTCACATCATTCCAATTAAACGAGGTAATATTGATGAAACTAAAATCCAAATATATAATGAAAAAGATTTCCGAAAAATTGTTAGTGAATTCGAAAAAAATAAAACAAATTTTTACACATACCAACTTAAGAGTGCTAAAGGCCTACAGATAGTATTAAAGGGCATAGATTCATATGTTGAACCCGAAGAAGTAAAATGTGCACTTGTCGACCAAGGATTCAAGGTAAAAAATGTTACCAACATATTTAATAGAGAAAAGGTCCCCCAACCCCTATTTCGGGTGAACTGGAGCCGAATGACATACAATTAAAAAAAAATGAAGCCCATCCAGTTTATAACGTAAAGTATCTCTTACATCGAAAAATCACAGTTGAAGAGCCACGTAAGCGTTCAGGTCCCGTACAGTGCCATAATTGCCAAGAATATGGCCATACGAAAACTTACTGCAAATTACCTACAGTGTGTGTTATCTGCGGTGAATTGCATGGTACTGCTAGCTGCACTAAGCCAAAAGATCAAGCAGAAAAAAATGTAGTAATTGTGGAGGTAATCACACAGCTAACTATAGAGGGTGCCCTATATGCTATGGGTCAAAAACCCAAGCTAACTCCAGCTCTACAAGCAAACGCGAACTCCGACACTTTTGCTCAAATCAGCCAACCAGTTACTTCACGTGTATCGTATGCTGATGCTGCTAAGACTAGTTCAATTCCCACGCAAAATGTTCCACCGCCAAATAATTCAACGAATTCAAACTCAAGCTTTAACTTTAGTCGCCTTGAAGCTACTATTGAGAATCTGGTGCTAACTATAAACAACTTTACTACAAATATGACAAGCATGATGCAAGAAATGCTGCGAATGCAGAATACACTGCTTCAAGCATTAGTTAATAAACCATGAACACGTTAAAAATATGTTTCTGGAACGCAAACGGCATTCGCCAACATAAAAATGAACTTGAGCACTTCCTCATGGAAAAAAATATTGATATAATGTTGGTTTCTGAGACTCATTTGACCTCAAGAAGCTTATTTAAAATAAATGGTTACACTTTATATGATACAAAGGACCCGAGAGAGAGAGCATGTGGTGGATCAGCAATTCTGATTAAGTCAAGACTCAAGCACTATGTCCTTGACAACGTTAGTGAAGAATATTTGCAAGCAACGAATATTTTCGTAGAAAATTTTTGTGCGAATTTCGTGATATCATCAATTTACTCACCTCCCAGATTTTCAGTTAGCGAAGATCAGTATGAGAAGTTCTACAAATCGCTTGGATCTTGTTTCGTGGCAGCTGGTGACTACAATGCAAAACATACGTACTGGGGATCGCGTCTTGTTACACCTAGAGGCCGAGCCTTGTTCAATACAATTTCAAAAATGGGCTTAGATGTCATTTAGAGTGGGGAGCCTACTTACTGGCCTACTGACGTAAGAAAAATTCCAGATGTTATAGATTTTGCCGTCACGAAAAATATTCATAGGGACTTAATTTATGTAGAGGCCTCTCTAGATCTGTCCTCCGATCACTCTCCAACAATAGTTACAATTTTCAACCCACTAAGGAGTGATTTAACTAACTCATATGTGAAGATGATTAATGGAATCAACTGGCTGGTATTCAAAAAATATCTTAGTAGTCACTGCGTAGAAAACATTCAGCTTAGATCATGCGATGATATTGAATTTAATATTGCCAATCTTAACGAAAATATTAAACAGGCTGCTGAACACGCCACTACCTCCTATCCGCAGACCGGCTTTAACAGAATTTATTCTACGGAAATTGAACGTCTTGTATGTGAAAAAAGGAGAGCTAGAAGAGAATGGCAACAACACAGATCACCCCTAAATAAAATCAGACTTAAAGAATGTACTAAACGACTCAAAGAGCTGCTATCATCGGAAAAAACTGCACTACTGGAAAAGTATTTAGAAGGTCTTGATGTAACGTCCGCATCTAATTACTCTTTATGGCGCGCTACTAGAAATCTTAAACGACCCGTTGATCTTAAATCACCATTGCGTACTGCGACCGGAGGCTGGGCAAGAAGTGATAGTGAGAAAGGTAACTTATTTTCTGAGCATTTAAAATCTGTATTCACTCCCAATTCATGTACGGGTGCTGCTGATTTACCGAGTGTAGTTTCTCTACCCCCTCGTCCCTTAAGGTTTAAGATGCGTGAAGTACAAAAAGTAATTGCTGAACTCAACCCGAAGAAAGCTCCAGGTATTGATGGCATTAGTAACAAAATGCTCATGAACTTGCCTCATATTACAATAAGAATCCTGCTATTTACTTTTAATGCTATTTTAAGAATGCAGTATTTTCCACATAACTGGAAACTGGCCAAGATCAAAATGATTCCAAAGGCGGGCAAAGATCTTACCAAGGCCTATAAGCTTACTATCTACAATCTCAAAGCTTTTCGAAAAGCTGCTCATGACTAAATTGTCCAAAATTTTAACTGATAATGGGTGCATCCCGGACCATCAATTTGGCTTTAGAAGTCAGCACAGCACGATTGAACAAACGCATAGACTGGTCCAAGTTGTAAGAAGAACATTTGAAGAAAAGAAGTATTGTTCTGCTCTCTTTATTGATGTTTCTCAGGCGTTTGATAAAGTATGGCACGAAGGCCTAGTTTTAAAATTGAAGACATATCTGCCAATAAATATTCAAAAGCTTTTGGAAAGTTATATTATTGATAGGAAGTTGTGGAAGGAGAGTTCACGAGTGTGCCCGAATCTATATCTTCTGGTGTGCCCCAGGGTAGTATTCTGGGTCCTGTCTTGTATTTAATATATACTTGTGATATGCCTGTGAGCAATAATATCCATATTTCTACTTTTGCCGATGATACAGCCTGTATGAGTGTGCACGAAAACCCTTATGAGGCATCCCGCAATCTCCAGGAACATATCACTCAGTTGGAAATATGGTTGAACTTATGGAGAATTAAAGTCAATGAACAAAAGTGTGTCCATATAACGTTCACCCTAAGAAGAGATACTTGCTCCCCCATTCGAATCAACAATCAAAATATTCCTCAACATTCCCAAGTGAAATACCTTGGTATACACCTTGATCGAAGACTTACATGGAAACATCATATTGACTCTAAATTAACTCAGATGAAACTTAAGTTAACTCAAATATATTGGTTGATTGGCAGAAACTCAACACTCAGCCTAGACTGCAAACTTTTATTATACAAGTCGCTTTTGAAGCCAATATGGCGCTACGGAATTCAGTTATGGGGCACTGCTTCAGCTTCCAATGTCGAGAGAATCCAACGAAGGCAAAACAAAATTTTACGGTTAATAACATCGGCTCCATGGTACATCCAAAATTCTATTATACATCGTGATTTAAATATGCCACTAGTGACTGAAGAAATTGCAAAATACGCAGGCAAATATTTAACAAAACTCGAATCACATCCTAATCCGCTTGCTCGTAATATTTTGAACTTTACTGGACACATCCGCTTAAAAAAGAGGGACACACGGGCTCTTATACCTAACACTCCAGAGGGGACTACTTGAAAATACTTTCCCCCCCCCCCCCTTTTTGATTATCACTACTAATGTATTATTTATAACTACCACTAAGTTTATGTCCGACACTGGTCGGGCCTAATAATTTTTTTTTATAGATTTAAGATTTGAATACTTATTGTTAGTTCACATATGAAGATACAATAAATAAATACATGCATTAAAAAAAAAAAAAAAAAAAGATTGTGATTTATTAGGGCCGAGGTGTTCTTGTAATATGTAGCCGTGAGAATCTATGTGTATAGACGTCTGTAAAAGTTTAAGACTATCTGTAATTTCAGGTAGGTGAGAGTGTTGTGTTGTTGAGATTAATCTTGTATATTGTATACGTACCTATGTATGATCATGAGAATTTGTGTATGTATATCTGAGGGAGAATTTAAGGCTCGTCATGATTTGCAAAAGGTGGGGTGTTGTTGAAATTTTCTTGGATATTTCTTATATGAATTCTGCTATGGGTGTGTATTTGAGCTGGTATTTATGTGTAGGTAGAAATAAATTGTTTTCAATATCGACATATGGTACTATAAAATACTATCATATATCTGGACTTCCCTAATCCTAGTATGCTTTTATACTTACGATTGCTTTATATTTTCTCATGCTTATATTTGTCTCGCGTTGAAGTCAGTCTGTGTGAAATTTGTTTATATTACAGATTTTGTTTATTTAACTACATTCGTCTTCTTTGACTGAAAGAGTTATCTACACACAGAGAAAAACCAACTTGAAATCAGTAAGAACCATGCTGAATTAATAAGAACCATTAGCGAAGGTTTAGTCATATTGAAATTTCTTATTTCAATATGGACAAAATATTAATTTACAGTATTCATTTATTAAACTCATTAGTTTGTAGATATCTCAATATACATTTTCTATTATATTAAAAATTATTGAATTAATGTGATGAATTCTTATTTTTAAGCTGCAGATTTTCCCTGAGTGTATGGATTGTTTATATTTGCATTGTGCTTTAACTAAACGACGCTTCATATATTTTCATGATGTAGGTCTAATAAATACTTAAGCATTGATAAGAAATTTGATATGTATACATACATATCTACAAATTGATTTTATGTATGTATGTATGTATGTATGTATGTATGTACATATATATGTACATACAAATAAGTGTTCAACTCAATCTTTGAATACATTTTTTATTTTATTTTTTGTCATGTGATGTCTGTTGTTGGTGAAATTAAAAACATTTTAATTTTTATCTGCGTTTACTTAAAAGTTTGTGAGGATTTTCTGTTGTAAGTAAAACTGAATTCTTGAAGATATGTACTTACATACTCTATAGTAATAGTAACTATAATAGAAATATTTCTTATACTTAATTTACAGTTTTTTAAAGTATAGGGTATAAAATTTTTTCTAGCTATAGCCTTCTACATTTATTTTGGAAAGCTCGCTTTGCTTTTTAAAAATGTATAAATATTTTTAAATGAAACTGATCCGGCACTCCAGCTTAGGTACTGATAGTTTTTTTTTTTTTGTTGTTAGTTAACTTACTTATTTTTTATTTTTTATTGATAATCATTGGAAATCAAAAGGGAGTTTTATATTGTAATTATTATTTTCATAATTGTTGAAAACAATCACTAGTTTTTTTTTGTGATGAAATCATTTGAAGTTGAAGCTGATATCTTTGCTTACTGTTTTAAATTAAAATTTTATTCAATAGAATAAAAGGAGCTTTTTTCTTAAATTCTGATGCAGTTAAGATCGGATATGAGACTGAATTTAAATGTACTTTTAAATTAGTCACAATGAACAAACTTATTTTCTTGTTGAAAAGCGATCATCAGAAAACGAAGTGGTTTTCAGAGACTTTAGGTATACCCTTTCGACGGTTCCTCTAGGATACAAGATGACTTTGTTTGACGAAATTTCTGGTGCTTTATACTGATAATATTTTTACATTAATAAGGTACATATATGTTTGTTTTATGAAGGGTGAGCACCTTTCACTTTTATTTGTTGTCCTATATGATTTTTTTTTTTTTTTGTTAATTTTATTAAAGTTCAGCGTATTGTGTATATATTTCTGAAATGTTTAAGTGTGTTTTGTGTTTCCATCGGACAGAGTGTACGTATTAGTTGGTCAGTCACTCTATATTTTTATTTATTTTTTTCTTCTAATGTGCCACTCCTTTTTTTCAGATTTTACTACTTGGAATAGAGTATTTTTGTCTAATTTTTTGGTGGGTATATACATTAGGTATGTAGAAATTAGTTTACTTACAAAGAAATGTATGTTTAATAAACAACTATTGTAGCAAATCGATCTCAGCAATTCACCGTCGGTGTTTTCATAAAGTGTTAGAAACAATGAAATATCTATGTTTGGGAGAATTTTTTTGCCTCAAGTAGGTATTTCTACATGAGGTTTGCTGGTTGACTCCTATCGCATTCATATGTAATGATTATCCACTTAAAAAAGGTCATCATCACCATCAATCACTCCCGTATACAATACATTCATGAGTTGGGTTGATCCAGATACAATTGCTGTCTCATCACTTTCTAACAGCTTTATATATTTTGCTAGTATGCATGCCTTAGCATGCTTCTATCGATAGTGACGTAAGAGTCCGAGATGTAGTAGTGTTACAATTAAAAATCTTTACTATTAGAATTTACCAGATCGCTCTTTTGAATTTTTGCAAAGTAGATACATATGTATGTATGTATTTAAGTGACCACAAAATCATAAAATTTCTTTGCTTACAAAATTGTATGACGTGAGGATTTTTTTTTTGAAATTATTCATGCTTCGGCATGCTTTCATTTTTTTTTCTGTAAATTTATTTAATACTCATACAGATATAAATTAGATCTGTTTGCAGTATGCATGCTTCAGCATGATCCTAGTTGAAGCGTATATTCACTCACTAAGTTTGCTTGATACTTATTCATACACATGTACATTCTTAAAGATTGGATATCAAAGTCCAAATTCCGTAGTTTATCTATATTTTCTAAAGATCTGATAGCTAAAGAAATAAATAGAGCGAAGATCTTCTATAATAATCCCATTTTCATATTCTAAAATTTTGCGTTCTAACGCTTTCGATGGGAAAATGTACATACAACTTTATAAAAAGTGATAATATGATGTGCTGCTGAATATTGCACTATGTTATAGTTTATTTTAAACACTGAAGTTTTAGCAAATTTCATTCAGACCAACAAGTTTAGAGAATTCCACTACATTTAGCTAATTATCTAATTCCACTACATTTAGTTAATTACCTTTCTTAAGACCCATCATTCCTAATCAATCCTACAAAAAAAAACTAGATTTTTCGTTTTAATTTAATTTTTATTTTTATTAAATTCAACATTCATTCTTCAAATTACTTTATACTGTATTAAGCAGCTTTTTCTCATTTGTTGAGTTAACTTTAATCGTAAACATTTTAATGGTGAGATAAATTTTTCTATTTTATGTACTAAGTAATTCCTTATATATGTATACCAATCCTTTTATATGAACCATTAAAGCTAATTCTTTTCACATCATTCCTTTTAATGCTCAATTAAATCATTGTACTATTGATGCTTTCATATTAAGTAATGTTTAATCTTCTATTTATGTATGAGTTTTCCAAAGTATTTATTAAAAAATTCCTTAGAATCATCTGTTTGTAAGTTTTTTGTTTTTTTTTTGGTACCCGTACCACTTCAAAAATATTTTCCATTCCTTAGTTTTTGGAGTGCAGCTTTTATTTTCAGCTGTACTACAATTTGAGAATGTGTCAATTACAGTCTTCAAAAATCAACAATTTCTATTTTCTGTAGAATAGTTCTCCATTTCACCTAACTTAGCTCCATAAAACTTCATATATTCCTGTCATTGCATCTCTACAAGCACAAACAATTTTCGAGTTTTAAAATGGAGTTCGTGTACTAAATTTCTTTTTAAAGACATTGAGTTGTTTTACAGATTTTTTCGATAGTGTGGTGATCTACATGTTGCACTTTCAGCTATTTATACTAACATCTAGTTAATTTTCTAATCTATATATTTAATCGTACAACTCTTCAATTTATTTTTAATTATTTAATTTTTAGAATTCCTTTTCAATTTTATAACTCTCTTCCTTCTCTAATTTTATTTCACGTTGTAGTCCACCAATATGCATTTGAATATATTCTTGAATTATATCAATGCCTTAAGCTATATTATTAATTTGTTCTTTAGTTTGTCGATTTCAGTTTCCAGAAAAATTAACTTATATCATCGTTCTCTGACGGAGAACGATGATGATTCTGTATGCATACATTAGTAGTAATTAAAATCTTTTTATAGATTTCGAGTTCAAATTTATCATAATTTTTTGGTATTTTATCAAACATTAGAGAAAATAGTCCTAGTGTTAGAGCCCATATTTGACCACCAACTTGAATTTTATCTTCATTCAGTTTGAGGTTACTATCACCATTAATTTGTATCTAATTAATTTCTTCCTTCCAATACTGATAAGTCTTCGGAATTGGAAGTCTTTGATCATCGTCAAATCATCGTCATCATCATTCTCAGTATTAGCATCATTAAATAAGATGGTATTATCAAATATTCTTCCTTCTGCTAGTTTCTTTGGTGTACTTGTGTCTATCTTGACTGATGGTTTCTCATACTTTAAACTTGTATATTTTCAACTTCTGTCTTGATTTTACTTTTTTCTTTCATAAGAATTCTTTTAATATTTTTAGAACTATTTATGAATTCTTCTGTTATAGGTTTAAATGCATCTCTTAGTTGTTCATTTGTATCTATTTCACTAGTTTTTATACTACGAAGCTTTTTCTTAATCACATTTGTTCTCAACACCAAATGCTTTAAAACTTTCTCATCCATGTTTGCTAACAGCAAATTCAGGTATCGGCTACTAGATCAGCTTATCAGGAGCTGGTCTGGTTATCAGATCAGCTTATCAGGACCTGATCTGGTTATCAGATCAGCTTATCAGGAGCTGGTCTGGTTATCAGATCAGCTTATCAGGACCTGATCTGGTTTTCAGATCAGCTTATCAGGAGCTGGTCTGGTTATCAGATCAGCTTATCAGGAGCTGGTCTGGTTATCAGATCAGCTTATCAGGAGCTGGTCTGGTTTTCAGATCAGCTTATCAGGAGCTGGTCTGGTTATCAGATCAGCTTATCAGGACCTGATCTTTTTATCAGATCAACTTATCAGGAGCTGGTCTGGTTATCAGATCAGCTTATCAAAACCTAATCTGGTTATCAGATCAGCTTATCAGGAGCTGGTCTGGTTATCAGATCAGCTTATCAGGACCTGATCTGGTTATCAGATCAGCTTATCAGGAGCTGGTCTGGTTTTCAGATCAGCTTATCAGGACCTGATCTGATTTTCAGATCAGCTTATCAGGAGCTGGTCTGGTTTTCAGATCAGCTTATCAGGAGCTGGTCTGGTTTTCAGATCAGCTTATCAGGTAACAGATCAGGCTATCAGGAGCTGTTCAGATTTTCATTTCAAGATATCTGAGTCAGATTTAGTTATCAGTGTACAAGTAGCTAGCCATTTAGAACATTTATATACATGAAGTTTAAAGTCAAATAAAATACGAAAAAGTAAAGTTTTATGTAGTAAAATTATTTTCTATAACGATCATCGTTTAATTCAATATCTTTGCGTATAATCAAAAATTCATATTTAGCCTTTCAACATGCTTTATATTTTTCTCACCTTACTTAAACATTAAAATTACATTATGATGATCTCTTATCAAATGTTTGGTGATTCTGGTGTAAGTTTTACATAAGTAGAACGAATCAACATTCTTATCTCTCCCCATAAAAAAGTATTCTTCCCATACGCATCATCGTTAAATATCATATTGGAATTACTTTGGACTGAAATAACAGATTCACTATCGGTAAATTTTGTAATATATTATTGTTTTAATTGATGAAATTAATTTCTTTATATCTGGGGTGATATAAAGATTTTGAGTATAAATAAATGTTCTCAAAATTTAAGTCCATTAGGACTTTCTAGCAAGCCAATCATAGCGTTTTTTTTTTTTTGCAATTTGACAGGTCAACTATTGTTGCACAAATAGAATTTGATATAAAGGAACTATGATTTATTTTTGAACTATCGTTCGATGAATCATCAAAATTTCATACCATCCTATATTTATGTTGTTTTACTAATCGCATTTTGTAAATAAATGCATTTCATAAATATTATCTATTATTATAGAAAGAATCAAATAGTATGGTTATATGATATTAGAAAACATGATTTCTGATATCATATAATCATACTATTTTATTTTTCTATAATAAGAGATAATGACTCATACTCATAGTCAAAACAAAGGATATTTATATGCTGTTTTGATTATGAGTATGCGTCAATATTTATGAAATGCATTTAGTTATAAAATGCGGTTAGTAAAACAAAGTATATTTTAAGTGTTTAAAACCACCATTTTTATGGTAATACCGGTTTTAAACACTTAAAGCATACTTTGTTTTGAATATGCGTATGAGCTGATATTTATGAAATGGATTTTATAAATATTGACTCATACCCTTAGTCAAAACAACATAAATAATTCTTGGTACGAAATATTGATGATTCATCGAACGATAGTTCAAAAATAAATCATAGTTCCTTTATATCAAATTCTATTTGTGCAACAATAGTTGACCTGTCAAATTGCGAAAAAAAACGCTATGATTGGCTTGCTAGAAAGTCCTAATGGACTTAAATTTTGAGAACATTTATTTATACTCAAAATCTTTATATCACCCCAGATATAAAGAAATTAATTTCATCAATTAAAACAATAATATATTACAAAATTTACCGATAGTGAATCTGTTATTTCAGTCCAAAGTAATTCCAATATGATATTTAACGATGATACGTATGGGAAGCATATTTTTGTATGGGGAGAGATAAGAATGTTGATTCATTCTACTTATGTAAAACTTACACCAGAATCACCAAACATTTAATAAGAGATCATCATAATGTATATTTAATGTTTAAGTTAGGTGAGAAAAATAAAAAGCATGTTGAAAGGATAAATATGGATTTTTGATTATAAGCAAAGATAGTGAATTAAACGATGATCGTTATAGAAAATAATTTTACTAGATAAAACTTTACTTTTTCGTATTTCATCTGACTTTAAACTTCATGTATATAAATGTTATAAATGGCTAGCTACTTGTACACTGATAACTAAATCTGACTCAGATATCTTGAAATGAAAATCTGAACAGCTCCTGATAGCCTGATCTGTTACCTGATAAGCTGATCTAAAAATCAGATCAGCTCCTGATAAGGTGATCTGAAAACCAGAACAGCTCCTGATAAGCTGATCTGATAACCAGACCAGCTCCTGATAAGCTGATCTGAAAACCAGACCAGCTCCTGATAAGCTGATCTGAAAACCAGACCAGCTCCTGATAAGCTGATCTGAAAACCAGACCAGGTCCTGATAAGCTGATCTGAAAACCAGACCAGGTCCTGAAAAGCTGATCTGAAAACCAGACCAGGTCCTGAAAAGCTGATCTGAAAACCAGACCAGGTCCTGATAAGCTGATCTGAAAACCAGACCAGGTCCTGAAAAGCTGATCTGAAAACCAGACCAGGTCCTGAAAAGCTGATGTGAAAACCAGACCAGCTCCTGAAAAGCTGATATGATTGCTGATACCTGTTATTTGCCCTGGATGAGAAAATTTTAAAACAGTTGGTGTTGACAAGAAATGTGTTGAAGAAAAAGCTTCGTAGTATAAAAACTGGTGAAATAGATACAAGTGAACAACTAAAAGATACATTTAAACCTATAGCAGAAGAATTCATAAATAGTTCTAAAAATATTAAAAGAATTCTTATGAAAGAAGAAAGTAAAATCAAGACAGAAGTTGAAAATATACAAGTTTAAAGCCTGAGAAACCTTCACTCAAGATATAGACAAGTACCCCAAAGAAACTAGTAAAAGGAACAATATTTGATAATACCATCATACTTAATGATGCTAATACTGAGAATGATGATGACGATGATTTTACTCATAGACTTCTAATTCTGAAGACATTTATACTGACTTATCAGTATTGGAATGCATAAATGAATTAGATATAAACTATTGTTGATAGTTACATTAAACTGAATGAAGATCAAATACAAGACAAATTAATAATATAGCTTAAAGCATTAATATTCAAGAATATATTTAAATGCAAATTGAGGAACTACAACGTGAAATAAAATTAGAGAAAGAAGACAGTTATAAAATTGAAAAAGCAATTCTAAAAAGTAAATAATTAAAAACAAATTGAAGAGTTTACGGTTAAATATATAGATTAGAAAATTAACTACATGTTAGTATAAATAGCTGAAAGTGCAAGATGTAGATCACAACACTTTCGAAAAAATCTGTGAAACAATTCAATGTCTTTAAAAAGGAATTTAGTTAACGAAGTCCATATTAAATTTCAATAACTGTTTGTGCTTGTAGAGATGTAATGACAGGAATATATGATGTTTTATGGAGCTAAGTTAGGTGAAATGTAGAACTATTCTACAGAAAATAGAAATTGTTGATTTTTGAAGACTGTAATTGACACATTCTCAAAGTACAGCTGAAAATAAAAGCTGCACTCTAAAAACCAAGGCAATGGAAAATATTTTTGAAGTGGTACGGGTACCAAAAAACTTACAAACAGATGATTCTAAAGAATTTTTTAATAAATACTTGGGAAAACTCATACATAAATAGAAGATTAAACATTACTTAATATGAAAGCATCAATATTAGAATGATTTAATAGATCATTGAAAGGTATGATGTGAAAAGAATTAGCTTTAATGGTTCATATAAGTGGATTGGTATGTATAAAGATTTTTTCAATGCATGCAATAGAAAAGTTCATCGTACCATTAAAATGTCACCTATTAAAGTCAACTCAACAAATGAGGAAAAGCTACTTAATATAGTATAAAGTAATTTGAAGCATGAATGTTGAATTTAATAAAAATAAAATTAAAACGAAAAATTTAGTTTGTGTTGTTTTTTGTAGGATTGATTAGGAATGATGGGTCTTAAGAAAGATAATTAACTAAATGTAGTGGAATTCTCTAAACTTGTTGGTCTGAATGAAATATTGCTAAAACTTCAGTGTTTAAAATGAACTATAACATAGTGCAATATTCAGCAGCACATCATATTATCACTTTTTATAAAGTTGTATGTATATTTTCCCATCGAAAGCGCTAGCACGCAAAATTTTACAATATGAAAATGGGATTATTATAGAAGATCTTCACTCTATTTATTTCTTTAGCTATCAGATCTTTAGAAAATATAGATAAACTATGGAAATTGGACTTTGATATCCAATCTTTAAGAATGTACATGTGTATGAATAAGTATCAAACAAACTTAGTGAATGAATATACGCTTCAACTAGAATCATGCTGAAGCATGCATAAATTTTAAAATGTACAGTAAACAGATCTTACTTTATATCTGTATCTGTATGAGTATTACATAAATTTATAGAAAAAAAAAATGAAAGCATGCCGAAGCATGTATAATTTAAAAAAAAATAAAAAAATAAAAAAAAAATCCTTACGTCATACAATTTTGTAAGCAAAGAAATTTTATGATTTTATGGTCAATGAAATACATACATATGTATCTACTTTCTAAAAATTCAAAAGAGCGAACTGGTAAATTCTAATAGTAAAGATTTTTAATTGTAACACTCTACATCTCGGACTCTTACGTCACTATCGATAGAAGCATGCTAAGGCATGCATACTAGCAAAATATATAAAGCTGTTAGAAGGTGATGAGACAGCAATTGTATCTGGATCAACCCAACTCATGAATGTATTGTATACGGAGATGATTGATGGTGATGATGACGTTTTTTAAGTGAATAATCATTACATATGAATGCGACAGTGATTGACCCCTCAAACCTCATGTAGAAATACTTGAGGGGAAAAATTCTCTCAAAACATAGATATTTCATTGTTTCTAACACTTTATGAATACACCAACGGTGAATTGCTGGTAGAGGTAACTGAGTTATTTGAGATCGATTTGATACAATAGTTGTATATTAAACATGCATTTCTTTGTATCTAAACTAATTTCTACATACCTAATGTATATGTATACCCACCAAAAAATTAGACAAAAATTCTCTATTCCAAGTAGTAAAATCTGAAAAAGGAGTGGCACATTAGAAGAAAAAAAAATAAATAAAAATAGAGACTGACTGACCAACTAATACGTACACTCTGCCCGATGGGCACACAAAACATACTTAAACATTTCAGAAATATATATACAATACGCTGAACTTTAATAAAATGAAAAAAAAGTCATATAGAACATTAAATAAAAGCCATAGGTGCTCACCGTTCATAAAATAAACATATGTATATGTATATTATTAATGTAAACATATTATCAGTATAAAGCAACAGAAATTTCGTCATACAAAGTCATCTTGTATCCTAGAGGAGCCGTCGATAGGGTATACCTAAATTATATGAAAACGAGTTCGTTTTCTGTTGATCGCTATTAAAGAAGAAAATATGTTTGTTCATTATGATTTAACTAATTTAAAAGTACATTTAAATTCAGTCTCATACCCGTACTTCTTAACATAAAAATTAAAAATAAATGTTATCCAATTCTATATTATACTATGTATCAAAAATTTCAAAAAAGCTGTTATATGAAAGAATCTCCAGCGCTTCTAACTGCATCAGAGTTTAAGAAAAAAAACTCCTTTTATTCAATTTAATAAAATTTTAATTTGAAGCAGTAAGCAAATACATCAGCTTACTGCATTCTTATTCATAATCGTATAATAGAATATATAACCCCTAAAGGACAAAGTCTAAAAGTCTTATAAATTAAGAAATATAGAAAATAATATAATTTTTATAAACGCGTAAAGTTGCAAAAGTAATTCAAATGATTTCATCGCAAAAAACAAACAAAAAGCAGCGATTGTTTTCAACAATTATGAAAATAATAATTACAATATAAAACTCCCTTTTGATTTCCAATGTTTATCAATAAAAAATAAAAAATAAGTAAGTTAACTAACAACAAAAAAAAAACTATCAGTACCTAAGCTGGAGTGCCGGATCAGTTTCATTTAAAAATGTTTATACATTTTTAAAAAGCAAAGCGAGCTTTCCAAAATAAATGTAGAAGGCTATAGCTAGAAAAAATTTTATACCCTATACTTTAAAAAACTGTAAATTAAGTATAAGAAATATTTCTATTATAGTTACTATTACTATAGAGTATGTAAGTACATATCTTCAAGAATTCAGTTTTACTTACAACAGAAAATCCTCACAAACTTTTAAGTAAACGCAGATAAAAATTAAAATGTTTTTAATTTCACCAACAACAGACATCACATGACAAAAAATAAAATAAAAAATGTATTCAAAGATTGAGTTGAACACTTATTTGTATGTACATATATATGTACATACATACATACATACATACATACATACATACATAAAATCAATTTGTAGATATGTATGTATACATATCAAATTTCTTATCAATGCTTAAGTATTTATTAGACCTACATCATGAAAATATATGAAGCGTCGTTTAGTTAAAGCACAATGCAAATATAAACAATCCATACACTCAGGGAAAATCTGCAGCTTAAAAATAAGAATTCATCACATTAATTCAATAATTTTTAATATAATAGAAAATGTATATTGAGATATCTACAAACTAATGAGTTTAATAAATGAATACTGTAAATTAATATTTTGTCCATATTGAAATAAGAAATTTCAATATGACTAAACCTTCGCTAATGGTTCTTATTAATTCAGCATGGTTCTTACTGATTTCAAGTTGGTTTTTCTCTGTGTGTAGATAACTCTTTCAGTCAAAGAAGACGAATGTAGTTAAATAAACAAAATCTGTAATATAAACAAATTTCACACAGACTGACTTCAACGCGAGACAAATATAAGCATGAGAAAATATAAAGCAATCGTAAGTATAAAAGCATACTAGGATTAGGGAAGTCCAGATATATGATAGTATTTTATAGTACCATATGTCGATATTGAAAACAATTTATTTCTACCTACACATAAATACCAGCTCAAATACACACCCATAGCAGAATTCATATAAGAAATATCCAAGAAAATTTCAACAACACCCCACCTTTTGCAAATCATGACGAGCCTTAAATTCTCCCTCAGATATACATACACAAATTCTCATGATCATACATAGGTACGTATACAATATACAAGATTAATCTCAACAACACAACACTCTCACCTACCTGAAATTACAGATAGTCTTAAACTTTTACAGACGTCTATACACATAGATTCTCACGGCTACATATTACAAGAACACCTCGGCCCTAATAAATCACAATCATCTTAAATTCTTACAAAAATACATATATACATACATACACATAACCAATTTACCTCAACAACATCCTCACCCACCTCAAATCACGATCAGCCTTAAACTACTATAGACAGACACATCCACAAATCCCCATGGATACATATTACGTCAACAACCCTGCCCACCCAAATCATGGTCAGCCTTAAACTCCTACAGACATACAAACACACAGATTCCCCCGGTTGCATATTACTAGAACACCTCACCCCTCATAAATCACAATCAGCCTTAAACTCCTACAGAAATACACACATTGAAATTCCTACAAACATACACACACACACACACACACACACATGCGCACACACATACACACAATCGATCTACCTCAACTACACCCCGCCCCCTGCCAATCAAACCTTCACCTAAATTCTCACAGACAGACAGACACATCCACAAATTCCTATGGTTACATATTACGGCAACAACGCCGCCCACTCAAATCACGGTCAGCCTTAAATTCCCACAGTCTAGCAACACCTACATTAGCATTAGAAAAAATAACTTTCACGTTTTCACGTCGTCAGTAGATAAAATCATTTTCCCGTCGGCATTTGAAAAAATTATATTCATTTTTTGCCGTCGGCATTTGAAAAAAATAATAATCATGTATTGCAGTAGGCATTAGGAAAAATTATCATGTATTGCAGTAGGCATTAGGAAAAATTATCATGTATTGCAGTAGGCATTAGGAAAAATTATCATGTATTGCCTTCGGTATTACGAAAAATCATTAGATGATTTTCCGTCAGCATTAGGAAAAACCATTTTCATGATTTTCCCCGTCGTCACATACACACATAAAAACCGCCAAACTATGAACCGCCTTAATACATTCACACAAAATATTCCACACACAAACTTCCCACGGTCAGGCAGGCAGACAGACAGACCGACAGACAGACATACACTTAATGTAAACAAAAACTCCTAATGTAAACAAAAAACTCCTAATGTAAACAAAAAACTCCTTATGTAAACAAAAAAAACACAAATTTCCAAGAATTTAACAATTTTCAAATTTTAATTACCCAAATTTAACAATTTGGGGGTGCACAGTGGAATGAATGCTTAATTTATCTGGACTGAAACCATAAATATTACCATTTCAATATCAAAAAAAATAAAAGGATTTCTGGACAGCTAAGAACTTGTTCTAAAAGTACTGAAAATATTATATGAAAAATTAAATATTGAAAATATTACATGAAAAATTAATACTACCGAAGTTCGCAATAGCAAAACTCTGTAATATTTCCTAACAAATTGAGCTAGAATTTTTTAATTATTTTTGTCGAACTCAGCATCCTCAAAACCGTATAGACTGACCATCAAATAATTTTGACCTGCCAGGTTAGCGAACCGACCCACTGTGGGGCAGGAGTGGGATTTCACTACTACTGACGCAAACTTCAGAATATTAATGAGGAAATTTCCCCAATAATCATCAGACTCATTTTTGCACCAAATTCAACCAACAAAAAATAAAAAATAAAAAATTTAGATAATTGTATCAATAATAGAAGCAAGTCCAAGGCGCACAAAGAGGATTTTGAAAAATATTCCTACACGACATGAAGATAAGAAATTTGCTCCAGAAGAAGCGTTAGCACTATTTATGGATTTAAATGTAACTAAAAATCAGTATAAGGAATTGCGGAAGCGAACCAATGAAAAGAATTCTGGGATTTTTCCAGAGTAAAGAGATTTAGTTGCTGTCAAAAAAGAATCCTTACCTCTACAAACTGCTATAACTGTCACTTCCTCTTCAGCAGAAATAAAATTGCAAGATATTCTTGAGCGCACTGCCGAACGGTTTTTAAATACACTAGATACGGATCGCTTGAAAAAAACTTGGAACTGGCAGCATCACTTTAATTTTAAATGGGGATGTCATCTTATCAGAGACAATACAAGCAGTATAAAGCCGAAAATTCATCAGATGCTGATTTATTTATGGTATCTTTCGTTCCATTGCGCTTAACAAGAAGTTATACCGGCCTTGAGCCGTCAACTAGTAGAGCAACAGAAATTTATATATGGGAAAATTAAATACCCTAATCAACAGCAGACCAATACAATTTATATTCAAAAAAGAAACAAAACATATCATAACTTATCAAATTAAAGTCCTTCAACCTGTAATATTTACAGTAGATGAACAGGAAATCGAAGTAAGTTTTAAAATGTGTCTCACAATGACACAAAAGCACCATCAAGCTGCATTATATGCCAACGGACATCAAGTCCATTAAGCCATCCCATTCCTGAAGATGATAGTTTTAAGGCAAAATACGAATTCGGATTGTCCCCTTTTCATGCTAGAATTCGTTTTATGGAGCATATTCTTAAATTAGGTTATGATTTGGATTTTGGTCCTTTAGGCGAAACAGTGAGAAAAAATAAAGAAAATGAAGAAAAAGAAAGCAAAGAAAAAAAACAAATTCAAGAAAAATATTTAAAATTAGTCCTAATGATCGATCAGCGAAAGCAAGGAGAAGTAAACACAAATGATGGAAATACAGCAAGGAGATTTTTTCAGATCCAGAAACTGCAGCATCTATTACAGGTGTAGACTTGGAACTAATAATACGATTCAACATTATATTACAAGTTCTAGCATGCAGCAGAAAGATAAATGCAAAAAATTTGGTGAGTACGCAAAAAAAAACAGCTATACTTTACAACGAAAAATACTCTTCGAGATATATGCCATCCACAGTTCACAAAATTTTGTACCACGGGGAACAAATAATTCAACACAATATGCTACCAACAGGAGATCTGTCTGAAGAAGAAACAAAGACTGTACAGATTCTTTCGCCAGCACAACACACGAAAAATTTCCAGATGCTGTACTAACTAATGAAGATTTGATTACTATTTTATTATGCACATCTAAATTAGACCTAGAAGCTAAACTACTTCTGGAAGATGAAAGTCAAAGCTATTTAAAAGAAATAATTACTAAAAAATTTTAAATAATACTAATTTAAATTTTTAAGTTTACAAATTTATTAAAATTTTGCGTACAATATTTATGTTTTTTTTTGGATTTAAATATAAACCTACGTCTTCTTTATTAAAACATCTTTATCTAAGGAAAATTTATAACAATGTTTGGATTTTGGATGTTCGCTTCTTGATAGGATAATTTTTAACTCAAACTTCTTCAAAAACCAACCTTTGACCCTTCACTCTAAAAATTTCACGGGGGCCAAAGTGTGGCACTTTCTGAAAGAATTTAAGTTTTTAATAAGTATAAATTGTAAATGTGACACAAAGACTTTGAGCAAAACTAATCTTTTAAACAAGTTTTAATACCTCGCTTTTGTACCAAAAATCAGATAAAACTTAAAATGCATTTTAAATCTATCATAACTATTTCTCTAACCGGTCGATTTTAAAGTTTTATATCTTAAACTTAAAGCCTATGGTCTCACCTAGTGAAAAAAACCGTAATACAAAATTCCAATCCAGTCAAAAGTTATATATTTTCGACCGCCATCTCATTAATGGTCCACTGTGCGGCGTCAAAGATACACAGATGAAACAGAATAAATCTAAAAAGATGTTATCTTCTAAACGGCTGGACCAACTTTCTTCAAAGATAGCTAAGAACACTCTCGATCAAGTCACCTTTCAAACAAATCCAAATCGGCCCAGCCGTTTGTTCTGTACGTGGACTCGTACAGATACATAGTGAACTTGTATCGAACTCATGTAATTTAATTTGATCATAGGTTTGTGTCAAAAACGAGCTACTGAATGAGTTCGAAACAAGTCTAATACACAGACACATACTACAAACTTATAACACCTTTTGTTTTTGGTCGGAAGTAAAAAACCGAAACGATAATAAAACATTTTTGAATATAATAGCGTACACAGACGACAGCGTTAATTTGCATTAAAATATCACTAATGTGAATTAAAAATTTACCCTGACAGACGACAGTATTTGCATTAAGTAAACAAAATTTGTACATACCTTTCGTGACACACACTTCGATAATTTTAAAATGGAAAAAATGTGTCTCGATTTTAATATTTCTTTGCTCTTTTTCTAAAAACAATTAAAATAACTTATATTTTTTGACTGAATCGCATTTTAATTTTGAAAACCAAAACAATTTGCCAACATTTGATTGATTGTTGACGGTGTTACCATATGAGGCCTGTATTATAATATAGCTGAATTCAGTATTAATTCACTGTCATTTAGTGCATTTACGGATGAGGATAATTCACAAGTTAATTTGCATTAAGACAGTTAATGCAAATTAACGCTGTCGTCTGTCTATGCTATAACATTGATTGCTTTTAAAAATTCAGTTAAAACCCCAGATAATCCCATATTTTACTCAAAGCTTGCAGACGATTCTTTTTTTACTTTTAATAAAAGAAGAAAAGTAGAATAGTTTCTTTCGCAAATTGTTAATGTTGATGATATAGTTAAAATGCCATTAAAAAGCATATTCAATTAATTGATCGTATTTGAGATTATTTGCGATATTTTAATTACAAAATAACCGTGAGAACAATGTATTTGCGTGCTCATTTTTTCATTTTAAAAAGTAAATATTGAATAGAAAAGCTGAGGAATAATATTAAAGCACTTAATTATTTTATACGTCGTTCAATAATTCGATTATCAAGGCCTTTGATCAGAGAAAATCAGTTAATTTTTTTATTAAGCCCTTATCAGGAACTGTAAAACACCTTCTAATTCCATTAAAGACCTTTATCTTTTCCCAGCAAGAAAACAAAAGATGCGTTTAGCGAACATATACATACAAACAAGCTTACACAAGTGTTTATAATTTGGAATAATTTGATTACTTAACATCTTATTGTTAAAAAATTAATTCCTTCACCAATAATGGATAAGAGTAGATTAGTAATGGGGACGGACGACATGTTTTGGGAATTCAAAACCGGGAAAAAATAAAAACGATGGCAACCCTGTTACAAATGGGGGGAT
Source organism: Tachina grossa (assembly GCA_949987645.1). Taxonomy (NCBI): domain Eukaryota; kingdom Metazoa; phylum Arthropoda; class Insecta; order Diptera; family Tachinidae; genus Tachina; species Tachina grossa. The sequence goes on from OX465274.1 coordinate 89,404,954, forward strand.
TTTGGGGATTTTCATGCTGAGAGTTTCTTGGCTATGTGTGTGTGTGTGTGAGTTTGATTCTTTGTTTATGTGTATGTATACTTGTGTGCCCAGCTTTTGTTGTTATTGTAGAGAAACGTTGTGCTTACAGTGCATGGATGTATGTATATGTGGGTGTTGTATGTGTGTATGTGTGTGAGTTTGATTCTTTCTGTGTATGGGAATGTATGTACACTTGTGTGTACAGGTTTTGTTGTTATTGTAGAGAAACGTTGTCCTTACAGTGGATGTATACATACAGTGTATGTATGTGTGGGATGTTTGTGTGTGTGTATGTATGTGTGCGTGTATATGTGTGCGTTTTTGTATTTAATTGTATGTTTGTCGGTCTCAGATACTTTTGTCGTAGTGGCAGACAATCATTATACCCAGTAGGAAATGTCGATGGTGGAAATGTACTGAGTCGCTTTTGACTTTGTCACCAGTACTACTATATAATTATATCCCATTCAATAATTTTCACTATAGACATTTAGCATATGCTTGTCATTTAAAATATACTAGTAACACTAAAACAATTGAATAGGTATGACTACGTGGTTCTTATTGGAACGTAGAGACATACCAACCAGACAGTTAGTTACTGGTATATTTCCATAATTTATGTACATACAAAAAGGTATGTATATTGACAAGTTGTTGCAAAATCTTTCCTTTTTACTGACAGATAGAATAAAACGTATTATACTATAATGGTCACTAGAATTTTAGTGTTGCCACAAAGACACTTGATCCCTGTCTGACTGCAGGGTAGTGACAACGAATTCGTGTGTATGTAGAATCATTATTTTTGTTGTTGTGAGTTGTCGTTGCTATGCATATGTATGGTTATTGTGCTCGTATGTATGCATGCATTTTTTTATTTCTGGGGAAATATTCTAGTAGCTGCAGATAGTGGCAACCCTGATATCTGCTGAAAATGGAAGTGGAGAGGGAATGTATTTGATAATGTATGTACATATATGTTTTTGGAGTAATGTACGTGATCGTATGGTGGGGGACGAAGGTGATGTTATGAAATCTTCGTTTATTTATTTAAGAAATATTGTTTCGTATTTCATGACAGAGGAGTTTGAATTTCATAATATTATAAAATTTCATTATGTATGTATGTTTGTGTATTACGTGATCACTTCTTTGTGTATGTGTGTGCGCATGTGTGTGTGTGTCTGTGTGTCTGTGTATGTTTGTATTAATTTCAATGTACATATGTATTTCTGTAGGAGCTTAAGGCTGATTGTGATTTTTGAGGGGCGAAGCATTCTATTAATATGTAACCGGGGGAATCTGTGTGTTTGTATTTCTGTAGGAGTTTAAGGCTGACCATGATTTGGGTGGGCACTGTTGTTGACGTAATATGTAGCCATGGGGATTTGCGAATGCGTCTGTCTATAGTAGTTTAAGGCTGATCGTGATTTGAGGATCTTGTTGAGGTAAATTGGTTATGTGTATGTATGTATGTATGTATTTTTGTAAGAATTTAAGATGATTGTGATTTATTAGGGGCGAGGTGTTCTTGTAATATGTAGCCGTGAGAATCTATGTGTATAGACGTCTGTAGAAGTTTAAGACTATCTGTAATTTTAGGTAGGTGAGAGTGTTGTGTTGTTGAGATTAATCTTATATATTGTATATGTATGTATGTATGATCATGGGAATTTGTGTATGTATATCTGAGGGAGAATTTAAGGCTAGTCATGATTTGCAAAAGGTGGGGTGTTGTTGAAATTTTCTTGGATATTTCTTATATGAATTCTGCTATGTGTGTGTATTTGAGCTGGTATTTATATGTAGGTAGAAATAAATTGTTTTCAATATCGACATTTGGTACTATAAAATACTATCATATATCTGGACTTCCCTAATCTTATTATGTTTTTATACTTACGCTTGTTTTATATTTTCTCATACTTAAATTTGTCTCGCGTTAAAGTCTGCCTATATGAAATTTGTTTATATTACAGATTTTGTTTATTTCAATCTTTGAATACATTTTTTTTGTCATTGATGTCTTTTGTTCTTCTTGTTGTTGGTGTTGTTGTTGTAAATATTCGTCTGTGTATAGATGCGATATATTCAGTTTTTTTTTTTTATTTGAAAATTAAAACGTTTTAATTTTTATCTGCGTTTACTTAAAAGTTTGTGAGGATTTTCTGTTTTTAAGTAAAACTGAATTCCTGAAGATACATACTCTATAGTAATAGCAAATAAAATAGAAATATTTCTTATACTTAATTTAAATTTTTTTAAAGTTGATGCAACGTTAGTAAGTTAACGTTAGAAATTTTTGGGGTACATAATTTTTTCTAACTATAGACTTTTTTCTTCACTTTCTACATTTATTTTGGAAAGCTTGCTTTGCTTTTTAAAAATGTATAAACATTTTTAATCGAAACTGGTCCGGCACTCCAGCTTAGGTACTGATAGTTTTTTTTTTTTTTTTTGTTGTTAGTTAACTTACTTCTTTTTTTATTTTTATTGATAAACATTTAAACTCAAAAGGGAGCTTTATATTGAAATTATTATTTTCATAATTGTTGAAAACAATCAATAGTTTTTTTTTGTGATGAAATCATTTGAAGTTGAAGCTGATATCTTTGCTTACTGTTTTAAATTAAAATTTTATTCAATAGAATAAAAGGAGCTTTTTTCTTAAATTCTGATGCAGTTAAGATCGGATATGAGACCGAATTTAAATGTACTTTTAAATTAGTCACAATGAACAAACTTATTTTCTTGTTGAAAAGCGATCATCAGAAAACGAAGTGGTTTTCAGAGACTTTAGGTATACCCTTTCGACGGTTCCTCTAGGATACAAGATGACTTTTTTTGACGAAATTTCTGTTGCTTTATACTGATAATATGTTTACATTAATAAGGTACATATGTATATGTTTATTTTATGAAGGGCTATTACCTATGGCTTTCATTTGACGTTCTATATGATTTTTTTTCTCATTTTATTAAAGTTCAGCGTGTTGTGTATATATTTCTGAAATGTTTAAGTGTGCTTTGTGTGTCCATCGGACAGAGTGTACGTTTTAGTTGGCCAGTCAGTCTATATATTTATTTTTTTTTTCTTCTAATGTACCACACCTTTTTTTCACATTTTACTACTTGAAATAGAGAATTTTTGTATAATTTTTTTCTGGGTATCTACATACATTAGTTAAATATGTGTATGAATTTTTAAGAAAAAATTTTAAATAAAATATTGGAAAAAGAATTAATTATGTGAATGTTTTTTATTTCTTTATTAGCTTTACTTCGCTAGATCAAAAAAATTTTTGTTTTTGCTTATTTGCAAATTCTTGTTTTCATGTCGCTTAAACATGTACTGTCTTGTTTTCATATCGCTTAGACATGCACAGTCTTGTTTTCACGATGCTTAGACATGCACAGTCTTGTTTTCATGATGCTTAAACATGTACAGTCTTGTTTTCTTTGAGAGGTTATGCACAAGACAAATTGAATTTCACAATATTATGAAATTCCATTAAATTTCATATTTTCATAAAGAGAAACAATTTAGACAATCGGATAAGTCCTTATATTTTTCACTACATACAAGTTTCTGTTATTTTATATTCGAATAGATGAATCCTGAATTTCCTTTAAAAAATAACACAAAACAAGGATAAATTTAATTTAATTTTATTTATATTAATAATACATTTTAATTTAATTTTATTTATTTTTATTATAATGATGGAAACATTTCATAATATCCAATTATTAAATTTTCTAATATACTTTTACGCAAAAAATATATTGTACATCTGCAAGTATCTGGTCCTTCCTCACACTCAGGATTATACCAAGGACAGCTTCTGAAGTGGCCTTCTGTGTTGTCTTCATCTTCCATGATACCATATTCTTCGTTCTCATCCAGCATATTTTGAAAAAATTTGATCATCTCCCAATGATCAAAAAGCCTGAAGCTTTCAAAATCTCTTATAAATTGGTTTAGAGTACGTCTGATTTGACTCATTTTATTTGCTTATAAGTTAATGAATGATGATTGTTTGAAGGTTCCTTTAAGACTAATTTCCTCTTTTAAATTTTTAAAGTAGTATCTCTTGATCTTTAAAATATCTATACCATCATCTATATTCCATACCTCTTTTTTAGCACTCTATCTCTCTCTACCCCTTTTCTCTCTATAACTGTCTCTTTCTGTCTATCACTACCCCTCCACTTATTCACTATTTCACCATATTTTCGATTAGCCTTCTTGAAGTCGTCATCGCTACTTTCAAGATCATTTTCAGTTAAACATTCAAAGTGCGGAGAAGTAAATAAAAAAAAATAAATAAATAAATAAAACAAAAATGGAGTCTACAACAAATCTAACATCAAAATTTAATTCACTAAAAAATAAAACCTTAATCCACATAAAGGAGCTTGAGACATCAACTAAATACACCATTCGAAAAGTGTCAAGAGTAACAACAAAATATGGGCCAACACTAAAAGTTGAAATGGAAAACCACATAATGTTCCTCCCAAAGCGATATAATGCTTTAACCGATGCTGAAATTAAAGAACTCTCGAGCGGATCATATTGCTTGAGTAGAGAAGGTGAACAAAGCTTAATTTCTAATTCAAAATTCCCAATTTCCAATTTGGCAATAATATATAATAATTTTGTATTTTAAATTATAAATAAAAATACATGAAACAGTTTTGTAAAATATAAATGTTTGTGCTTTTTTATTTAATATTTTCAGTTATTTCATAAAGAAATTTAAAACATAAATGACCACAGGTAAATGTATCGAAATTCTGATGTTGATTATAGTTGTATTTTATATTTCTACCAAGATATTTGACTACTTCCGAAGGAGGTTGTAAGTTTCCAAAGCTGTCGAAATATTCTTTTTCATTGTTGTTTTTATAATATGCTACCCAATGTGTACCAGGTCCTGTTGATACGTCTAAATTGATTATTCCACATTCTATTTTCTTTGTTCGTTTTGGTAGAGTATTCAACATGAAAACTCCTCTAAAATATGGAATATTTATAGAGAAACGGTTTATGTCCACATCAGATAGTGGTCTGTTCGTAGCATCTCTAAGAGTTTTTTGATTCCTCTTTGTAAACTAAACCATAACCCTTTTTATATGGTTTTAAGTAAAGTCCCTTTCCAACTGCTATAGATTCCATCGCTCTATTATGTCTAATTGCTTCATCAAGTTGATTTTTTGTATTCTTTGTCGCATTAACAGCTTTAGCTATAGCAGCACATCCAGTTGTTAGACTACCAATTGCACCCAGAGCAGTTAAAATCGGTATTAGAGGCAAAAACCCACCAATTTTTGGTACACGTATTACATGTGGTACTATAATTTGAGATTTTCTTCCTTTTAATGATTTGTTGATAGTTTTTCGGGCAATTTTAATTGCTGAGTTAATATCTATAGTTTTTCCTTCTTTAGTATTTTTGTTGCAGCTCTAATTGATGTTCTAAACAGTTTTTTATCATTTATCTTGTTCTTTTTAACATTTTTCTTTTTGTCCACACCCATACCAAATTTTGTTTTGGCTTTCATTGCGTTAGTAACCATATAGGCAAATGATTTTTCAGCAATACTACTATCTTTTGATAAAACTCGATCCCAAGCTGAATTTTCAAGTATTTTATCAGCTTTATGTCTAATGCTTAAATCCTTATTTTTTGAATAAGCTATATCGTGATCTTTACAAGCAGAGTCCAATAAATTAATTCCTTTGTCACCTCAATTTAAACGTTTTTGTAGTTTTGTTTCAGGTCCACAATACTAATATCCAGGAAGATAAAGTTCACCAGTTAGAGAGTTTATTTTTTTATCTACTATACCTCCTCCAACGAAGGTGTTTTTATTACTAAACGTTTTCTGATATTGTATAACTATATCATCTAATTTTGTCGATAATAACAGGTAACATTTATAAAATCTATTTAGTTCGTAATATTGTTCCTTCTACTAATTTTTTTTTTTTTTTTTTTGTTTACTTGCCTCTATCTTGACTGATGATTTCTCAGTCTTTAAACTTGTATATTCTCAACTTCTGTCTTGATGTTACTTTCTTCTTTCATGCGAATTCTTGTTTTTTCTTTTCATATCGCTTAAACATGCACAGTCTTGTTATCTTTGAAAGGTTCTGCGCAAAACAAATCGAATTTCACAATATTATGAAATTCCATTATATTTCATTAGGTATTTTCTTATCGACACCAACTGCTTTAACACCATCTCATTTACGTTTGCTATCAGCAAATAGTACAATAGGTGTCAGCTATTAGATCAGCTTATCAGCTATTAGATCAGCTTATTAGCACCTGGTCTGTTTTTCAGGAGCTGGTCTGGTTATCAGATCAGCTTATCAGAACCTGGTCTGGTTTTCAGATCAGTTTATCAGGACCTGGTGAGGTTCTCAGCTCAGCTTATCAGGACCTGGTCTGGTTTTCAGATCAGCTTATCAGAACCTGGTCTGGCTTTCAGATCAGCTTATCAGGACCTGGTTTGGTTTTCAGATCGGCTTATCAGGAGCTGGTCTGGTTTTCAGATCAGCTTATCAGGACCTGGTCTGGTTTTCAGATCAGCTTTTCAAGACCTTTTCTGGTTTTCAGATCAGCTTATCAGGAGCTGGTCTGGTTTTCAGGTAGCTGGTCTAGTTTGGAGATCTGCTTATCAGGTATCAGATGAGCTTATAGCAAATAGATGTATCAAGTTTAAAGTTAGATTAATAACTGAAGTCAATCTTTTATCAGAAGTAGTTTATATAGTTATGAAATAGTCAAATTGCTTTCTGTAACGACCATCATTTAATTCGTTATCTTTGCTTATCACTAAAAAGCCATTTTTATCTTTCCAACACTCTCGACAAAATTTCTTGGAACTTTTCATAACTCATATCGCTACCAACATGATCTCTATAAACGTGCTTCATATTTGTCTCATCTTGCTTAAACATTATAATAACATTTGCATTGTCTCTTATTAAATGCTTGGGAATTCTAGTATAAGTTTGACACAAGTAGAATAAATCAACATACCTATGTCGTCCGACACAAAAATATGCACGTATATTATTTTGCTTCTCACATGCAACATCATCAAATATCATAACTGAATTAGTTTAAGCTTCATCAGGTGGAATAACTGATTCATTATCGGTGAATGTATAATATCTCATTCCTTTAGTTGGTGAAATTAGTTTCTTCAGGTATTCATATTTGGGTTGATAAAGAGATTTTGAGTATAAATAGATGTTTTCAAACTTGAGTCCATTAGGACTTTCTAGTAAGCCGATCATAACATTAGTCTTTCCACAATTTGATGGTCACACTATTAGAGCACGAATAGAATTTGGTAAGAGGGGACTATGCTTTATTTTTGAACTGATGTTCGCTGAATCATCAATATTAAACTAAAATATTTTTATGTTGTTTCACTAACTGCATTTTTGTAACTAAATACATTTCATAAATGTTACCTCTTATTATAGAAAAAATCAGATAATATGGTTATACGATATCAGAAAACGTTTAGTCATAAAAACACCTTCGTTGGAGGAGGTATAGTAGATAAAAAAATAAACTCTCTAACTGGTGAACTTTATCTTCCTGGATATTAGTATTGTGGACCTGAAACAAAACTACAAAAACGTTTAAATTGAGGTGACAAAGGAATTAATTTATTGGACTCTGCTTGTAAAGATCACGATATAGCTTATTCGAAAAATAAGGATTTAAGCACTAGACATAAAGCTGATAAAATACTTGAAAATTTAGCTTGTGATCGAGTTTTATCAAAAGATAGTAGTATTGCTGAAAAATCATTTGCTTATATGGTTACTAACGCAATGAAAGCCAAAACAAAATTTGGTATGGGTGTGGAGAAAAAGAAAAATGTTAAAAAGAATAAGATAAATGATAGAAAACTGTTTAGAACATCAATTAGAGCTGCAACAAAAATACTAAAGAAGGAAAAACTATTAGATATTAACTCAGCAATTAAAATTGCCCGAAAAACTATCAACAAATCATTAAAAGGAAGAAAATCTCAAATTATAGTACCACATGTAATACGTGTACCAAAAATTGGTGGGTTTTTGCCTCTAATACCGATTTTAACTGCTCTGGGTGCAATTGGTAGTCTAACAACTGGAGGTGCTGCTATAGCTAAAGCTGTTGATGCAGCAAAGAATGCAAAAAATCAACTTGATGAAGCAATTAGACATAATAGAGCGATGGAATCTATAGCAGTTGGAAAGGGACTTTACTTAAATCCATATAAAAAGGGTTATGGTTTAGTTTACAAAGAGGAATCAAAAAACTCTTAGAGATGCTACGAACAGACCACTATCTGATGTGGACATAAGCCGTTTCTCTATAAATATTCCATATTTTAGAGGAGTTTTCATGTTGAATACTCTACCAAAACGAACAAAGAAAATAGAATGTGGAATAATCAATTTAGACGTATCAACAGGACCTGGTACACATTGGGTAGCATATTATAAAAACAACAATGAAAAAGAATATTTCGACAGCTTTGGAAACTTACAACCTCCTTCGGAAGTAGTCAAATATCTTGGTAGAAATATAAAATACAACTATAACCAACATCAGAATTTCGATACATTTACCTGTGGTCATTTATGTTTTAAATTTCTTTATGAAATAACTGAAAATATTAAATAAAAAATCACAAACATTTATATTTTACAAAACTGTTTCATGTATTTTTATTTATAATTTAAAATACAAAATTATTATATATTATTGCCAAATTGGAAATTGGGAATTTTGAATTAGAAATTCACTCAGCTCGCTTTCAACAATTAAGCTTTGTTCACCTTCTCTACTTAAGCAATATGATCCGCTCGAGAGTTCTTTAATTTCAGCATCGGTTAAAGCATTATATCGCTTTGGGAGGAACATTATGTGGTTTTCCATTTCAACTTTTAGTGTTGGCCCATATTTTGTTGTTACTCTTGACACTTTTCGAATGGTGTATTTAGTTGATGTCTCAAGCTCCTTTATGTGGATTAAGGTTTTATTTTTTAGTGAATTAAATTTTGATGTTAGATTTGTTGTAGACTCCATTTTTGTTTTATTTATTTATTTATTTATTTTTTTTTATTTACTTCTCCGCACTTTGAATGTTTAACTGAAAATGATCTTGAAAGTAGCGATGACGACTTCAAGAAGGCTAATCGAAAATATGGTGAAATAGTGAATAAGTGGAGGGGTAGTGATAGACAGAAAGAGACAGTTATAGAGAGAAAAGGGGTAGAGAGAGATAGAGTGCTAAAAAAGAGGTATGGAATATAGATGATGGTATAGATATTTTAAAGATCAAGAGATACTACTTTAAAAATTTAAAAGAGGAAATTAGTCTTAAAGGAACCTTCAAACAATCATCATTCATTAACTTATAAGCAAATAAAATGAGTCAAATCAGACGTACTCTAAACCAATTTATAAGAGATTTTGAAAGCTTCAAGCTTTTTGATCATTGGGAGATGATCAAATTTTTTCAAAATATGCTGGATGAGAACGAAGAATATGGTATCATGGAAGATGAAGACAACACAGAAGGCCACTTCAGAAGCTGTCCTTGGTATAATCCTGAGTGTGAGGAAGGACCAGATACTTGCAGATGTACAATATATTTTTTGCGTAAAAGTATATTAGAAAATTTAATAATTGGATATTATGAAATGTTTCCATCATTATAATAAAAATAAATAAAATTAAATTAAAATGTATTATTAATATAAATAAAATTAAATTAAATTTATCCTTGTTTTGTGTTATTTTTTAAAGGAAATTCAGTATTCATCTATTCGAATATAAAATAACAGAAACTTGTATGTAGTGAAAAATATAAGGACTTATCCGATTGTCTAAATTGTTTCTCTTTATGAAAATATGAAATTTAATGGAATTTCATAATATTGTGAAATTCAATTTGTCTTGTGCATAACCTCTCAAAGAAAACAAGACTGTACATGTTTAAGCATTATGAAAACAAGACTGTGCATGTCTAAGCATCGTGAAAACAAGACTGTGCATGTCTAAGCGATATGAAAACAAGACTGTACATGTTTAAGCGACATGAAAACAAGAATTTGCAAATAAGCAAAAACAAAAATTTTTTTGATCTAGCGAAGTAAAGCTAATAAAGAAATAAAAAACATTCACATAATTAATTCTTTTTCCAATATTTTATTTAAAATTTTTTCTTAAAAATTCATACACATATTTAACTAATGTATGTAGATACCCAGAAAAAAATTATACAAAAATTCTCTATTTCAAGTAGTAAAATGTGAAAAAAAGGTGTGGTACATTAGAAGAAAAAAAAAATAAATATATAGACTGACTGGCCAACTAAAACGTACACTCTGTCCGATGGACACACAAAGCACACTTAAACATTTCAGAAATATATACACAACACGCTGAACTTTAATAAAATGAGAAAAAAAATCATATAGAACGTCAAATGAAAGCCATAGGTAATAGCCCTTCATAAAATAAACATATACATATGTACCTTATTAATGTAAACATATTATCAGTATAAAGCAACAGAAATTTCGTCAAAAAAAGTCATCTTGTATCCTAGAGGAACCGTCGAAAGGGTATACCTAAAGTCTCTGAAAACCACTTCGTTTTCTGATGATCGCTTTTCAACAAGAAAATAAGTTTGTTCATTGTGACTAATTTAAAAGTACATTTAAATTCGGTCTCATATCCGATCTTAACTGCATCAGAATTTAAGAAAAAAGCTCCTTTTATTCTATTGAATAAAATTTTAATTTAAAACAGTAAGCAAAGATATCAGCTTCAACTTCAAATGATTTCATCACAAAAAAAAACTATTGATTGTTTTCAACAATTATGAAAATAATAATTTCAATATAAAGCTCCCTTTTGAGTTTAAATGTTTATCAATAAAAATAAAAAAAGAAGTAAGTTAACTAACAACAAAAAAAAAAAAAACTATCAGTACCTAAGCTGGAGTGCCGGACCAGTTTCGATTAAAAATGTTTATACATTTTTAAAAAGCAAAGCAAGCTTTCCAAAATAAATGTAGAAAGTGAAGAAAAAAGTCTATAGTTAGAAAAAATTATGTACCCCAAAAATTTCTAACGTTAACTTACTAACGTTGCATCAACTTTAAAAAAATTTAAATTAAGTATAAGAAATATTTCTATTTTATTTGCTATTACTATAGAGTATGTATCTTCAGGAATTCAGTTTTACTTAAAAACAGAAAATCCTCACAAACTTTTAAGTAAACGCAGATAAAAATTAAAACGTTTTAATTTTCAAATAAAAAAAAAAAACTGAATATATCGCATCTATACACAGACGAATATTTACAACAACAACACCAACAACAAGAAGAACAAAAGACATCAATGACAAAAAAAATGTATTCAAAGATTGAAATAAACAAAATCTGTAATATAAACAAATTTCATATAGGCAGACTTTAACGCGAGACAAATTTAAGTATGAGAAAATATAAAACAAGCGTAAGTATAAAAACATAATAAGATTAGGGAAGTCCAGATATATGATAGTATTTTATAGTACCAAATGTCGATATTGAAAACAATTTATTTCTACCTACATATAAATACCAGCTCAAATACACACACATAGCAGAATTCATATAAGAAATATCCAAGAAAATTTCAACAACACCCCACCTTTTGCAAATCATGACTAGCCTTAAATTCTCCCTCAGATATACATACACAAATTCCCATGATCATACATACATACATATACAATATATAAGATTAATCTCAACAACACAACACTCTCACCTACCTAAAATTACAGATAGTCTTAAACTTCTACAGACGTCTATACACATAGATTCTCACGGCTACATATTACAAGAACACCTCGCCCCTAATAAATCACAATCATCTTAAATTCTTACAAAAATACATACATACATACATACACATAACCAATTTACCTCAACAAGATCCTCAAATCACGATCAGCCTTAAACTACTATAGACAGACGCATTCGCAAATCCCCATGGCTACATATTACGTCAACAACAGTGCCCACCCAAATCATGGTCAGCCTTAAACTCCTACAGAAATACAAACACACAGATTCCCCCGGTTACATATTAATAGAATGCTTCGCCCCTCAAAAATCACAATCAGCCTTAAGCTCCTACAGAAATACATATGTACATTGAAATTAATACAAACATACACAGACACACAGACACACACACACATGCGCACACACATACACAAAGAAGTGATCACGTAATACACAAACATACATACATAATGAAATTTTATAATATTATGAAATTCAAACTCCTCTGTCATGAAATACGAAACAATATTTCTTAAATAAATAAACGAAGATTTCATAACATCACCTTCGTCCCCCACCATACGATCACGTACATTACTCCAAAAACATATATGTACATACATTATCAAATACATTCCCTCTCCACTTCCATTTTCAGCAGATATCAGGGTTGCCACTATCTGCAGCTACTAGAATATTTCCCCAGAAATAAAAAAATGCATGCATACATACGAGCACAATAACCATACATATGCATAGCAACGACAACTCACAACAACAAAAATAATGATTCTACATACACACGAATTCGTTGTCACTACCCTGCAGTCAGACAGGGATCAAGTGTCTTTGTGGCAACACTAAAATTCTAGTGACCATTATAGTATAATACGTTTTATTCTATCTGTCAGTAAAAAGGAAAGATTTTGCAACAACTTGTCAATATACATACCTTTTTGTATGTACATAAATTATGGAAATATACCAGTAACTAACTGTCTGGTTGGTATGTCTCTACGTTCCAATAAGAACCACGTAGTCATACCTATTCAATTGTTTTAGTGTTACTAGTATATTTTAAATGACAAGCATATGCTAAATGTCTATAGTGAAAATTATTGAATGGGATATAATTATATAGTAGTACTGGTGACAAAGTCAAAAGCGACTCAGTACATTTCCACCATCGACATTTCCTACTGGGTATAATGATTGTCTGCCACTACGACAAAAGTATCTGAGACCGACAAACATACAATTAAATACAAAAACGCACACATATACACGCACACATACATACACACACACAAACATCCCACACATACATACACTGTATGTATACATCCACTGTAAGGACAACGTTTCTCTACAATAACAACAAAACCTGTACACACAAGTGTACATACATTCCCATACACAGAAAGAATCAAACTCACACACATACACACATACAACACCCACATATACATACATCCATGCACTGTAAGCACAACGTTTCTCTACAATAACAACAAAAGCTGGGCACACAAGTATACATACACATAAACAAAGAATCAAACTCACACACACACACACATAGCCAAGAAACTCTCAGCATGAAAATCCCCAAAATCCCCCCATTTGTAACAGGGTTGCCATCGTTTTTATTTTTTCCCGGTTTTGAATTCACAAAACATGTCGTCCGTCCCCATTACTAATCTACTGATAAGTGTAGACAAAAAAATGGCTAAAAAACGGCTAAGAACTATCTAAAAATTGCTAAGAGATAAAAACAATAAATTTAAGTAAGAAATAAAATTATTTTTCTTCAGGTTATAAAGAAACAAGCAAATGGGTTACTAATCCATTCCTTGCAAGATTTTTGTTTATACTATTTGTTCATTTTCTATTTTTTAAACTTTCATTTAAACTTTAATTTATTTTTTATTTTCACTCGTGTAAAACAAAAATGACACTTGTTTGATTGATATCATAAACCACTAACTAGACCTGACAACTTATAACAACATTGCAACGATGATTATAAGAACAGAGTATCAAATCTTATTGTTACCAATTTAGTCATCGATTTCATATAAGCTCTTTTATACTTGCAATTTGTGTTGCAGCAATTCTTGAACATGTGGTAGAGTATTGTAGTAGAAATACACATACACATTTTGTATTCCTCTCTAAATACTTTTCACACAAAACTAAAAAGTTGCGGTATCAAAAATTTGCAAGTTTGAACCGGGATTTCCTGATAGCAATGCGAAAACAATAACACATTTTTTTGACAAGTAGATGTATAAGCTACTGCTTTGAGTAGCTTATCTGGTTATGTTTGTGTTTCATACATGCATGTGCAAAAATCAAACAATTTAGATTTTGCTTCAAGCGTCGTCGGTGTGACTCATACAGACAAAATTTCGCCAATATTATTATAATGCAGCCCCCGTATTCTGTAACTTGCTAAAGCTAAATCTCTATCGCTAAAATTCTATAAAGTCGATTTATCGATTTTCGGCTACGAATAAACTTTTCAAACGTATATTGTAAATCTATTATTTTCTATTTGTTCGGCATTTTAGCGATTGAATTTGGCTTTAGTTTTAGCGAGTAACAGAATACGGGGACAGGTCATGCATTTTGACCGTGAATAATGCGCCTTATTCTCAAAAAAATTTTACCATACTTTTAATAAAGTTCATATATTTTGTAGACAAAACTAAAAAGAAAAAAAAGCACAAAAGAAAATAAAACAAAAATTAGAGAGCATTTGAACTTACTGCCGTCGATGTTATTATGGGCTTTATTAATTTGTCATTTGCTGATTTTATTCTGTATCTTCATTAACATGTAAACTATATATGGATATATGTATACATACATATATATATTAAAAATAAAAATTAACAAATTATTATACAGGGTGGGCCAAAAGAAACCAAGAGGTGTAAAAGTTTAATAACTTTTTTGTTTATTAACTTTTTTTTATTTTTTCTTTCAGATTATATAATATACAAAATGGAAATTTTTTTACACTAAGTATGAAAAATGATGTCTCTTAAATGACCACCGTTTTCAGCTTCGCACTGATGGGCTCTTTTTAGAGCATTTTCTATAACATCTTTCAAAACTTGTGGCTGTAGCGTTCGAATTTCTGCAACAATGTTTGCCTTGAGTTCAAGGATTGTCTCTGGCTTGTTCACATACACGCGCTCCTTCAAAAAACTCCAAAGAAAATAGTCGGGTGCTGTCAAATCTGGCGATCGCGCTGGCCAAATAATTTCCGAATTTCGAGAAATTATTCGCTCTCCAAAAATTTGACTTAAAAGTGCCATTGTGTCTCGGGCAGTATGGGCAGTGGCTCCGTCCTGCTGAAACCACATACCAGGTCTGTCTTCAAGAGCAGGACGTAAAAAATTTTCTATCATAAACCGATACCGCTCTCCATTTACGGTTACAGCACTTCCATCTTCATTCTCGAAGAAGTAAGGCCCAATGACATTTTCAGATGTGATCCCACACCATACTGTGCACCTGATGGGGTGCAATTGGCGTTGATGAATGGCTCTTGGATTTTGAGAACCCCAGAACCTACAGTTCTGCTTATTAACAAGGCCATTCAAATGAAAATGAGCTTCATCAATCATAATCAAATTTTCATCTCTGGTTTAAATAATAAAATTCTATTCTTCTGGTTCTCTGTTCAGTTGTGAACCTCTCCATTATAAATTCTCCAAGTGTTGTCTATATAATCTGAAAGAAAAAATAACAAAAAATTAATAAACAAAAAAGTTATTAAACTTTTACACCCCTTGGTTTCTTTTGGCCCACCCTGTATATAATTGTACATATATACTATATGATACTATTTCATAGTAAATAAATCATCTTTTCAGCTTTCATATTCCTAACGAAGCTCAATTTTTATTTTATATGGAAAATTGTCTTTGCTATCAGAACGTTTGAATGTTCTGTGTGAATTTAGATGTTCTATTGCATTTATGTTTTTGAAGGCTTGGCTTTACTTCAACATTGTTCTATTGCAGTTTTGTTCTGTACTGCAGTATTCTTATCGTAAAGCAAAACACATCTCTTTTGAAAGTTTTGTTTTACAATAACGGAGCAATATACAAACAGATTTTGAAAATAATGAGAGTGCTTGCAAGCCTTTTTTACGGGTTGTGCCCAGTGACCTGCGCCAAGACGGCTTAGCCGGCTCAAATCGAGCCGCCGACGATTTTTGGCAGCGACCGCCGCCGCTAATTTCTCGGCTAAACATTGGTTTAAAAGTAGCCAAAGTTTTTTTTTTATTTTGACTCTTTTTTATGCTGAATATACTTTAAATAAGCTTTTATATGAAAGATAAATCAAAATCAAATGTCGTACAAAATGTTGGCACTACAGTTCGGCTATAACGAACATGGACTATCATTTGCCGTAAATTTTTGTTTACTTTTTTAACTGATTTACTTTAAAAAATTTATATATGGAAGATAAAAGAAAATCAAATGTCTTAGAAAACTATATACAATTAATCAAAACAATTCACATATTCCATTTGCAAAAAAGTTTCGTATATAAAGCTGAAATCTACATCAATTGAAACCACACACAGTGGACCAAACACAGAAGAACGCTGATGATGAAGATTTAGTGGCCTTCGAAAATGGCTAGCTGTTCCGTTCAACTATGTGTTGTCAGAATATTTACAACTAACTTTGGTGTTATTTGTTCATTAATAATTATCACATGTAATTTGGCTTAAAAAGCGATACGAACTTTAGCCTATTCAAATCATAAATATAGAAACATATGAAGTTCGAAAAATAATAATTAAATTAACTAAATTAATAGTCATTGGCTTGTGGCAAAAATGAAATAAATATACTTAGGGCCATTGTTACAACTTAAAGTTAGCTAAAAGTAGGATTTTTTCGGACGTATAAGAACTTTATCATTTGCAAAATTTTACTTTAACCTAAAGTGAGCGATAAATTATTGCAATTTGTAATAATGGAAAGCTTTTTATACGTCCGATAAAATCCTACTTTTAACTATCTTGAAGTTGTAATAATGGCCCTTAATAGTAACAAACCAAAAAAGTTTGTCTTAAGTAGAACAAAAATAAGCAAATTAACTAACATGACATGTGTATAATTAGTATAGAACAAACGACAATGGTAAGACTGTTGTAAATTTAGAGATGGTAAGGTGAGCTTTCATTACAAAACACCTTTCAACAAATTGAAATACGATGAATCAAAACAATTCACATATTCCATTTGCAAAAAAGTTTCGTATATAAGGCAGAAATCTACATCAACTGACATCACACACAGTGGACGAAACACACAAGAACGGTGATGACGAAGGTTTAGTGGCCTTCGAAAACGGCTAGCTATTCCGTTCAACTATGTCTTGTCAGAATATTTACAACTAACTTTGGTGTATTTGTTCATTAATAATTATCACATTTAATTTGACTTAAAAAGCGATACGAACTTTAGCCTATTCAGATCATATATATACAATTAAGCTCGGTTATAACAAACATCGGTATTATGAATGATCGTCTACACACATAGAGCACAAAATATTGCTGGAATTTTGCTGGAATGTTATTAAGTTGCAAGTAATCAGTAATATTGCAGGAATGTTGCCGGAATAGTTTTTTGGTAATATTACATTTGCAACATAGTACCAATATTGTTATAATATTACAAAAAATTATTAGATGATATTACATCTAGCGAAATTGTTGTTTTTCACAGATGCCATTCCGGCAAAAGTACCGATGAAAAGGCATAAGGCTTATAATAAAATATGAGTGAGTGAGTATGTCATATAATATGCAATTTTTGCATCTCAATATCTAAGGAAGCTTTCATTGTAAAACTTTCAAACTTTGCATATGAGTATTAATTCTCATTATGGTTTAAACTTTATAATTTTACGATTGAGAACAAAGTTATGATGGGGTCAAAGTAGATCAAATGGCTTCGTGTAAGGCCAAAACTTTGCCTGGCCCACTACCGTGTGCGTAAATAAAAATTTAAAATCAACGAAATATTATTTAGTCTCCGTTTGCACTATGCAAGTCTTGTTGCAAAGTTGGTTAGTTTAACGGAGGGAGACGAGGGGAAAAGAAATGAGTTTTGCTTTCTCATTCGTAATGTTAAAAAAATATTTTTATTTGAAGCAGAGTGGAACAACCGCTTAAGTCGAATGAAAAAAGTTTTTACATTTAGACGTAAATTACACAGAGAAAAATGATTTGTAAATGCAATTAAATTTTTTGTTATATCAATTAAATAATTAATTGATTTTGAACCTACAACGATTTTTGGAAATACAATTACCGAAATTGTAAATTAAAGAAAAATCTGAAAAATAATTTCAATTAAATATATCAATAAATAGTTTGTTGAAGTTTATTTATTTTTTCAACATTTATTTTTGTTAGACTTTAAAGTTATTTTAATTAAAGTTACTGTTATATAAACAACGCGGGACTGTCCCGCGATATCGACTTCTCGCACACTTACATTCTAAACAAACAAACAAATTAATTTTGGTGTTGTTTCCAATGCAACTGTGCGACAAGTCGAACGTTGTCGACATCGTGGGACAAGCCCTGGATGGTGGAGTGTAACCGGAAACCTCACGACTTACCTCTCAACTAAAAAGCAAAACTTTACTAGATACGCAAATAATGAATACACTCAAAACATGATATCTTATCTTTCTTCTAAATGTGCGTATTCCTTTATGATATTTAACAAATAATTTTGTTTTAATTGACTACAAAATTTTGATTTTGTTATATCAACAATGATGATTGTTAATTTTTAAATTAAATATGAACAATTTGTTTTGCTGGTTGCATTTCGATGGTAGTTTTTTCTGTGTATCTACAAATGTTTTAAAATTTGTCATAAGTAACTGCCAAATTATAAACAATAATAGAAAGTGGTTATTTCATTCACTTCGACTATTTCATTTCGTTACTTCTTTCTCCATTCATGCTGTGTATGTATTATATACAAGATGTTGCACACTATTTATCAACATACATATGTATGTATGTATGTATATTTTTAGTTAAAATAACTAAATAAAGAAAAACGACATAAGTTGGCTAAGCCGTCTTTTTGTACTAGCCGTGCAAAAAACGGCTAGCCGATAGTGTTGTAAAAGTATTGAGTATTTGAGTACTGAGTACTCAATACCGGGAGTTTTTCCCGGTACTCAATACACAAAAGTAACTACTCAATACTTTCAGGGTTGCATTTTGTAGTATTCAAGCAAGTCTTCTTTAAAATACATCAGAATTATACAACTCTGTGAGCTTGATACAAATAAATATGACTTGAACCTCATGGAGTTAGTGTAACAAATACCAATTCTGTTAGGAATTATTTTGGTACGAAAACAGCCACTAAAAAAGTACTACAAAATGCATTATTAAACTACTTCAGTCATTAACAAATACTATTGGACAGAAAAAGTGACCCTTTACAATAGTGGAAGGAAGGCACGTGATACAATATAACCAGCAAGTCAGGTCCTCACAAACATGAAAAATTTTAAATTCTTTCAACGTCGGTAAAATTTTATTTCTACATTTCAACAATGACTAAGTAATAACATCAATTGTGAGAAAAAAATGTTTATTAAAAAATATTTAGAAGATAATTTAAGAGATTAATGCACTAGAAGTTTTAAGAGTACGTTAAAAAAAAATTTATGGACAAAAACTAATCTTCAAACTTATTTATTTTCATGTGTTATAAATTAAATATACTTGTATTTAATCTTTGTTTTTCCATATTGCATTATCAATTAAATAATAATTTTTAACTTCCCATATACATACATATATAAAGTATTGAGTAGTATTGAGTACCCAATTGAAAAAGTATCAAGTAGTACTGAGTATTCAAAAGTAGCCGCTTTTTACAACACTACTAGCCGATGTAATTGTCTTCTGATAGCCGAATTTGAGGCGCCGCCGACGATTTTCGTGCCAGCCGCCGCCGCCGCCGCCGATGAAAACCCTTCGGTCAGGTCTCTGCTTGTGCTACACTCTAGTATGTATGTATGGATATGTAACCATGCGAATTCGTGCGTGGAATATTTTGTGGCTGTGTAGTACAAATCTACATGAATGTACCTAATTGCCACTTCAACACATTCGTTTGTAATTTGAATACGAAGTGGTAATAACTCAGTACAATATGAATGCAGTTACTCATTCTCTCTGTGTTAACAAACCAATGAATGAAAACTCAAAGAGAATGAGTATCAAACCATAGTAGCAAGTTGTAACGGCGCGGTCGGCGGCGGGCCGAGCATTTTTTGTTTGTTTTTGAGGTCTTTTCGGTTTTTTTGTTTTGGCGTTTTTTGGGTTTTTTTTCGGTTTTGACGATTTTTTTAAGTTTGGGCTATTTTTTTAGACACTTTATTTTCTCGTTTTGACGATTTTTTTTTGGATTTTGACGTTTTTTCATTTGGCGATTTTTTTTTATTTTTGGCGATGTTTTTCATTTTTGCGATTTTTTTTTATAAAATTTTTTTTAGTTTGGCGACATATTCGCGTTTTGGCGATTTTTTTCGATTTTTGGCATTTTGTTTTCATTTTGGCAATTTTTTTCATTTTGGCGATTTTTTTCGATTTGGTGATTTTTTTTTAATTTTTGGCGATTTTTTTTTTTGGTTTGGCGATTTTATAATTTTCGGTTTTTTAGTTTTACCGTTTTTGAAAATTTCAACTGTTTGCCTCTTACGGTTTCCAAGATATAGCAAATTGTCAAAATTACATAGTCAAAATTGAATTAACTGATGGACCACCCTTTAATTTAAATTTTTTTAAATGTTAGTGTTAATTGTTGTAGTCTGTATAAAAATACACTAATTTTACAAATTTCAAGTTTCAATATACATATGTTCATACAATTGCATGTATATTACATGGGATTATAACATTTTTCGTTGCTCGTTTTGGAACACCCTTTAATTTTTAATTCTCATGTATTTTTGTAGCGGCCAAGGTTCTACATGCTCTGTCCAAATTACAGGTCCGTAGCTCTTACCGTTCCTGAGAAAATACCGTGTGACGGACAGACGGACAGCGTAGCGAAAACAATAGGGTTCCTTTTCACCTTTGGTGTACGGAACCCTAAAAAAGAAATAAATAAAATTACAAATACATTTTTGAACACAGATATGTGGATGAAAATATTATAAGTTTTATCTAAAGTACTCAAACATGGCAGATTTGAAATGTCTGGCATTGTTCATTGCTTGAATTTGAGGGGGTAGTTGACTCCAGAGTCGAACGGAATTTATGAAAAAGTGTTGTTCAGAGATTGCTTTGTTATATCTGATGCTGTTAATCTTCGATTCGACCTAGAAAATATTATTCTATTATATAGGTAGGAAGGTTGTTGACTATATATTATCTTATGCAAAAACAATAGTGTTCGGCAAATTAATAAATTATCAAACGTAACATTATATATTTGTTTAGCATATTTTGAGATGCTCCTATTCCTTTTTATACCAAATACATATCTAGCAATATTATGGTGTTACGTTTAGCCTTCGCCTACTTACAGCATCGCAACTGAAAAATAGCTCGCAACCATACATTAGAGTAGGCAATAAATAAGTTTTGGCTAGTAGCATTCGGATATCCATCGGTGTATAATGTTGTGACATCCATAGATTCCTTAACATAGAAAAAGTTTTCCCACAGTTTATTTTAACATGGTCAGACCAATTAAGTTGTTTATTAAAAACTACACCAAGATTTTTTGCAGTATCAATATAATTAATAACCATATTATTTATCTTTATTGGTGGAAGGTACGTAGGTATATCTTTTAATGGTCTTATAATCATCGCAACTGATTTGTTTGGGTTTAAGCTTAGGCCATTTGCAGATGCCCAAAGATTAATATGATGCATATCTTCATTTATAAGTTGTATGCAATTTGCGGCATCTGATATCTTACACACACATCATCAGCATACATTTGAATTTTGCAATGTTTCAGTTGTAATGGCAGATCATTAGCGTATATAGAATATACATATGTTTTAATTTAAGGCAGAGAATGGAATGATGCACTGTGTCAAAGGCTTTGGAGTGATCCAGCAGTATTAAGAATGATATCATTTGACGTTTATCAATTTGACAACTGATTTCCTCCGTGACATCAATCAGAGTAGTAATACAGCTGTGCTTTGCTCTAAATCCAGATTGTCTATCATTTAGCAAGGAGTTTGTATGTAAGTAGCTACTTATTTGTGAATGAATTAATTTTTCAAAGACTTTCGAAAGATATGGTAAAATTGCAATTCGTCGGTAACTCTTATCAGGTTTCATTATCGGTATGATTTTGGCATGTTTCCAATCAGACGGGAACGTAGATGTTGTTATAACTGTGAAAAAATGAGTTAAATGAGTTAGTATGTATGCACAACAGCATTAGATTTAATATGAAGAAATGCTTCAAGTACATTTTCCTGAGTAAAGTGGATAAAATTGAAGAAATTCGTTGATTGCAATTTAAGCCATAGTTGTTATAAAAATTTATGTTTATTGGAGGCATAGGCACACTTGCAAATTGAGAGTTTAACTCGTTCACGTCAATGACATGTACCCCGTCATTAGCATTACTACTATTTACTAAACCCATTTTACGAATTTCTCTCCATTTTCTTCGGGAATCAACAGATATTTGAAACTTGTAGTGATAGAAATTCGATTTAGCTACTCTTATTTTTTAACTTACGGCAGCCTTTGCATTTTTAAGGATATTATGTAGTTCTGGAGTTCTAAATCACTTCCACCTTTTGTATGCATGATTCCTATCTTCAATTAGCGTTCTTATTTCATTTGTAAACCATGATGTTCATACTTTCACAAAAAAAAAAATAAAATAAAAACATTGACCTATATTTTAAACTACACTTCTCCTGTAGTTCATTGTACCTCACAATTAAACAAAAAGAAATAAGACACTGTTTATAATTACTAAGCATAAGAATATCAAAATTGGGTCATAAATAATTGCAAACTTGCAATCATGCATAAATGGTTGTTTTTTGTACAATGAACTTGTACTTAAGCAATACACTTAATAAAGCAAAATTTTATGACCTCAATTTTATTAAGCAATACAATTAATAGTAGAAATTTTAATGACATATCAATAAGTTAGTATATAAGAAAGAAAGTTAAATAAAACATTTGTTCAATTACATTTTAAAAAGAAAACAAAGTTGTTTTTACCCAAAAGTGATTTAGCCATCTCCACGCAACCAAGTTTCAAGTGCTTGAGTTGCATCAATAAATCTTGCTGGTGAATCGCCTTGAAGATAATCCAAACAGGTTAAACAAACTAGTTTATCCTTATTCATTTACTGAATTAAACACATGGAACATAGATGCTGACAACTGGTCGAATAAAAGTAAGTGCGAGCTGTTACTAATAAAGCAGAGATCAATTAATGTGCTTGAAGTTGTCGTAAAATGAGTTGGAATTCTATTGTTAACTATGTAAAGTCCAATAGAACTCATGTCTTCAACTAGGCTACTATCTTCCAAGATATTTGCGTTAAAGTCACCAATTACCACTACATGTTCATATCCAAGAGTACACGTACTCAGCGTTTCTAGCGTTTGATCCATATTGATGCTCCTATTAGGTCTGTACATAGTGTTGTTTGAAATTTCGACTAGTATATACTCAGTATTGTCTGAAGCAAGATTTTTACACTTTTCTTTACAATTAATATTTGATCTTATATAAATAGCAACACCACCAGCATTAGTTGATCTGTCAGAACGGAAAAGATGATAACCATTTAAGCTTACATGTTACTGTGAACATGCGGGTAGAACCATGACTCTGAGATACATATAATATCTATCTTACTGTTTTCAAAAAGTTGTTGGAACTCATCCATTTTATTGTTTAAACTTTGGGCATTTACGTGACAGATTTTAAGACCAGCAACATTTTTAGATAGTATTCTGACCATGGCGCTTAAGTTTTCTCTAGAGTCAACCCTCATATTATCATTGTTTAAAGTCATAATAAGAAATAGAAAATATTACAATGCAAGCAAATAACATTTTAAAAAGTACCATATAAATTTTGTAAGTTGAACAAACAAGAGGAGCAAATAAAACAAAATTGATAGAAATAACATATTTTGATAACGCATAACTGACAAAATAACATACAATTGACAAGGCAACTAGAAGTTTGTATAGCTTATAACATATGTGGTCCATTGTTATGCAGCCGAAAAAATTATCAATTCGTATTGGCTCATCAGTTTCAAAAGTTTTAACATAGACGATTCCACGATAAGTAAATGCTGCTGAAACCACCTTGTCCTTTTTTAGCTGATGTGCTCGGAGGAAAATCCTATGATTTTCAGGAGTGAGATATTCATTTATATAAAATGGCGTCGAGCAATTAAAGCCTATTAGATTTAGACGTTTTTTGCACAACTGTCTTCTTGCCGATAAGTATTGAACTAACTTTAAGCTAACTCAAAACTGATGCAGAGATTAGTGAATTATTTTTTTACAACTAACTTCTTCGATAAATTTTGAGCTAACTTTTAGTTAACTCAAAGCTGATACAGTCAAAGTTCAGAGAGAAGATGTCAGCATAAAATTCATGTTCATAATAACTCTGTGCCGTTTATATTTTATATGGCGCGATGGCAAAGTGTTAAGTATGATGGCTGACAAACAAAGTGATCTAGGTTCAATACCCGTTCTCGTTTCTTAAAAAAATAATTTAAAATTGTTTAAACTTTCAGCTGATTAAAAAATGTTAATAAATAATAAGCTAAATCATAATGAACTAAAAATAACACTTTCTTTTTTTATTTTTATTTGGCACAAGCTAACTCATAATGAGCTAACTCATGGTTAGTTCAAAACTGATGCACTCGTCCTGCGGCCACTCAATGTTAAATCTGATCACTTTTAACATGCAGAATGAGTGCTGATTTTAACCACCTCTGACTAAGTTTTGGCTATAATTAACTAATTCTAAGTTAACTCAAATTCCCACTGGGTAATCGCATATGTATAATCACCAGGGAAACCGCGAATATGCAATTGCATGTTTTTTCTTGCGTGACGTATTAATGTGAGGACAAGATATTTATCCGTTTCAGAACTTTTTATGAATTTTGGCATCGATTTGTTAGTGCATATTTTTGCATACTTTACCCTTTAAGGCATGTTTTTGCATATATCAGCCATAAAGGCATATTTTTAGCATATTTTCTTATTTTTGACACTTTGTAGAATTTTTTTATTTTACACCCCCATTCCGAAAAAAAATTTATAAATTTTTTTTGCAACTTATTTAAATTTCATTTTCAAAATAAAATTTTAAGTTTTTAAAAAAAAATTTAAGGCGCTATATGGGTTAATATGCTTACAAGTTAACCCTCCGATGAGTGACAGTTCTGAACTTCACGGCCGTGTGAAAAGGTTCCTACGGACTTTTTTGTAAATCATGTTTTTTTCATATAATTTTTTTTTTTTTATTTTTTTTGTTTTTATTGTTTATAACTAAATTCTACATACAAAAATAATTTTTTCAATTTTTTTAATTTTTTTTTGCTTGAATTTTCTTAAGACTATTATAAAAAAGTTTAAAAATTATTGTTGTTGAGCGTGTACTTCTTGTCCCCCGCCCTGTGCGCAAGTGTTGCAGCGATGTAAAAGTGTGCTATGTTCTCCGCAAACAGCGTTGCCGCAGCCGAAGCAGTATGCCCGCGTTTTCCGCTGCCGCCTGTACTCAGAACGGCAAAGGCGACATGACGGTCTACTTGACCTAGCCGCAAACGACGGTGCATTGTCTTCCATCGGTCTTGGTAATACCTGAAATGAAAAGAAAAATAAAAAACAAATAAATATATATTCTATTCTTGAATTTGAAGATGTTTTTCTTACCCTGACATCGAATGCTTCCATCACATTGCGTATCCTTTGATATGAGGTTATATGGTTGTTCAGGGCACGTTCTTCGATATTTGGTGTGGCCAATTGTTTCGTTAGCAGTAACAAGAACGACCGCCGTCTGTCACTCCTTTTTATAGGCTTCATTTCGTTGTAAATCGTAAAAGCAGCCAATGCAGCGACGTCCAGCATATTATAAAACATGGCCAACGGCCATCGTTGTGTTGCTCTTTTGCAGCTGTAAGTGCCTAGCATTCGATCCATGGTATCACCGCCGCATTTGCTGGCGTTGTAATCTAATATGGCATAGGGCTTCCGCTTCTCGGTTTGCTCGTCAACGCGGCAGGTGTAGTGCATTGTGGAGAGCACGTTCACCACTTTATTTTTTTCGGCACGTATGAGCATAACGCTATATCCCCTTCGTTGAACACAAATAATGTACTATTGATGGTGCGCTTCGGGTTCTTCTTGAACTCCTGCGGAATGAATGTTTTGCTGTAGCGCACTGTACCAACATATGCGGTCTTCCTCATCAAAATACGCGCCAAGTCAAGAGTGGTAAAGAAATTATCCGCGTATATAGTACGGCCAGCATCTAAATATTTTTCCACAAGATCCTGCACTACGTTCTGCCCTTGGTTTATCTCCCGTTGTTGGTTTGGCAGTTTTCTAGAATATATCATTCCCTTCACAGGATAATAACTCTGTGAGTCGCATAACCACCATACTTTCAAACCATACTTAGCTGGCTTTGACGGAATATATTGTGTGAAGCTCATAAACTGTTAGTGCTTCATGAGGAGTGTAAGCTGCTGCCAAGTTATGTTGCAACATTTGCCAAATATCGTCAATAGCCGCAGTTTTGCTGTTGATGAGTCGCTGTTGTCGAGTATTTCCATTGTCGAATCGAATAAATTGCTTTATACACATGAAGCGATCGTACGACAACGCAGCTTTGTATATTGGGCAACGCGCCGCGCCCCATAATTCCATAGCTGGTTCATGGTTTGATCTTGTGAGTCCAGAATACAAAAGAATAGCTACAAAGGCGTCAAACTCTTTCACTGTCACTGGCTTCCACTCCTTTTTTTTCGTGGGATTCGCCAAATTCCATGCAGCTGTAACCTCCCTGCCTTTACGATTTGTTTCACGTAGCACTAAGTGTATTATTTCCTGTGTCATGATTGAACGCATTATTGTATAGGGGTCGTGTATATTTCCTGTTGGTCCTGGATTCTTTCTTGTGAAGTCGACCACGTTATGATTACGAGTGCGTGATGTTGGTGGTGCTTTTTTACTCCATTGGGTGCCATCTTTACCAATATAGTAACTTTCATTCGTTTCCTGTCCATCATTTTCTTTCTCTTCATCATCGTCGTCATCAGTATCTTCATTTAGCTCGACGTATCCTTCAGTTTCGGCATCTGACTCTTCAGCAGGTTGGTATGTGCGATCTTCATCATCCTCAACTTCATAATTATCAATTGCAGCAATATCAATTTCTTCATCCATGTCTTCGTCCATAAAATCAGCAAATCTACTATCAGCTGCACGCCTTTCATCCGCAGTCATTTGCTGGTAACGTCTACTACGGCGTACAACCATTTCATCATCGTCGAAATTACTTGCATCTGCCATATTTATATTTTTGTTTCTATCACACACGATTTTACTCTTCGCTGTCTAAACTTTCGACTGATTTGGTTTACGAAACCACAACTTCTTTTATACTCTTTCGTACGTCTACCTGAACTCAAAGACATTTAGGGATTACTTCATCATCATTATAATTTTTTTATTGTTTGAACACATAATTTACTTGTTCTGAACACAAAGACCTGAACTCAAAGACATTAGGGATGATGATAAAAACAAAAAATTCTAAGAACTGGTTTATTGCTATTAGTATAATATTAGAATATTGTGCCTTTCCTTTCATGTCTTCGAATTTTTCTTAGAATTTTTTGTTTTTATCATCATCCCTAATGTCTTTGAGTTTAGGTCTTTGTGTTCAGAACAAGTAAATTATGTGTTGAAACAATAAAAAAATTATAATGATGCCCAAAAACATGCATTTATTAGTGAAATTCAGTACAAGGTCCATACGGACCTATTCACATGTCCGCGTACTATTCTCACTAAAACCTCAATAACTCCTAAAGTAATGATCGGCTTGATTTTTTTTCCAAAAGATGCGCAACAAAATACTCTTGGAATACAGAGTAACTTTGGGGGGGGGTTGTAGTGGCCGAAGTAGGAGTAATTTCAGTTTGAAAAGGCAAAAAGGTCCCTAGGGACCTTCTCACTCATCGGAGGGTTAAGGGGTTGGTCAAATTTTTTTTATTTTTCGCCATCTAAATCTCTGTTGAAATATTCCATGTACTATATATTTTTCTTATACACGCAGTCTTACACACGTTAGTTTCCATACAAATTCAGTTTTGCTATTTGTGACGGACTCTGCCCCGAGTATAGGTTTAAGGAACATTGACAGAAACTTAGAAACGATTTTTATTTGAAATTCTAGGTCAATATTTAGTTATTTATTGTAATAAAAATTATAAATAAAAATCTTGTCTTATTTATCCTAAATACAGTTCAAAAGTTTGAATTCCGATATCTTGATCTTTTGAAATGGAAGTTAAATTGTTTCGAGAGCATCCAATAAAAATTAATTTGTATTATATGTTTTAGTAAAAATTTTTGTGGTAATTTTGTTGTAACCTTCATTTTTTGTTTATTTTTTTTTTTTGTCTTATTTTATATGCAAATGTTGTTGAAGTTTTGAACTAAAAATATACTTTCATTTACAAATAAACCAATTTATTTTATTTTTAAGAGCATATTTGCATATTTTTAGCGCATATTTCTAAGTTTTTAGTGCATATTGAATGCGCATAAAACACTTTTTTTAGAGCATATTTCTGGTTTCCCTGATAATCACATATGTATATGTCGTTATATAACTAATACTATTTTAATGTAAAGTCCCACTTTACATTGTGCGATTTTTGTCTTTCTTTCTATAACTTGCACTTGCGTCTAAATTGTACGATTCTTGCCGCAGATATTTTTTATTGATGCATTAATTTTTACTTTTATATGTATATATTTTATTTGTATTTGGCTCATATACGTACATATGTACGTATTAGAGAAAGTCAATCGATACAAAAAATTTTGGATACTCCCGCACATATCGAACATTTTTTATGCTATTCATTCTCATACTTGCATATGCCTCTGCGCACATTATTTCATACTTGTATGTTGTGACGATAAAAGTCGGAACGTAGTGCCTCGTTTTTATCGCACAATATTATATAAATTATTGTTATTAGAATTGTTATGATTTCATCCTTATTATCGATTTATTTGTAGAATCAAATCAAACATATGTAAATCCTATTTCACTAGTGAAACTCCTAGATAATGTCTGCTTGTGATTTATTTTAATTAATAACTATTGACAATAATTATATTCAAATATTTAAACTAACGGATTTCATGATGACACCGATTAGTGTCCAGTGACATGAAATGATAACAAATATACAATTATATACAACTATTATGACTATATAAGTTAGCAACAGCACCAACGATGCCGACGCATAATTGAATTACATACCTTTTATTTAATACAAGAATATTTTTGTAACATGCTCAGGTTAACGAACTTTGTTAAATTGCATAATTGCCATTCGGCAAAATTAAGCGTGTGAACCTTATTTTGTTTATTGCCGAAATGCGATATTGCACTTTGACAAATCTAACCAATAAGAATTCTTTAAATTATAAAAATTGCAAAGTTAACAACTTTCGCAATATTAAAATTTTATGCCTTTTAGCAAATCAGAATGAATCCATGCAATTGTAAAATTAACATTTTAAATAAGGAAAAAGATTGACGGCAGTCTTTGCTACCTGTTCATGTGTGTCGGTACTTGAACCTTTGTAATTAAAATTCTAAATAATTTGTAATTAAAAAATATAAAATAATATACAATAAAGTATAAAATATATTAATTAGAAAATCCTTTTGTTTAAATAAATCAGCGCAGCCGTTAGCGCAATAAAAAGATTTTTTTTAAAAACGATCCTGTAAGAAAACCATAACTGGTGGCCGAGCAGGGACCCGAAAAAAAACGCGTGGTCCTGAAACAATTAAATAAAAAAGTTTTGCGATTCCTACGGGACCCTCCAAAACTTAAAAAAAAAACACCTCCCTTTGCCAACCTGGTATTCCTGGTGATTCCTTAACAATAAAAGATCACAAAAGGTTACCGAAGCGAGTGTGAAGAAACCCGTACCGCAGTAGGTTTTCATGACCATTAAAGTGGATACTAAAAAGGAAAAATACGGACCTTCCGCGGGGGTGTGTGTATAAAAAAATTTTCTAACTGGATCGTGTCGCGGTCAGTGTTGCAAAGACTCACAAAGGAGATTATCCTTACCAATGATATAGTGAATATAAAATTATAATAAAAAAAAACAATGTCCTAAGATTAAAGAAAATTGTTTATATATAAAAAAAAAGATATGTCTGAAACAAAAAATTTTAATTAAGAAAAAATTTTAATTGAGTTTGAAAAAAAGGATGAAATAAAAAATTCTTTAATTTACCAAGAAAAATAAATAGATATATGAAAAATTCAGCAAGACGCTGTTACGCGTGGCATGTGATCTAGCAAAAAAAAATGGAATTTCTGAGTTTTGTTCTTATCAGATTAACGGAGTGAGCTGCGGTCAAGTGGCAAGATATATGTAAGTTGTCCGGCTAGCCAGTTCTTGGTTCTTAACCCGCTTGTCCGACGCATAACATATAGTATATATACCTTGCCAAAATAAACACCACTTATATATATACAAAAAAAATCGAGAAGAAATCATTAGCCCATTGTTACAACGATGGGCTGAACAGTTGTTACGTTAAGTGCATTAATAGACAAAATAAGTATAAGAATTGAGCAAAAATTTCGAAAGTTCAAGAGGTTTTCCAGAATTAATGTACGAAAATAAGAGATTTTGAAGGTGGCTGAATATTAGGCCACTTGGGTATAATTTCCCTCCTTGGTCGGCCTAGTCCGAGCACCCTGAGAGGCCACTTACCCGTTGTTATGCACCTGTCCCTTGACATAACCGGCTACAAGAACTTACCTTCAGCCGCTTGTCTCCCTAGCATGCCTTTGAAATGAGATTTAGTTGGTTTTCAAATTCATGGCTTTTATTTTAACAATTCATGAGTAGCTAAACTGCGTATAAAAATGAAATTATATATATATATATATATATATATATATATATATATATATATATATATATATATATATATATAACATATGTAGGTGTACAATAGGTAAATTAATGGGTATAGTATGGGTAATTGTAAACTGAGTATTTGTGTAATAACACTATGGAACATTTTTGGGATTATTGTCTGGGGGGTGAGAAATTCCAAGTCAGGGTGATGGTACTATGTCAGTATAGTAAAACCCTCAAAGGGTTTGGCGTTCGTATGTGTCAGTTTTATGACCTTTTAAATTTTTTCCTTATCTTGATGTTTTTTCGCTTAGTTGTAACATTTTGGCAAAAACGTAGTTTAACATAACTCGAGAACCACTTGTCCGATTTTGATGAAACAAACTCAAAAAAATTTAGAATTACAATTTCTTTAATCCGTTCATATAACGTTTTTCCGGTAAAAATAAATTTGTGGAGACAAAAAAATATTTTTTTGCCTAAAAATTAAATTTTTTTTTTTAATTCATAAAAAAACCAAAACGGAAAAAAGGATCAAGTGTTATTAATTTCGTGTAAAGTCACATAACCTATAAACAAAATGCGACATAGATCATAGAAATCGATTAACGCGTTCTGCTTTTATTTACAATTAAGTGAAGGTATCCCATTTTGACAAGAATATTGATATTTGTTTTTATTCAAAAAAAGTGTCATTTATCGCCTTTTTTTAAATTTTCCCCAATAACTCCAGACTTCTGGCCATAACTACTAAAAAAATTAAGTAAACATTTTTATAATTTTTTATTTTTATTTTATTTATTTATTTTTATTTATTTTAATAAATATTGCCTAGACTTTTTCGATGGTGGTTGTTCGGGACTAGTGGCATCGCATTCATCGCTATCATCAGTTTCTGAACCACACATAATGTCAATGTGTGACTCCACTGTTGACCCTTCTGCATCTCCTGAAAATTCTTTATCATCAAGATCATCTTGTCTTGCCACACAAGCTTACTCCACCAGCAAATTTCCGCAATTATTGCACTCGGCGACTTTTTGCCTCTATATCTTTAAGTTTTTGTTTTATTAAAATGAGTTTGAAAAAATAAAAAATCAGTATTACCTCATTTCAAATGGCATAGCAACTTGATGATAGCGTTCACCTTGTTCATCAGATTCGGTAGCCAATTGTTTGCTGAAGTAGTCCAGATGATGTAAATAATGGATTTTCAAGGACATGTGGACACCAATTTCCGAGAATGCTCTTAACATCCTTGCCACATAAACATCGTAGTTGTTAGAACGATGCATTCCCAACAAGCCTTCTATTACTTCTTTGATTGCCTGCCATGCATTCAATTCAGCGTCAATCAAAATATTGTTGAAAATGTATAATGACAATGCATGTTTTATGTGAACATTACAGAACCAGTGTTGCCACATCAATGTTTCTCTTTTAGTACAGTAGAAAAATATGAGAGAGTTCGGCTTGTGAGTGTCAATGTTTTCTCCAAATAATGTTGTGTATATCTGGAGCAAATTTTTGAAATTCATACATTTACCTAATTGTGAATAAATGAGAAACGCGTGCATCGATTTTCATGATCTATCCCTTTTTTTGCTCATGAGTTATGTGACTTTACGCGAAAGTAATTAGTTTTGGCACTTTTTTCCATTTTGGATTTTTTATGAATTTAAAAAAAAAAATATTTAAATTTTTAGGCAAAAAATACTTCTTTCCCTTCATACATTCATTTTTAACTTCAAAAGTGTTGCACATATAGGAAAACGGTATAGAAACAGATTAGAGAAATTGTAATTCTAAATTTTTTTGAGTTTGTTTCATCAAAATCGGACAAGTGGTTCTCGAGTTATGTTAAACTACGTTTTTGCCAAAATGTTACAACTAAGCGAAAAAACATCAAGATAAGGAAAAAATTTAAAAGGTCATAAAAAAAACTGACACATACGAACGCCAAACCCTTTGAGGGTTTTACTATACTGACCTAGTACCATCACCCTGACTTGGAATTTCTCACCCCCCAGATTGGCTGTTGTACTGTGTAATTAATCGCACAATAGTTACTTTCAAAATCGTTTACTTTTATAATGTAAAAGCTTAATAATTATGGAGGGTACAGTGTGTAAATGCTTAGGAATTAGAATTAGAACCTAAGCAGTTACATTCTGTAGTTCGATATATGGTACCCATGGGTATGCATGTAGATATGTATATGTATATATATATAGGTAAGTACATAACAAAAAAAATCAATATGGTGTTAATAATATAATACTTAATCTGAAACTGCCGGTGTTCTTGCTCGGGATCTGATGATTCTGGACGGTATGTTGGCATCTGTGGTTGCTACGCTGCTGATCGATGTGATGATGATAAGCATTATTGTCTTGCGTTTTCAACTTTGCTTTATATAAAAATTTTTTTTTATTGTTGCGTTTAATTTACGTTATAAAGGGTTTGCGGTTTAATTTTTCATGTAGAAAGATTTTACAAAAATTTTTTTTTCTGATTTTAAATTCGGGTTTCATTTATTTGAAATCTTCGTTATGTAAACAACTAAGGAGTATTATACGTTTTTTTCCCTTTTATTCTTTTCTTTTAATAGCCATGTATTTATACAATTCACTGAGGCACGTATTTGCCAGCTCTGTACATACGTACATACGTACTTACATACATGCGCTTGTACATAGGTATGTGTGTAATACGAAAATACGCAAACTCCACTTGCCACTTATACGGTCATTAAAGTCACTTTCTGGTATATTTACGATTTGGGATTTTCCCTTTAAATAGATATTTTTAATGTTCACTGTCTAATGTTACCTTAAACCATTTTTTTTACGTGCATGTGCACATGCGTCCCTGTGCAATATGTGTGCGAGCATATGCGCCCTTTACTTTTTTTTATATACACCGTGGCACTTATTAAAACACTGAAAATGTATGGAGCGTGTCCAAGTGTCCCTTTCAATAAGAAGACGAAGCTTATATTTCCTCCGCGTGTAACAAAAACCCACGACTACGGTACACACTTATACATTCGTACGTGTATTAACTCCAAGAGAAGCATTTACGAACGATTGTGGTGGAATTTTATTTAATTCCAGTTATACACTTTACCACTTTTTATTTTACCCGGACTGTTTACTGCGTTATGCCACGAATTATTTTTTTCACTAAATTCTTATTTTTTCTAGAACTTGTCCTTTTTTTACTTTGAAATTTCTTGCTCGTACCTAATGTTCTTTTTTTCCGATTATTGTCTGTTTGCTTTGCTTGCCGGTACTTGAATGTCCTCTTTTCCTTTTTTCTGACAAACGTTTTTCTTTTCTTTCATTGCAAATTCTAGATCGTACACGCGTAAGTTTTTGATTCAAGAAATTAAAATTATAATAAAATAGAAATTAAAAGCAAGAAATTAAATTGAATGAAAATTTTTTATAAAATTCGTAAAATTTACAAAAATATATATAAAAATATTTGAAGTCATAATTTAATAATAAAAAAAAGAGAAAAAAAATTAAATTAAATCTGAAGTGTAGGAAGTGAAAGTGTACTTCAGTGTCTCGAAACGATTGCAATAATAATTTTTATCATCAAGAGAAAAAACCTCAGGTGAGTGAATCTTTTTACCACTAAAAATAAAATATGGAAGAAATGAAAACCACTGTAACTACCCTTACGGGAGCGGTTAATAGATTATTAGAACAGGTAAAGTTGATGGAATGTAGGATGAGAAGGATAGAACAGGGAAATGATTTAACCGAACTAAACAGAAGATTAGATTTGTTGGAACAGCCAGGGCATAATGGAATAGACAACGAAGAAGAAGCCGTTGCAATCTTACAGGTTCCACGGAATGAAGACGATCTCAAAATGATAAGTAGACTTCCAGATAGTGTGAAAGAATTGCGAAGTTTCGATGGCAACCCGTTGCAGTATGTATCTTGGGTACATTCTGTTGAGATGGTGTTAAAGGATTTTGACATCGTAATGGATAAACCAATATATCGCACTATTATGCAAAGTATAAGGCAAAAGGTAGTCGAAGAAGCAGATGCTGCTCTGGTTTCGTACAATATTTTTGACAACAATTGGAAGGAGATAAAGAAAATCCTTTCGCTCCATTATGCTGATAAATGGGATATTCAGACCCTCGAGCATCAAATGAACCAACTTTCCCAAGGTTCTTCCAAAGTAGACGAATTTTATTCGACAGTAAATCACCAACTGTCGCTTATAATCAATAAACTCAAAACCGAATCGTATAGTGAAGAAACTATAAACGCATTAATAGCTACGCATAGAAACAGAGCCTTAGATATTTTTATACGTGGTCTTGTTCCCGAACTGTTGCCAGAGGCATATTCGGCTTGTCTCGAGTTACAGGACCTAACCATGAGATATAATATTTTATATCCAAGAAGTCAAATTAGAACGAACTCTCAGGTATATCCCCAACAGGTCGCAAGCGCTCCACCAAGACCAGCCAGACCTTCCTTTAACAATCAACGACCAAACAACTTTAGTGCTAATTGGCAACAGAAGGCTAACAATTACCGCAATAATAACTTCGGATAAGGATACAAACCAACGCCTTATCCCCGTTCACCTTATGTTAAACCAGAACCGATGGAAATAGACCATTCTGTCCAAACACGTATGGTGGATTATATGAATCGTCCAAAACCAGTTGAGAAGAGAAGTGCAACTGAAACTTATAGGATAGACAAACAACCACGTCTCTTTCATTTGAACACTAATAATGTTCATGAAGAAATTAGTCCCAAAGAAGAGGAAACACTGGACAATTTCGATAGTGCTGCAACTGATCAAAATTTTTTTTTTATAAAGGGGGCCCTCAAGCTTACCTTACATAGAATACGTAACAAAAGATAATAAAATATTCGAATTTTTGATCGATACCGGCTCGAACAAAAATTTTTGCAGCCCAACTCTGTCAGCCGGAAGTATAACATTGTCTGATCCTTTTATAGTTAAAACTGCAGGTGGAAATATTTAAATAAAAAAGAAAATAATTGGTACATTTTTTGCAAAGTACGGAGTATTAGATCATAGGGGACGATAGCCTTAAGGTTCTTGGAGCAGTTGTTGACAGAAGGGAAAATGTTCTTTTAATAAAGGAAAATATTAGTATACCACTTAAGGCCAAAATTTGTAACAGTTTAAACTATGTGCTTAACGAGTCTATGCCAATTGAGACAAGGGATAAAATCAATGAACTCATTGATAAATATAAAAATTTGTTCCGACCGCTAGATGACAGTCAAGCCGCAGCAACAAGTGTGCTAGCAGAAATAAAAACGACTACACTAGAACCAATCTACACGAAAAGCTATCCCTATCCAGCAGCAATGAGGGAAGAAGTAGAGAAACAAATTGCTGAATTATTGTCTGAAGGTATAATTCATCCTTCGAAAAGCTCTTACAATTCCCCCATTTGGATTGTGTCGAAAAACCCCAAACCAAGTGGTGAAAAACAATACCGATTAGTTATCGACTACAAACGCCTTAATGCCATAACTGTACCAGACACATACCCCATTCCGGACATTAATGCTACTCTAGCGAGTCTGGGTAAAGCGAAATATTTTACCACAATTGATTTAACGTCGGGTTTTCATCAGGTTCTAATGAAGCCTTCAGATATCCCAAAAACTGCATTTTCAACGATGAACGGAAAATTTGAATTTCTTCGTTTGCCCTTCGGGTTAAAAAATGCCCCCGTGATCTTTAAACGAATGATTGATGACGTCCTCAAGGAGTTTATAGGAAAAACATGTTACGTCTACATGGACGATATAATCGTATTCGAACGTAGCGAAGAAGAACTCCTGAATAATGTAGATGAAATTTTCAGAAGGCTAGAAGAATCAAATTTAAAAGTAAACATAGAAAAGACCAGCTTTATGCAGACTGAGGTAGAATTTTTGGGATACTTGGTCAGTGCAGAAGGCATAAAAGCAGATCCAAAGAAAGTAAGAGCCATTGAAAATCTTTTGCCACCAAGTACCCTCAAGGAACTCAAAGGATTTTTGGGAATGACATCATATTATAGGCGATTTATTAAGGACTATGCTAGTGGCAAAACCTCTAACCAATCTGACGAGAGGAGAAAATGCGCAGGTTAAGGCTAGCCAGTCCAAAAAAGTGCGAGTGGAACTACAAGGCGAGACTCTCTTAGCTTTTCAAAAATTAAAAAATCTTTTAACTACAGCCGATATTCTTGCATTTCCTGATTTTGAGCCCTTTAACCTTACAACAGACGCTTCTAACTATGCAATTGGTGCAGTCCTGTCACAAGGGAAAATTGGCAAGGATAAGCCCATTGCATACATATCCCAGTCCTTAAATAAGACGGAAGAAGGATATGCAACAAATGAAAAAGAGATGCTGGCCATCGTGTGGGCTCTAGACAATCTAAGGAATTACGTGTACGGTGCAAAAAAAGATAAAAATATACACCGATCAGCCTCTTACTTTAGGTAATAGAAATTTTAACACCAAGTTAAAGCGATGGAAAGCGCGTATAGAAGAGTATAATCACGAATTGATCTACAAGCCAGGGAGATCAAATTTTGTTGCAGATGCTCTGTCTAGATTACAAACTAATATTAACCACATCAGCGAAGCATCTACTGAAACAGCTAGCGAAGGCGATTCGCAGCATACAAGAACGGCATCAGAAATTGGAGATGATGACATGGAAGCAACAGGATCAACTGCTCACAGTGCAAGTCAGGACAGCTCAGACCTCATTCCTCATGTAGAAGTCCCTATTAACGTTTTCAGAAATCAGATAATAATCAAAATTGGCCCCAATCTGCAATCACAGGAAACACCACACAAAACTTTCCAAAGACACTATATTTCGTCGCCCGAATGGAATGCTGAGAAACTCTCAGATATTCTGAAAAAATTATTGAATCCTAATTTGGTAAGCGGCATTAAAGTTTCTGAATGCTATTTGCAAATTCTACAAGACCTATACCTACAACACTTCTCCAGATACAAAATTAGATGTACGGATGTACGCTCTAATAAAAAATTTTGTAGCACGATGCGATATATGTAACAGCAACAAGTATGATAGAAATCCCTGCAAATCTCAACTTCAAAATACACCCATCCCGACCATGCCATGCGAAATCTTACACATGGATTAATAGAAATACAAAATCAGAAATTTGTGTCTGTGCTAGACAAATTCTCAAAATTCGCGAAACTATTTCATATTAGCGATAGGTCTGTGTTGAATATCAGAGAGAAACTAGTAAAGATTTTACACTATTTTACAGCACCAAAAATTTTAGTCACAGATAACGAAAGTAGTTTCATTAGTTAGGGATTTTCTTGAGAGACTAGGTATAAAAATTTATTTAACGCCATCGCAACGTAGTAAAGTAAACAGCCAGGTGGAGCGTCTCCACTCAACACTCATAGAAATTTACAGATGTTTGAAAGCAGAAAATGCGGAACTTAGTGTGCAGGAGTTGATATATGTCGCGGTGGATAGATATAATGATACTATACATTCCGTTACTGAAAGAAGACTGAGTGATGTATTTTTTAATAGAACAGGATCTTCCGATATTAACAGGCTAATGGAGGCACGTTCCAAAATCAATAAAGACCTTAGAAAGCGTATCCAAAGAAATGCAAAAGAAAGGAACAATCGTATGAATAGGAAGCTCTCATCGCCCAAGAAATATAAAAGAGGTGACACAATATTTGTTAGGATAAAAATATAAAAGCAAAGAATAAACCAATATATAGGAAAGAGATAGTGGAAAAAGACAATAAGGTAACAATAAGCACGATGAGTGGTAAAAGGATCCACAAGGCCAATATCAAAAATTTTAAAAACCATTTGTAGAAAAATTACTAATACTTTTACTTCTTTTCACAAGATTTCATGTTACATAAAAAAAGAAGAAAATTAATTGATTTCAAATATACAAAAATTGTATTATTGCATTTTAAAGGAATAGCTTCCTTCACGAGATTTTTTCTAGAATCCAATTGATAATAAAAAATATATAAGCGCTATGCAAAAATTTGGTGAATGCCTCAGGCATTGGGGTTCGATTCCCTGCAGTGCTCATTACCATTATAAGAAATTAAATAAAATAAAGAAAGAAAAGTTTTTTTACCTATGCAAAAATCATTTAATAAATAAGCATAACAAAAAAAACCCCGGCTTTGCCCGACTTAATTAATCACTAACTATTAAGAATTGCTATTTTACAGGTTAAAATTATCCATTTAATAAATATTCTCACTCTCGTTTCTATGGAAATAAGTACCACGCACACAGCGCAAATCTACAGCTACGACACCCCTATAGTAACTATACGAGCAGGAAACGCTTGGTATATCAACGGCAATCTCAAACTCGTCCACATCATAAACCTCAGTGAATATGCTGTAATTGCCAATAATATAACTACACTGGTTGAAAAAAACATACGTTCTGGACAGAAGAAAGCTATTATTAGATATCACCTCCAACAAGTGCAAGAAAGGCTAATCGAACTGGGGAGCATAAAAAACAGGAATCGAAGATCGATTGATTGGATTGGCTCAGCTTGGAGGTGGGTCGCTGGCAGTCCAGACGCCACAGATTGGAATAAATCCTTAAAAGTCAAAATGAAATAATCAGCAACAACAATGAACAATATAAAATCAACGCCAGACTCTTGAATGTAACAAATGAAGTTGTGCAGAAAACCAATGAGCTTACTGCTAGAATGAACCAAATCAGCAACGGAAAGGAGGATGAACGAATTGGGCAGGATACCATAAATCAAATACTCGTCTTAAAAGAATACGTTAACGAAATTGTCAGGGCCTGTCAACTGGCAAAAAGTGGAATCATCAACACAAATTTGTTAGACTAAACTGAAGTTGAAGACATCATCACCGAAATGGAAACGTTACCATATTCCAACGCCGTGGAAGCAATCGAATACGGTAGCCCCTCGATTTATACTAATGGGTCCCTACTGCGGTATGTCATATCCATCCCTAAACTAAAAAAAGACTTATATCACAAAATAATCATCAGAACAACCATCAGAGCCGGCAAGCAAATTGAGTTGCCTTACAACGAAATCCTCCTCAGTCAGAATGAAACCTACGGAGTAAAAACTCCCTGCCTACAAATCAACAAAGTCACAGTATGCCAACAATCTTCTTTGGATAAACTACCCGAAAAAAGTTGTATACCAAGATTGCTTAAAGGAGGCAGAGCTAACTGTCAATATAGAATGACAGAATCACAAATTGTGGAAATGATTCCACCTGACACGATTTTCCTAACAAACTTTGAGGGTGTGACAAAAACACGATATCACACAGACGTATTGAGCGGAACTTACTTCATACAACTTTCTAATGAAACCATAGCCATTGGCAATGAGACATTTTCCAGTACCTCTATCTCAAGCATACAGCCACTTCCACCAATTCTAACAACCGTCGTAGACGAAAGATTGCTAGTGGACATTGATCAAGTTCACAACATTAGCCTGCACAACGTCGATAGAAAATTTCGCAGCCGAATCTTCCAGAACACCAACCTACACATACGATTTTCGGGACGCAGACTTTTAAGGAGGGAGGAGTTAGCAACAGCACCAACTATGCCGACGCATAATTGAATTACATACCTTTTATTTAATACAAGAATATTTTTGTAACATGATCAGGTTAACGAACTTTGTTAAATTGCATAATTGCAATTCGGCAAAATTAAGCGTGTGAACCTTTTTTGTTTATTGCCGAAATCCGATATTGCACTTTGACAAATCTAACTAATAAGAATTATTTAAATTACAAAAATTGCAAAGTTAACAACTTTCCCAATATTAAAATTTTATGCCTTTTAGCCAATCAGAATTGAATCCATGCAATTGTAAAATTAACATTTTAAATAAGGAAAAAGATTGACGACAGTCTTTGCTACCTGTTCATGTGTGTCGCTACTTGAACCTTTGTAATTAAAATTCTAAATAATTTGTAATTAAAAAATATAAAATAATATAGAATAAAGTGTAAAATATATTAATTAGAAAATCCTTTGTTTAAATAAATCAGCGCAGTCGTTAGCGCAATAAAAAGATTTTTTTTAAAAACGATCCTGTAAGAAAACCATAACTTATACGCCCCACGTGTTACAACTGTGTGATCAGTCATATGAAATTAGTATAAAAGGAGCTGCTGTGCACATGAAAGGGTTAGTTAGTGTCGAGGGCTTGAGTAGGTAAGATAAATGAAGTTGGTGGTTAGCCGCTGAATTGAATTTATCTTTGTAGGCAATCTTAGTAACAATAATAAGGTAATTAGCCGCTGATAATAATTAGGTATTAGTCTTGCATTGGTAATGGTGGTTAGCCGCTGATAACAATACAAGCAAGGCATATCAAACAGGTGCACGTATCAGGCATATTGCTCATCCGCTGATTTTTTGTTTACAAGTTTAGAACGAAGAATTCGTTTGAAAATTACTTTTGTGCCTTGTTTGATGCATACAAATTTTTGACAATTACTTTGTAAAGCTATGTGAGAAGCACAGAGTTGCCACAGAGTTTTGCCTAATGCATGTACCTGTAGTAAATGTGCCTTGAATACAAGGTTAAGTCTGAATTTAGGAAAGGCAGTAGTATTGGTGGTTAGCCGCTGATAGCACTTTAGTTTAGTTAGTCTGTTCTGGTATTGGTAGTCAGCCGCTGATAACCATTCAGGCTAAGTCCGATTTTATAAAAATTAGTTAGCCGCTGATAGAACTTTAGTTAGTTAGTCTGTTCTGGTATTGGTGGTCAGCCGCTGATAACCATTCAGGCTAAGTCCGATTTTATAAAAATTAGTTAGCCGCTGATAGAACTTTAGTTATTTAGTCTGTTCTGGTATTGGTGGTCAGCCGCTGATAACCATTCAGGCTAAGTCCGATTTTATAAAAATTAGTTAGCCGCTGATAGTACTGTAGTTAGTTAGTCTGTTCTGGGTATTGGTGGTCAGCCGCTGATAACCATTCGGGCTAAGTGCAAGTTTTATAAAAATTAGTTAGCCGCTGAAAGCCATTCAGGCTAAGTCAAAGTTTTATAAAAATTAGTAAGCCGCTGAGAGCCATTCAGGCTAAGTCAGAGTTTTATAAAAAAAATTAGTAAGCCGCTGAAAGCCGATTAGGTTAAGTCCAAGTTTTATAAAAATTAGTCATCCGCTGTTAAGAATTATCTATATAATTAATAGGCGAACAAGTTTTTTGTAACCCCTTTTACGCTAGTACCACTGCACCGATTTTAAAAAGATTTATATAGTTTTAAAGGATTTTCTGTACAGATGTGCAGAATCTATATTTTATTGAAATCGGTTTAGTATTTTGGGAGCTATAAGCGTTTAAAGTTGCTACTACTACATGCGCACATATTCCCCACGCATTTATTAGCTTAGAAGTGAAAAAGAAACAAAACATGATTGTGTGTGTATTTGTAGTATTTCTCTTGATCTAAAATTTTCTTAAAGGAAGAGAATTGAATAAAGTGAATTAGCTTGTTGAAGGGATTTTGTTTATGTTTTTTAATTCCATGTATTATTTAATTATGCTTGCATATGTATGTAAGTTTGTGTGTGGCTGTGTTTTAATGAATTTTTTATGACGCTTAGACACATACATTTTCTTTGAATCTTAAATTATTTACATTTTGATTCTAGAATACGGACGAGTGTGTTGTCCGTTTGGTATATCTAGTATTAATAATTTTAGTAGCTTAGATAAGTACATGATATAATAATTTGTATTATTATAAATAAAAGTACTGAAAATACAGCCTCCAAACAGAGCGTTTTCACTTTCATCGCCTGACAGTCAAAAAAAAATAATTTTTTTTTTGTAACGAAACCTGGACACCGGTGAGTTATACCCCAGCCTTGGGAAATCATCATTACATTGTAACGATACATACCCATGACTTGCAATACATTCGGTTTTTTAAATATTTTTTGATACGTGTTGCCAGAAATACTAGTTACTAGTTGTTGAGATAACAACATTTTTTCAAACTATTTTAACATAAAAATCAATAAAAATGTTTTAACCACACACATAATCTTCGCAGTCCTTAGATCTAAAAGCCCTATGAAATATTTACGAAAGTAATTTGACCGCGGGTGTAAAAACATGCTCCATTTTACATATCGTTGGTCTCAAGTACAAAGGCCCTAACTCAAATAATTGTAACTTTACAGGAGAAGGTGAAAACACTACAACTGCATGTAGAACTGGTTTGTTCAACTGCTTGTAAAAACGGTAATTTTTACACTATTGCAATAAATTTTTACGACGATGTGTATTTGGGTGAAATATATTGGAATCAGTGAAAACCTCAATTTCGTAAAAAATGCGATACCATCGATATGTAGATCTAAACTAAGAGCCGAATTAGTGGAAGAATGGTTTAACCATGGCATTCCTTACAATTTTAGCGCTTGTTTGCAATTTGTCGCCGATTTTCACAATAAAACTGACTTTTTAGCCAAATCTTGCCTTTTTTGGGCCATTTTGCCGATTTTTAATACATCTGTATATCTATTTGATGTTAGCGAATTTTCTTCATTTTGGGATTCCTTAGATCTTTAAGTATTTGTAAGTTATTTTAGGGAAATTTATGGCTAATTTTTTTTCCCAATAAAAGTGATGTTCCCAATTATTTGTTTTTTTTTGTGGCAGTTTTAAAGATTTAACGATTAATATTCAAAGTAAATTTCAAAAAATTTTCAATTTTATTTTCGTCAAATAAAATAAGCTCCACAAAATTTAAATAATGGACTCCTCCCTCCTCCTCCTCGTCTTCAGATTCTTGAATATCATCGATTAAATAATACTTGGAAAGAATTATGTTGAGAAATAGTTTAATTTTTTACTTTCATAACAGTGGCAGGATTACAGATTTTAATATAATAAAATATAATACTTTTCACAAATCTTATTTTGTTGATAAAAATCTGCAATCTAAAAAATAAGATAAATCTTCACATATGGCATCGCTGCTCCTAACTAATACAAAACACATTGAAAGTAATTAAAAAATTAATAAAAACTCAAATAGTTTTATACTCAAATTATATTTGTGTTATTCATTCATTCTATTCTGTTTCATTTTGGTTTTAATTTCATTCGTATTCAAAATGAATAAGCAGTCGCAATATTCTATTTGAACAATACTTAATAATACACTCACTTAATTTGCCCTCTTGTTTTTACTTTCTTGTCTCTCATCAACTCTCATCGAATATAAAATGTTCGAATGAATTTATTAGTATACAGGGGCCTAATTCCCGCATTCGATTGCGAGCGAGTTATCACTCGAATGTGCGAGTTTTTCAACTTTTGGGATGTTCGCATTCGGTTTCGAGTAACACATATCGAAATTTCTAATGACAGCATTCGGCAACGTGCATACATTCGAATGCAACCGTTCGTGTTTTTACTCGCAAGCAAAATGGTATTCGAAATCATGTTTAACATAGAAAAAGCGATGATAATGAAAAAGAAAATGTATGTTCAATATTAGACTTATTTATTTATAAATGAATGAATGCACAAATGTACTTATAAAAAATACAAATTAAAGAATTTC
This sequence comes from Tachina grossa, assembly GCA_949987645.1. NCBI lineage: Eukaryota > Metazoa > Arthropoda > Insecta > Diptera > Tachinidae > Tachina > Tachina grossa. The sequence goes on from OX465274.1 coordinate 89,449,768, forward strand.
TTGTTGACTTTAAATATAACAAAACACACTGACTTGGCAAATAATGTTTTGCCTAAGAGTTGTCGGGGAAAATAAAAAAATCAACCAACTGTGGGAGCATTTAAATAACAAATTAACTGCTTCTAGTCAACCAATAAGAGAATTCAAAATGTGGCTAGTGCTCTATTCTCTAGCTTTACACTAATTTATTATTATTAAGTTATTAATTAAATTAAAATGAAAATAACATTTATGTATATTCGTTTCTTTTTTCTGCATATACGTTTGTATGTACGTACATACATATGTTTTTGCACACATATTTACTTATATACAAACATATGCTTTTGCTTACAATTTATTCAGTGTTGTGAAATGAATTTATATATAAATATATTTGCCTTTTTCCAACACTACAACAAAAACTCGATTCGCTTGGTAGCGAGTGACATCATCGGAAAATTTCTTGCCATCGAAATTAATTTCTATTCGAATGCGATTCCGATCACGAGTGCAGGCCCCAGGCAATCAAATGAATGTTTTGTTGCAGCGGTCTAGTGTGTAGATACATTTATATTTTGCAACGTAGTGATTTCGTTGGCTACGATTATTTGAAAACAGCAGAGTTTCAGCTAACTAGAGTCATCAGCAGAAAAACAAAAAAGAAAATTTTGCAAGTAAGCAAAAACGTTAACTTCTCCTCCTGCTCCCCACTTTCTCCTCTTTCTTTTATGTAGTTTGTATTTGAAATAAGAAAACATTTATAAATTTTTTATTTCGTATACATTTACTGTCTTATTCATAAAAAATATTTCAGGTTATTAAGCAATTAGTTAGAAAATGCGATTAGTAAGACATCATAGAGTTTGGTATGAAATTTTGATGATTCATCAATATTTCGTACCAATCTATTTTTAGATTGTTATGAGTATGAAAAGACATTACGGCATACTTAAAGAAAACTTGGAGAAATTTGATTATGAAGATTTTGACAATTTTTATACACATAATAATATTGCTTCTGATAACCATTACTATAAAATTATCCGTGCTGGTAAATTATCTGAAAAATGGTATAATGCCTTTATCCCATTTATATTTCATCACTTACAATCGAATGTGGACTTTCAAATAATTCAAGACGAGTATGCTTGTGATGCTTATGTCGTTGAGTATGTCAACAAACATAATAGGGGCATCAGCAACTTACAACGTATGATAATTAAAATTATGGATGCAAATCCAATTGTTTTTGTAGATGTTACAAAAAAATTAAGTATTGATGTACTTCATGCTGTAGAAATGTCTGCACAAGAAGCTGCATGGTATTTGCTACGCGAATCAATGGCTAAAGCTTCTGAAGCAACAGTTTACATACCAAAGATATACTCAGCCGAACGTCTAAGAATAAGAAAAACCTTAAAAGAGTTGAATGATTTAGATGATGATTGCACAAATATATGGAAAGAAAACTTATTTGATAAGTACGAGAAATTCTAGATATTATGGAAAACATAACTATCTCAGTTTGTTGCTAATTAGAATATAAAGAAGAATGGAGAGTACTACAAAAATTCCAAGAGTTATTAGATACCGGAACTATGACGTGGCTAATTAATTTCAATGATTACAGACGAGAAATGGTGTTAGTGCACATTCCTTTCAGAAGTGCAGACAACGATATTCTTGCCGAAAATAAGTTTGTTAAAATTTATGAAGATAACAAAGACTTAATTGTTGAACGCAGAAAAGAGTTTGAAAGTAATGTAGATATTGAAAAAACTCTTGAAATTTGCAGGCAATTAGGTAGAGAAAATGATGAAAACGAAGTCTTGGAAACCGAAGTCAACGTAATTTTTGAAGCTGATCCTTATAAGAGATTAATGATAGATTGTAACTCAGCCGTTAATGCTGACATACAAAATGCAATACTTAACAAGCTTGGTGCCATGCAAAAAAAGAGAAAATTTAATGGATACTCAACAATTTTGTGATTTAATGAGATCGGTTAATAGTGAACAAAAGGAACTATTGCTGCAAACTCAAAATCATCAGCCATTTCTAGTTTTTTTCACTGTTCCAGCTGGCAGTGGTAAGACTTTTGTAATAAAACTTATAATAGAGATATATAATAGATTTACTGACAGTGATGGATACTGCAATTCTTATATTGCTTGCGCTTCTACTGGTAAGGCTGCTGTGGCGATTGGTGGTGTAACGACACGATTTCACTTTTAGCTGGGATAGATTCAGCGAGGTCCAGGATCTAGTGGAATAAATAAAAGATTGATCTGATTTCCTTTACGTTACAAAAATTCAGTTTATTTACAAAAAAAAAAAATACTAAAATTCTATCGCTAAATGTAATGCACTTAAACAAAACTAAGTTTATATTACTAAATAAATTTAACACATTTTTCATGATTTTATTTTAACTCGAAGACAATTAAAACAACTGGAACAAATGGCAGCAGGCCCGTAATCTACCAGTGCATGGATTCGTCGTGGAACCAGTAAACTGGACACCAGCGACAGCCTCCACTCACTCGTACATTTCCTAGCGTAAGATTCGTCGTGTAACCAGTAGCCTGGACACCAGCGACATCCTCCTCTCACTCGTAAATCCCACTTGCACACTTAATTTTTTTTAAATTCGGTAGAATCGACAATAAAAATCGGTAGATTTGAATGAAATTCGGTAGAAAATTTTTTTATTCAGAGAAACATAAAAATAACAATTCAAAGAAACATAAAAAATAACAAAATATATATGTACTTATATATAAAGGGTAAGTGCAAGGAGTATCAAACTAAACAAGTTCCAAAAGCGCATTTAAAACTTCACATGTAATTGGAAATTAAACTGCCATAAACAATGAAGTATTTCCAATAAAAAAAGTGTCATCCCTAGTTATTTGCACTTACCCTTTTTATAGATATGCTATGCATATATAAAATAATATATGTACATAAATAACAGGAATTCAGCTTTTGTACATAGGTTTTATAAAGCTACTAAAATAACTTTTATTTGACAAACATTTGTAACTACAAAGATTATATGTAAGATGCATTTATGAAATTAAACTTTTGTGCAAAAATTAGTAAATCATTGGTAGGAATAAATATTTCATCACCAAGGCACAATTCGTTTGCAAATATTAGGTTATATAGGTTTATATTATCATATATAGTGCTTAAATTGGCACGCTGCACGCGAAGAAAGAAGGCGTAGTGTAAACGGCATGATTCATAAACATGATTCAGAGAGCGAGGCATGTGATTCAACTCGTCGTCAGTGTTATCAGTTTAGGGTATTTTTTTTCAAGAGTGGGGATGAATAACCAAAATTAAGGGGATTGTTTGGGATTTTTTTTATAACTTATGGTAACAAGAATGATCTTTGAGCTAATAAATGTGTGTCTGGCAAGTCTAAAAATGTGTGTTTCTATTCATAGTGAATGAATTCTATACCTAATAAAGAAGAAGTATGTAGGCAGATTAACCAATATAATGAACACAGCGTGACCATATTAGCTTATTTTGAGCCAAATTTAGCTTATTTTTTTAGATTTAGCTGCAAAATTTCCATTTAGCTCTTAGCTTATTTTTTAGCTTTTTTAAAAACTCATTTAGCTTTGTTAGCCGTTTTTTAATCTAAATAGCATTTTCTCAAAAATATGTTAAAGACATAAAAAAGTTATAATGACAAAAATTAAAAATTAAGAACCCCCAACCGTACTGACTCATTTTTCAAACTACAAGAACAAAATTAAAATCGGTCTAGCCGTTTGGGAGATACGGCGTCAAAGACATACAGATTCAACTAAATATATCTAGAAAAGATGTGATATCTTCTGAACATCTGGACAGATTTTCTTCAAACAAAGCTAAGAACACTCTGGGTCAAATCACCTTGTGAACAAAAAATAATCTAATTCAAAATGGATGCATCACTTTGTTCTGTACGTGGACTCGTACAGATGCACAAATGTACAGACATACACTACAAACTTATAATACCCTTTTTTGGATGAAGGATGGTTAAAAATTATAATTTGTTAACATTCAAAAATATAAAATTTTTTCATTGGAAAATAATTTTAAAATACAAAATGTAAATTGCGCATTTATAAAAGAAATGGCAAATTTAAAAAATAGGTGACATTGATTGCAATTTTGGATTTACAATGGCAAAAGTTTAATTAATAAGACTTTTAAGGATTTTCTTTGAGTTGAACTTGTATTCAGCGGTATGAATTTATTTAAAAAAAAAATTAGAAATTGATTTTCTGTTAATAAGACTAATTAATTAAAAAAAGTTTCGTATTTTACTATAAATGTTTTTCCATTTTTGGGAAGTTTTTGTTTTATTTTTCTTTATAACTCAAATATAATAATGAATAAATAAGTTAATTAAAAATTATTGAATATTTTTTGTTTCAAATAATAGAAAAATATGTTTTTGTATGTATATATTTAACGTTATTTTAGCAATAAGAAACTATTGCAACGTGAAAGAAGCCAAAAAAAGTTTAGCTTTATTTTATGGCTTAAAATTTTAATTTTTAGCTTATTTTAACTCTTTTTGAAACGTGATTTAGCTTAATTTTATTTTAAAATCTGGTCACACTGAATGAACACTACCAAAACAAGGATACGTAACAAAATGAAATATGACTTATTGGAAGCACTTCTTAGAATAACACACTTTAAAAATAATTCCATTCGTTTTGACAAATTAATCCTTCTGCTGAAATGCCAAAGTTTTTTAATACAAGTACTATGTACAACAAAATTTGTGAGGCTGATGAATCGGAAGATTTCGATTCTGAAATATTTGAAATGGTAAACTTTGCTTAATAATTTGTTTATACTTTTGTATATTAAGCTTTGTGTTATTTTTTCTTTGCAAGTTTTATAAGTACAAATTAAATTAATATGAAGGTAAATATACCTATCGATATAAATGAATTTTATTGAATAAATATTTTATTTTTGTGATTATTTTTTAAATAATATTAAACATTTTTATCTTTTTCACAAAACAAACAAATTTAATAAAAAAAAAAACTCAATTTGGGGATTTTCGGGAATGACAAATCAAAAATTGGGGATAAGCTCTAGAAAAAACTGGCAACACTGCTCGTCGTCTAAAGTTTAGACCAGTGATCTTCAAAACCGCACACGCGTGCGAGTGCTCTCACAATAATGAAGAGAGCAATAAGAGATAATTTGTATTTTTATTTAATGTGTACTCAATTGTTACTACAATCAGGGCTACCACTTTAATCTCAGACTATTTATATGTGCCGGTTGAGTAGACACATTTTACCAGACATCAATGGATTCTTTTTAAATTAGTTTAAATTCAAGGTTTGTTTTTTTTAGAGCTTGAATAATCATATCTGAAAGTAAGTTATTATATACTATTTAAAATACATCATATGTGCATTTATCTGTTTTTGAACAAGAGGAATTGACTCGAATTAGAGTTTTACAAATATATTACAAATATGTATTGGCAGCCCTGCCATTAGAAGAGCAAAATATATTACGCTCAAAAACGAAGCACCAACACAAACATAAGTTTGAATGTATATGTGTGGGGATCGCTGCCCTATCGGAAATATGGCTAACTTTAAACTAACTTTAAACTAACTATTTCGCAACTAGTACTGACTACACTTGGATTACTTTGCAAAGTAATCAACTGACTATTTTAACATTGCGATGTCCTAGGCGGTAGTCAATTGTCTCACTAGGCACTACTTTAAGCTAACTTAAATTTGACTTTTTTAAATCACTTGGTAGTGAGTAAATTAAAAAAAATTTTCTTTGGCTCGAACATGTAACATCATTCGTTGTGTAATCAACGAGCTACCACTCGGCTAAGCTGCCATCTAAAATAACAACAGCAAAAGGTTAATATAAAACTGAAATGAGTTTTAAAGTAGCTGAGAATAAAATTGTTGGCTCTCACCAAATTCGATTACGTACTCAACTTTAGAATTAATTTTGGGTTTGTTCTAGATGACTTTGCAGCTAGCTTTTAGTCAGGCTTAGAAAAGTTAACTATAAGTTAGCTATTTTTGTAGTCAACCACCATTCTCCGACAGGGTGGTTTAGACTCTAAACAATGTGCACATTTAATTTTTTGCAGCTAGCTTTTAGTCAGGCTTAGAAAAGTTAACTATAAGTTAGCTATTTTTGTAGTCAACCCACATTCTCCGACAGGGTGGTTTAGACTCTAAACAATGTGCACATTGAATCGGCAAAAAAATCGGTAGACTTGAATGAAATTCGGTAGAAATTTTTTTTATTCAGAGAAACATAAAAAATAACAGTTCAAAGAAACATAAAAAATATTATGTATCTTCGTTTATCTTTTTATAAAATGTCTTTTTTCTAACTTTGTTTCAGATATATTTTGAATGCTGCATCTGATTGCAGCAGTTTTAATTCATCTAAGCGCTGATTAAGGTGCTCAGTCAGAATATTGAGAACTCAGTTCGTGTTGGCCTTTTGAACTCAAAATTAGTTCTGTTTTATTTCAAATTTTCTTCTGATATTTATACTAAATTTACAATTCTAAATAATTCCATTTCATAGACAATGTGTTTTTAATTGTTAACAGATTTTTGCTTGAATTGTCTTTTCTTATATTTTTATTTAATTTTGCGCCATAAATTTTGTCAATTGACTTCAAGTGTTTTGTTACATTTGTGTGGTCTAATTTCTTTCTTGTTTTGTGGCACAACGAATATTTAGTATTTTAAGTGGTCTAGTTTATTGTTACATTTTAGATATGTGTCAGAGGTTTTAAGTTTCAAAGAAGTAAAAAAAACAAAAATTATTTGAAAACGATTATTAGTAGTATAGTGTGCTTCGTTATTATATGTAGGTACACTACACCATCGCCCTCAAGATTAAATTTATGAATGTAATGAAATAAATTAAATCTTAAAGCAGATTTGTTTGTATGAACAAAAACCAATTAACTGTTTTAAAGCAAATATGTGTAATAGTAATACATTATATAGTAATATGTATAATTATGTGTATAACTTAAAATTATTTACAATTGTTATTATAGAATATTCTTTTTGTTTATTATTTAGGTTTATATAATTTAAGTATATTGTTATGGTAAATTTTTTCTATATTATTTACTTTTAATACTGAATTTACTCCTAGTCTTTTTATTATTTCATAAGGTCCCTTATATGGGCTTTGATTCTTTTTTCTGGATTCTAATTTTATTAATACTAGATCTCCTATCTTAAAATTACTGATATTTGTATTTCTGTCATAAGCTTCTTTTGATTTTTGTTTGGCTAAATCTATTAATTTCTTAGCGTTTTCTAACGATCTTCTTAGTCTTATTTTAACTTCATTAGCGTAGTTTTCTATGTCATAACATATATTTGTGTTCTGTATTTTGTCTGTTGGTAATGCTGCTAATTTACCATAAATTAATTCGTAAGGTGAGTAGTTTGTGTCAATATGTGGTGTCATGTTATATGCAAATGTGTAATATGGTACCGATTTGTCCCATTCATAATCATCAACAAAATTTAATAAATATTCATTTAATACTCGATGATTGCGTTCTATAGAACCTATTGATTGGTGATGATACGGTGTTGAAAACGTTTGATTTATATTTAGCAAATTACAAACTTCGTGTAACAATTCGTTACTAAATTCAGTACCTCATCAGATTTTAATTTCTTAAAACATCCTTAGAATAAATTGTTCAACTCATGTTTTAGCAATACTTTTAGCATCTTTTGTTTCAATTGGGTGTGCTATTACGTATTTCGTTAACTCACACCGCATCGTTAATATATATCTGTAGCCATTCGAAATTCTTAAAGGTCCTACGGTATCTATTTCTACTGTTTCAAAACCAGTACTAGGACTTTCTGTTATGATCATTTCTTCTTTAATATGTTTTGTTTGTTTATTTCTTAAACATTTATCGCATTTATTAATGAATTTCTAACCATCTTTCTCATGTTTTTCCATACGTAACATTGTTTTAATGTTTGGACTGTTTTTCTTATACCAAAATGTCCTGATAATGGTGAATTGTGGAATTCTTCTATAATTTTCACTTGTGATTTTTTATCCGTAATGTGTCGCAAAGGTTTATATAATATTATATTTAGTTCTAACTTTCTATGTTTATTCGATTCCAATAATTTCTGGTATACCTGATTGTAAATTTTATTTAAATATTTTTTCGATATGAGCTCAAAAATACTATCTCCGCATGATAAAGCGAGATTTTTTTATATTCTGCTTATGCATGTAAATCATTAACTTCTCTAGTGACAAAACGTATTTTGCTAGATCTTCATTAACATTCATTACAAAGCTATTATTTTTATTTTCTATGGTACCATCCTTGGGTCCATTTTTCATAATTTTTATACCGGTTTTTATAATATTAAATTTTAATTTATGAATATTCCTTATATCTTGTAAAGATGTACATTCCCACATATGATTTTTATGTTGGCCAAGGTATATGTCATTCTTATTATTTATTTCCACATTTTCAGTATTTTCCTTTGCTTTCATTCCACGTGTTGTTACTAAAATTTTTGATGGTTTACTTCTGTCTTCTTCTATAGGCATCATATTTTTTAACATTTCAGAATCTAATTTGATTCTCGACAAGGCGTCTGCGTTTGTATTTATTCTCCCTTTCTTGTAAACAATTTCAAAATCATAATCTGACAAATCTATTCGTATTCTAATCAACTTAGATGAAGGATTTTTGTGAGAAAAAAGTGAAACAAGTGGTCTGTGATCCGTTACTACAATAAACTTTCTACCAAATAAATATGGTCTAAAGAATTCTATACCCCAATGGATTGCTAGTAGTTCTTTCTCAATCACTGGTTTGTTTAAATCTTGTTTTCCCAATGTTTTGCTCGCATAAGAAATTGGTAAATCTTCTCCTATTTTCCGTTGTGACAAAATAGCTCCCAATGCATAGTTTGATGCATCAGTAGTTAATATAAATGGTTGCTCAAAATCTGGATACTTTAATATTGGTGCGCTAATTAATTTCGTCTTTAATAAGTCAAAAGCCTGTTGACAATCTTCAGTCCATTCGAATTCTTTTCCCTTTTTAGTTTGGTCGTTTAGACATTTTATGATTTCAGCAAAATTTTTTATGAAACGTCAATAATAATTACAGAATGCTACGAATCTTTTAACTTCGTCTTTATCTTTTGGAATTGGATACTGTTTTATTACTTTATGTTTAGAAGGATCCGTCCGTATACCGTCTTTCGTTATCTGATGTCCCAAATAAATTAACTCTGATTTCAAAAATACACATTTTGATGCGTTCAATTTTAAGTTATATTTTGACAAACGTTCGAAAACTCTCACCAAGTTTTCATTATGATGTTTTAAACTACACCCAAATACAATTATATCGTCAACGTATAAAAATGCTTTGGAATCTAAGCCACTTAGTGCTATTGTTAACATCCTTTGGAAACTATTGGAAAAAAATTTTAAACCAAATGGTAAACGTTTAAATTGGTAATGACCACTACTGGTTGAAAATGCTGTTAAATGCCTTGACTCTTCATTCAAATTTATTTGATGAAATGAACTAGTCATGTCTAGGATTGAAAAATATTTTGCTCTTCCTAGACGATCTAAAACATCTTCTAATCTTGTCAACGGAAATTTATCATTCACAATCTTTTTATTGAGTTATCGAAAATCTACAACTAGTCTCCATTTCTCTTTTCCATTCTCACTCTTCTTTGGTACTACCAATAAATAATTCCATTACATAGACAATGTGTTTTTAATTGTTAACAGATTTTTGCTTGAATTGTCTTTTCTTATATTTTTATTTAATTTTGCGCCATAAATTTTGTCAATTGACTTCAAGTGTTTTGTTACATTTGTGTGGTCTACTTTCTTTCTTGTTTTGTGGCACAACGAATATTTAGTATTTTAAGTGGTCTAGTTTATTGTTACATTTTAGATATGTGTCAAAGGTTTTAAGTTTCAAAGAAGTAAAAAAAAACAAAAATTATTTCAAAACGATTATTAGTTTCTGTTGGTACAATAAGTATAGTGTGCTTCGTTATTATAGGTACACTACAAAAATAACTAAATATATGTACTTATATATAAAGCAGCGATCCCCACACATATAAAGGGTGTTTTTTATTGAGGTATAAAACTTTAAGTTGGCATCACTTTTTTAATATTTAGTTTGGTTTGCCATTTCATCATGAACAGGTTGACAAAAGACTAACGCTTGCAAATCGTGCAAATTTATTTCGAAAATAATGGTTCAGTTCGCGAAGTTTACCGCAAGCTCCGTCCATTTTATGGTCGACATAATCGTCCATCAGAGCAATTAATTCGGTTAACCATAGATCGTTTTCGCACTACGTTTACTCTATGTGATAATACGCATCCGCAGAGACGTCGAACAGTGCGCACCGAAGAAACAATTGCCGCTGTAGAGCATAGTGTTGAAGAGGACCCGAATGAATCGATTCGCCACCGTGCACAGCAATTGGAGCCGACTAACCGACTATTTTGTTCCCGAATTGGATGGCATGAATGTGGATGAGTTGTGGTTCCAACAAGACGGCGCTACATGCCACACAGCGCACGTCACAATCGATTTATTGAAGGAAACATTCGATGAGCGCATAATTTCGCGGAATGGACCTGTCAATTGGCCACCGAGATCGTGTGATTTGACACCATTGGATTATTTTCTTTGGGGATATGTGAAGTCGCTCGTCTACGCCAACAAACCAGAAACGTTAGGGGACTTGGAAGCCAACATTCGTGGCGTTATTGCCAACATACGGCCCCATATGCTCGAAAAAGTGGTTGAAAATTGGACCTGTAGAATTGGCTTTATTCGAGCCAGCCGCGGCGGCCACATGCCCGAAATCATATTTAAACATTAATGGCATAAAATTATCCTTCCAATAAAGCCAAATTGATGGACATTAAAACGATTTTCTTGTGTTTTATTTCAATTCGAAGTTCTATACCCCTCAAAAAAACACCCTATACATTCAAACTTATGTTTGTGTTGGTTCTTGGTTTTTTAGCGTAATATATTTATATAAATGTATTTATATAAATGTTGGTTTCTGAGACTCATTTGATCATTTGAGCTTATTTAAAATAAATGGTTACACTTTATATGATAAAAAGGACCCGAGAGGGAGAGCATGCGGTGGATCAGCAATTCTAATTAAGTCAACACTCAAGCACTATGTCCTTGACAACGTTAGTGAAGAATATTTGCAAGCAACGAATATTTTCGTAGAAAATATTTGTGCGAATTTCGTGATATCATCAATTTACTTACTCACTTCCCAGATTTTCAGTTACCGAAGATCAGTATGAGAAGTTCTACAAATTGCACTGCGTAGAAAACATTCAGCTTAGATCATGCGATGATATTGAATTTAACATTGTCAATCTTAACAAAAATATTAAACAGGGGCTGCTGAACACGCCACTACCTCCTATCCGCAGACCGGCTTTAACAGAATTTATTCCACGGAAATTGAACGTCTTGTATGTGAAAAAAGGAGAGCTAGAAGAGAATGGCAACAACACAGATCACCCCTAAATAAAATCAGACTTAAAGAATGTTTTAATGATTTTCATGACAGAAAATGGCCCCTCTGCGGCCGCACTGCTATGTGGCAAAATAGGCAATTTACACATAAATCGACTTAAATTACTAAATAACAATCGCGGCTATTATGAATAAAATTCCACGTGAAATTTCTCCCTTTTCCAATTAGAATTTTTTATTTTCCCTATTAGTTGGAATTGTTTCCGTGACAAATTTCTCGTGGAATTTTATTCATAGCCCTGAATATTCGATAGATTTCAGGCCTTATTCGGTAGAATAGGTAGATTGTTAAATTCACAAAAATATTCTGTAGAAGTGTGCACACTGCTAGTGGTGAGATTCACCTTGGAAGTATATGCCAAGGTAGCCTCTCTTCACACTTAGTACTAGCCCGTAACGAGAGTTTACTGCAGGTTGTAGATATTGGATTTGTAGCCGAACTCCAATATCTAATCTTGCTTCAATATGGTTATAGAAGTAAACATTAGACAAGTAACCGTCATCCAATATTTGTCTTACCGTAGCGAGCGCTGCAAGCACACGGAAAATTGTTCTATATTGAGTCGCCTTTTATACCATTATATATGTTATACATTCCAATACTATAGTCAAACAAACGCTAACAAGAGTGTGTCTTTAAAAATGTTGTGGTGACTAAAGGCTCAGTTAGCCGACTGTAATGTAATGTAACTGTAACGAAGAAAACATTTGATTGATATTTTTATATGAGAAGTAGGTTACGTTACATTACATGTCTATAACCATTTGCATTACTTTTCACATAACAAAATCGATCAGGTGTTTCTTACTGTTGCAGTTACATTATATTACAGTCGGCTAACTGAGCCTTAACAGCCGTTTATGCTCTTCAATACAACATACACACCAGTGTCGGGATATGGCTATTCTTAAATTGTGCCATGAAAATGGTAAAATTGTACCAAATTAGCATCAATTGTACCAAAATATATCCATAACAATTTTTCATTTATTGAAAACAAAAACATAAAGAAATTAACTAATACTATCGAACAAAACAGTTTTTCATATACATATTTAAGTATACATACAAAGTCTAATACTGGGTACACACTTTGCAAAGTGTTTTCGCAACACGTTTATATTACATGCCGCATACTTTGACACAGACACTGCAACCTACAGTGCAACCTATAAAAAGAAAATCATTTTGATATTTTCGAAACTTGTTGTATAAGCACGTTGCTAAGTCTGTACCTACCATAAAAAACTGGGACAAGTTCTACCGAACCAAATGGAAAATATGGGCATATATTACCAGTGTTGCAAATTTTGGTACTTATGATCAGTGTTAAGCAAATATGTTAGGAGAAATTATTATTATACAAAACACAACTTTTTTTTCAAATTTTACCACTGAAGTATAAAGTGTACCAGTGTACCAATGCAAATGTAATTGTACCAAATTTTGTACAATTGTACCATAAAACCCAACAGTGACACACACCAATATACCTCTGCATGAATGTTCACACAGGGAGCGTATATGGTGACTCTTGTTCTCACTCTACATAACTGATATACAGTCGTTAAGCATCTCTGGGTTGAGGAACATCTCTCGCGTCATCGTAATTATTTCTTAAGTGCGGTCAGGCTTGTGTATGTTGTTTGGCCTTGGAGAGTTTTTCGTCTCGCTCGCACTGGTTGACTGATCTGCCACGGATAACCGTATAATCTTGCGGTTTTTTGTGGAATTTCTTTAACAACCACGTTGCTACTTCCTATGTGAAGGCATAGGTCGTGTACAGTCAGTCACAAAACCTTTAAAAATACTGTTAATACCATCTTGGGCATATGGTCTAGTTACCCCACCCATATTTGTGCAACACCATATTATGCAAATTTACTTTGTTTAATATGTATAATAAATAAATAAATAAATAACTGATATACAAGCAGCGTTACCATATGTGAAGATTTATCTTATGCGCTCAAATCTGGGAGTAAATTACGGCATTCGATATCGAGCGAAATGAAATAATTCACTTAGATCTACAAGTAAATTACGGCATTTGTAATCTTTTTTTTAACACATATATTTATTTACAGTATCTTCAAATAAGAACTAACAATAAGTATTCAAATCTTAAATATAAAATATAATTATAAGGCCTGACCAGTGCCGGACATAAACTTGTTTATATTTATTAATCACCCTTATTGCGAATGGCGTCGTCGACGTCACATCAAGACGACAGTAAATTTTGTCCCTTGTATACTCTTTATCGGCTAAAAGTGGATCTTATTGACAATCTCTTACTAATCTCTAAGACTTTGTAAATTAATGGAGCATGTTAATAGTAGTCAATTTTTTGTCGACAGAGAGTAGGCGAGTGAAATTTTTTAGTGTCGTCTTAATGTGACGTCGACGACGCCATTCACAATAACGGGGAATAATTGCTTTAAAAAATCAACATTTACTACTAGTAACAGAAAACGCTAAATAACATATTTGTTTATACCAGAACCAAAAACACGCAAAACTGGTGCAAACAGATGTATCTGTGCAATGCTATAATCTACATTTGTCGATGATACAGCCTGCCTTACTGTTCACGAAAACCCTCACGAGGCTTCCCGATATCTATAAAAACATATTACGCAACTGGATATATGGATAAAGTTATGGAAAATTAAAGTAAACGAACAGAAGTGTGCTCAGGTATCATTTACTCTACGAAGAGATACTTGTTCCGCCATTAGAATCAATAATCAAATTGTTCCTCAACATTCACATGTAAAATACCTTGGTATACTCCTTGATCCACGGCTCACATGGAAATACAGCATTGACACTAAGCTAACACAAATGAAACTAAAATTAACTGAGGTACAGTGGCTGATTGGTAGAAATTCAACACTCAGTCTAGATTGCAAACTTTTGATATACATATACCTATATGGTGCTACGGAATTCAACTATGGGACACTGCTTCAGCTTTCAATGTCGAGAGAATTCAAGTAGGGCAAAACAAAATTTTACGGTTAGTAACATTGGCTCCATGGTACGTAAAAAATGCAAATATACATAGCGATTTTAGTATGCTACTTATGACTGAAGAAATACGCAGGCAAATATCTAACAAAAATCGAGTCACATCCTAATCTGCTTGCTCGTAATATTTTGAACTTTGCTGGACACATCCGCTGAAAAAAGGGGTACACAAGGGCTCAACACTCCAGATGGGACAGTTTGAAAATTTTTTTCCCCTTTTGGATTATTACTACTTATGTATTATTAGCTGCAAATACAAAAAAATGACACACGATATGCAAGCAGCGTTGCCGTTCTGGTTGCTTGTAACCAAAATTGGTTATTTTTTTCCAATGTGTACTTGTGTACTTTTTTTTTCATTTTGGTTACTTTTTTTCAACACAAAAATAACCATTTTTTATACATATATGTACATATGTGGTATGTTAAATTTGCACATAACTAATTATCTTGATAAAAGATCACAATTTAAGCATTTTTAATACGTTGTAAATACAACACTGGTTAATGCACATAGCGTTTAAAAAAATACATGTCTGTCTCTGAACATAACAAGCCTGGTTTTAAAAATCAGATGCATTCATGGTTGCAAAATCTTTAAACGTCAAACACTACCAGCCCAATTATGAATATTCTCGAGGAGTTTTCTCCCTTCCTTACCATTTGTTCCCGGGGAATAATCCTCCTATTCTAAACAGCTGGGGAATAAGAAAATACGGGAGAGAGTAAAATCTGAGCCAGGTGCAGATGCAAATGGATTAAATTCCCAAGAACTGTGTGTACAAAGGAAATTGTAAATTTTATAAAGTTTTTCTTATCGGTCTTGATAATATTAGAAGGAAACAAAACTTTCATTTACCTATTATGTGAACTTAAAGGATGCCTTACGCTTTTGAAGTGGATGTGCGTAGGGTTTAGATAAAAATGCAAAAATACAAAAGCGAAATATAATAATTCGGTATTTATTTACCCCCATATTTATAAAAAAATAAAATTAATTTGAAATTCAATTTTGGAAAATTTTGTATGGAAAATTTGAAATAAAATACATTTCAAATTCGTTTCAAATTATATGAATATGGGGGTAACCCACTTGTTGTAAATAAATGCTTATACTATTGTTTTGCAACATTTATTAATATGATTTTTAAATTTTTGTATTAGTTCCCTTCAAAATGTTTGGGGAGAAAACTATCAACAAATTCTCCCTCTCCCTCATATTTAGAATACCTACTATTTTCCCGGGGAGTTTTCTCCCGGGGATATTTTAATTCATAATAGGAGGAATGGGAAAAAGGGAAAAAACTCCCGGGGAATTTCTATTCATAATTGGGCTGTATTTAAAAAGTGAAAAGCGATTTTTTTTTATATTTAAAGGCTCAGTTAGCCGACTGCAATGTAATGTAACTGTAACGTAAAAAACAGCTTATTGATATTTTTATATGAAAAGTAGGTTACGTTACATTACATCTCTATAACCGTTTTCATTACTTTTCACATAACAAAATCGATCATCTGTTTCTTACTGTTGCAATTACGTTACATTACAGTCGGCTAACTGAGCCTTAAGTTTGAGAGCGTAACAAGCACGGAACGAAGCCGATCAGCTGTGAGTCGGCTAACAGCCGCCGCTGGCAGATTTTCTGAATTAGAAGTAAGTGCTGATATGGACATAGTTGAATTTTGGGACGCAGTTTCAAGACATACAAATGGATTGAACGAAAAATGTTTTTATGATTTGATTTGTATATTTTTTGAATTTTGGATATAATTTAATGTCACTGCCACACAGTTCGGCTGCTGCTGAAAGGATATTTTCGCAGCTAAGCCTAGTCAAAACTAAATACAGGAATAAGGTCGATTTTAAGGCTGTAAACTCAATAATGCAATCTAAAGAATTGTGCATCAATCGAAACAATTCCTATTATGTTTGGTCTGCCAAAGATTTATTTTAATATTAACAAATTTAATACTTTGTCTATACAGTCTTGTGTTTTGCTAACGAATGTAATTAAATTACATATTATTTTTTTGTTACTAAAAATATTTTTGGTTTGGAATTTCTAATAATATTACCTGAAGTATTTTTGTTACAAAATTGATTTTATTGATTGTTAATTATAATAAGATATACTTATAAAACTGAAGTACAAATTTAAATGTAATGGTCCATTTATATTATATGATTTTATAATAATATATATTAATATATGTATGTATATTTTTCAACTGAAGTACAAATAAAACAGTATTTTAAATCCATAAAAATTTTGGTTACTTTTTTTTTGCATTTGGTTACTTTTTTTTTTGGCCGTGGCAACGCTGTATGCAAGTGTAATTACTCTCAGAGCAAAATTGTATCTCTCTATCTATACTTGGCTGCGCCACAAAATAACATAACGAACGTCCGCACATACATCTGTCCATCATGTATTTGTTTCAACAATGGTTTTTTTCATATGTTTGTATTACAATCAGAGAACGAACGAACGAACGATCGGTTTTCAGCCGCGGCTAAGCCGCCGCCGATTTATTTGCAAGTATCTCAGCCGCCGCCGATCCTAGGGGCTTCTTTCGGCTAAAAATTGAGCAGACTATTTTCCGACTTCATGAAATTTCATTATATAGAGCAGTGCTAGCTAAAGAAAGAAATTATATTCGTGTATGTGTATTCATTTCTATAGGACCCCGATTGAAGTGCCGTACTATGGGGCAACTTTCGCCGGCTATGATATACAAATTATAATTTAAATAGCCAGAAACCTTGTGCTTAATGGTAAAAAAAAAAAAAAGCTGGTATCAGTGTTTCATATACCATTCCGATATATTACACGCGTCATTCTAAGATGCGTCAAACACATAAAATGTGTAAAAATAAGATAAGGTGAATATAATTCGTGAGCATATCTTAAAAGAATATAAAAAAACACTTTTTTAAATATTTCAAATAAAAATTCATCGGACATATCTGATACCAAGGCACATTTAATACAGGTACACGCATTAGATATAACTCTGTGGCAACTCTGTGCTTCTCACATAGTTTTACAAATTAATTGTCAAAAATTTGTATGAATCAAACAAGGCACAAAAGTAATTAGCAAATGAATTCTTCGTTATAAACGTGTAAACAAAAAATCAGCGGATGAGCAGTTTGCCTGTTTGATATGCGTTGATCTGATACAATATGACAAGCCGATTAAAGCCGATTTTTGGCCGCCGCCGCCGCCGACTTTTTTTGTTCGCTTCGTTCTCTGATTACAATATGTATTTTTGAGCAAAAACAAATCAAACAGTTGCTTAGCAGCAATACAATAAGCAATTGTTATTTGTTTTTAAAAAAGCACGCACACACAATAACTCTTATACTAGTTCTGTCGCTCACACTACAATTATATGGTACATACCATGGTATATTTGTTTTGACTATACAAACGAGTATACAAATGCAACCCTTTAATGTAGATGTGTGGATTTTAGTGCTAACAGGCATATCGTAAGTATATACCAAATACAAAACTGGGCCCAGTGTATACTCCTTTTCCAATAGTTTTAGAAAATTTAGTGGTAGATGTTTTCAATTTCAATATTAGGCCTTCGTGCCATACTTTATCAAATGCCTAAGAAACATCAATAAAGAGAGTAGAACAATACTTCTTTTCTTCAAATGTTCTTCTTATAATTTGAACCAAGCTATGCGTTTGTTCAATGGTGCTATGCTGACTTCTAAAACCAAATTGATGGTCAGGGATGCACCCACTATCAGTTAGAATTGGGACAATTATGTCATGAACAGCTTTTCGAAAAGCTTTGATATTGTTGATAGTAAGCTTATTGGCCTGTAAGACTCAGCCTTGGTAAGATCTTTGTCCGGCTTTGAAGTCGTTTTGACCTTGGCAAGTTTCCAGCTGTGTGGATAATACTATAGTCGTAATATGGCATTAAAAATAAACAGCAGGATTCTTAGGATTCTTATTGCTATATGCGGCAAGTTCATCAGCATCTTGTTACTAATTCAATAATAACACAGGAGCTTACTTTGGCTTGAGTTCAGCAATCTAGGCGCACGGCAGTGCGCCAGGCCAAGTTCCGGCCAATACACGCAGTGTGTATATTTACAGGAAGCCATTCGAGCTGTTTTTACCCCCCTCATAACTTTGTTCCCCGCAATCGTAAAATTATGAGATAATTAGAATAAATTCATGTTGCCTCATATGCAAAGTTTGAAAGTTTTACAATCAAAGGTTCCGGAGATATGGAGGTGCAAAAAGTGCATATTTTAAGACATACTCACTGACTCACTGATCACTCATCAAATTGATGAAGCACTTCCGCTCTAGCTAGAGATCTGAAATTTGGTACACAAGTAAATCTAGGTTAGCAATGAACTAGAAAAATCTGAAAACACGAATATTTGAACCATTTTCGTCTACTACGGCTCAGCATATTTAGATATACTATTTCTATATGTATT
Source organism: Tachina grossa (assembly GCA_949987645.1). Lineage (NCBI taxonomy): Eukaryota > Metazoa > Arthropoda > Insecta > Diptera > Tachinidae > Tachina > Tachina grossa. The sequence goes on from OX465274.1 coordinate 89,468,914, forward strand.
ATTATCCGTTTGCAACGAAACGTGACACAAATAATAAACATTGGCCGAAAAAATCTTAAGTTTGGAAAACTGGGCAGGTTACGCCCATAAATATTAAAAATTAAAAGTTGCGCTAAAGAGCTGAAACTTGATACACGAGTAGGTATATGTGAGAAACCAACTAGAAAAATCTGAAAAACCAAAAAATTTTACCAAAATAAGCGGGGCCACGCTACTATTGTTTGAAGCTGAAAACTTAATTCCTTATTTATAAAACTTACTAAGTTTTGTCAATAGATTTGTAGGAAATCTAATCAAAATCTGATTTTTTTATTTATTTTTTACTACCCTGTACAACATATTTATAAAATAGATGAGTGAATTAGCTACAGTCTACTTAAAAAGGTGTGTGAATTAGCTAGATTGGAGGTGCTTGGTTATAGTTTTAGAAAACAATCAGTTAATGGGTTTTGTTTTCGATAAAAAAAATCTTGATAAATGTAAAAAAAATGATATAAATGGTATAGATTTTCATGAAGATTTAAATTAAAATCTGCTAGATTTTGTGCACGTGTAAATGCCCTATTAAAACCCCTTTATAAAGCCTTAAAAAGTTTTATAAAAAGGCTGTTAATATACAGCTTTTAACTTAAGCCATTTTAGTGAAACCTTGCAGATACGTTACACGTATACAATACTTTAAACTATCACCTAAAAAAGGTGGCGTGATCACTCCCATAAAATGTTGGCCTTGTGTTTAATCTACTTCGGTCTAGCATATTTTAGAAGAAAATTTGCATGAATTATAAGCGCGGCTCACAACAATATTGTGAGTTTAAAATAGTGGGAGGGGTAATGCTCATAAAATTATAAGGTAAAATTCACGCTAGAGAGCTGAAATTTTATACACAAGCAAGTGTAGATGAGTAAGCCAATGGAAAAATCTTCAAACCACGAAGTTTTATCCGCTTCAACTCCAATTCGAACTAGAGAGCTGAAATTTGGTACACAAATTAATCTAGATCCGAGATCACTAAGAAAAATCTAAGAAACCAGAAGTTTCAATCTGGGGTTGGGAACAAGCACTGTAAACTCAAAATTAAGTTAAAATTTATTGAAACTTTTCATACACATTGCACTTATCCAAAGTAAAAATTTCCTGTTTTGAAAAGTAGCCCTGACTTCACCCATAAATTTTAGCCTTTTCTTTCATGTACTTCGGCTTAGCAGTTTTTAGTCTATTACTCATGTGTTTCTCAATAGCTTTTTCCTACAAAACTTTACATGAACCATAAGCACTAGCTGATATAAAAGTCGGGGGGCCAGGGCCATAAAAACTTTACCTAATATTATACTGTAGAGAGCTGACATTTTGTAGACAAATAGTCCTAAGTGATTTACTCGATCGGAAAGTCCAAAAATTAAAGCACCACCCACCCTATTGAAACCTTGCGTGCACATTGGGCATATCCTTTTGATTTATGTATTTCAGACTTTAATATGTAAATATATTGAGAAAATAGACGGGATCACCCACACTAAAATTTACTCTGTATTTTACATGTTTCTTTCCAGATGACTCTTAACAAATTACGTACACACTGGTACACATTGGCGACCCGTTGTAATAACACAATAATTGATTTTTAAGGTGTACAATCCAACACTCATCACGATATAACCCATTATTTTATGTAACTATGAAAATTTTAACTGGCACAGTGATCATGAATAGAAATAAAACACCCTAGAAATTTTAAGTTTAAAAATTGTTATTATCGAAAATTTTTCAAAAACTAGTCAGATCCTCACAAAAACATAAATGTGAAAAAGGCCAAGTTCCTATCAAAAATTTCGGCCATCAAAAGCAGTGAGATATAAATTTTGACCAAGTTCTTGTTTGACACAACATATTTCACTGACATATGCTATGCATTATATACATTTGTAATCGTAAGAGTGTCATATAATTTTTATATAATCTGTTAACTTGGCAATATTTTTAACTTTTTAACATGTTCAGCTGCCTGTTTAATATTTTCGTTAAGATTGGCAATGTTAGATTCAATATCATTGGGTTTTCTTAGCGTACTATTATCCGTGCAATGACTACTAAGATATTTTTTGAATCCCAGCCAATTAACACAATTGATAATCTTCATATATGGGTGAGGTAAGCCAGTTCTTAGTGGGTTACAGATTGTACCGATAGTGGGGGAGTGATCGGAGGAGAGATCTAGAAAAGCTTCAACGTTAATTAAATCCCTAGAAAAATTTTTCATGACGCCAAAATCTATAAAATCCGGAATTTTTCGTACATCAGTAGGCCAGTAAGTGGGCTCTCCACTCGAAATGACATCCAAACCCATTTTTGAAATTGTATTAAACAAAGCTCGACCTCCAGGTGTTACAAGGCGCGAACCCTAGAACGTATGTTTTGCATTCTAGTCTCCAGCTGCTACGAAACAAGGTCCAAGCGATTTGTAGAAATCCTCGTATTGACCCTCAGTGATTGAGAATCTGGGAAGGGAGTAAATTGATGATATAACGAAATATGTACAAAAATGTTCGACACAGATATTACTTGCTTGTAGATGTTGTGCACAAATGCTATCAAGGACATAATGCTTCAGAGTCTTGACTTAATTAGAATTGCTGATCCACCGCATGCTCTCCCTTTCGGGTGCTTTGTATCATATAGAATGCAACCATTTATTTTAAATAAGCTTCTTGAGGTCAAAGTAGTCTCAGAGACCAACATTATACTAATATTTTTTTCATGAGGAAGTGCTCCAGTTCGTTTTTATGTTGGCGAATGCCATTTGTGTTCCAAAAACATATTTTTAACGTGTTCATGGTTTGTTAACTTATGCTTGAAGCAGTGTATTCTGCAATGTATTCTGCACTTCTTGTATCATGCTAGTTATATCTGTTGTAAAGTTATTTATAGTTAGCACCATATTCTCAATAGTAGCTTCAAGGCGACTAAAGTTAAAGCTTGACTTTGCATTCGTTGAATTATTTGGCGGTGAAACATTTTGTGTGGGAATAGAACTAGTCTTAGCAGCATCGTCATAAGATACACGTGAAGTAACTGGTTGTCTCATTTGAGCAAAAGTGGCGGAGTACACGTTTAATGGTTGAGCTGGAGCTAATTAAGGTTTTTGAACCATAGCCTGTTTAGCGAAAGAATATACCGGGCATCCTTTAGTTAGCTGTGTCATTACCTCCACAATTACTAAATTTTTTTTGTGCTTGATCTTTTGGCTCAGTGCAGCTAGCAGTGCCATGCAATTCACCGCAGATAACACAAACTGTAGGTAAATTGCAGTAAGTTTTTGTATGGCCATATTATTGGCAATTATGGCACTGTACGGGACCTGAACGCTTACGTGGCTCTTCAACTGTGATTTTTCGGTGTAAGAGAAACTTTACGCTATAAATTGGATGGGAATCCTTTTTTTCATTTGTATATCATTCGGCTCCAGTTTAACCCGAAATAGCGGTTGAGGGATCTTTTCTCTGTTAATTATGTTAGTAACATTTTTTACCTTAAATCCCTGGTCGATTAGTGCAATTTTACTTCTTCGGGCACTCTTAAGTTGTTATGTGTAAAAATTTGTTTTATATTTTTCAAATTCACTAACAATCTTTTTAACCATATCAGCGTTTAAAAACTTACCAATTGAATATTTTCTTTTGCTCCTGCTCATACTCCTGCTTCTAAAAATTCAAGTGTCGTTGTAGAAATTAACACAATAAACGAATAGTTATACAAAACGAAGAGCTTCAGGTTTCGACATGTTCGAAAAGATTTTTGTTTGTCAGCGCGCTGTTTTAAATAAATTCTGAAGTTATCGTAGTAGAGATGTTGTGTGTTTTTTCTTTTTGCTGGAAGAAAAGTTGTTGTTCCCTTACTATTATATTTGTACATATAGAAAAAACACTCGTACACACACACAAAACACACATTCAAACACATACACACAAACATTTCTGCTTCGTTAATAGAGCTGGGCCCAACTCGTTCGTTCAATCCTTCATTTTTGCCACAAACCTTTGATCAAACCCATTTAAATTACATGGGTTTGATCATATGTTTGTGGCAAAAATGAACGATTGAACGAGTTGGACCCAGCTCTATTCGTTAAATTCATATTTATTTAAAGCAGCCGTCAGTCAAACCGAAAACTTTTCGAACATGTCGAGAGTTGAAGCTCTTCGTTTTGTATAATTATTCGTTTATTGTGTTAACTTCAACTACGACACTTTCAAATTCAGTAGAAGAACTATGGGCAACAAACTACTATGGGTTCCAAAGAGCCTCAAAGTGGGAAACTGCGGGTGTCGAAATAAGTTTGGAGCTTGTAACTTTTGTAAATATCCGCTGAACTTAATAATTTTTTTCAGCGGGACAAACAACGTTAAAAACAAAAATTAAATATGCTTGGAGCACAATTTTATCTCTTAGAGTTTCCAAGTTATTTGACTTCAAAAATTTCTTTTTAATTTTAATCGTTGGTACATAACTTTTTTATTACTTGGTCTTCGCTAAAATCAATTTGAATGAATCTTTGATTTCATTTTTCGAATACGTGTTTATAAAGGCTTCTTGTTTAATCCTTTTGCTTCTGCATCGAACGTTATCGTAATCCATACATGACCGATCAATCTTCTATCTATAGGGTGTTTTTTAAGAGGTATAGAGCTTTGAATTGAAATAAAACACAAGAAAATCGTTTTAATGTCCATCAATTTGGCTTTATTGGAAGGATAATTTTATGCCATTAATGTTTAAATATGATTTCGGTCATGTGGCCGACTCGGCTGGCTCGAATAAAGCCAATTCTACAGGTCCAATTTTCAACCACTTTTTCGAGCATATGGGGCCGTATGTTGGCAATAACGCCACGAATGTTGGCTTCCAAGTCCCCTAACGTTTCTGGTTTGTTGGCGTAGACGAGCGACTTCACATATCCCCAAAGAAAATAATCCAATGGTGTCAAATCACACGATCTTGGTGGCCAATTGACAGGTCCATTCCGCGAAATTATGCGCTCATCGAATGCTTCCTTCAATAAATCGATTGTGACGTGCGCTGTGTGGCATGTAGCGCCGTTTTGTTGGAACCACAATTCATCCACATTCATGCCATCCAATTCGGGAACAAAATAGTCGGTTAGTCGGCTCCAATTGCTGTGCACGGTGGCGAATCGATTCATTCGGGTCCTCTTCAACACTTTGCTCTACAGCGGCAATTGTTTCTTCGGCGCGCACTGTTCGACGTCTGTGCGGATGCGTATTATCACATAGAGTAAACGTAGTGCGAAAACGATCCATGGTTAACCGAATTAATTGCTCTGATGGACGATTATGTCGACCATAAAATGGACAGAGCTTGCGGTAAACTTCGCGAACTGAACCATTATTTTCGAAATAAATTTGCACGATTTGCAAGCGTTGTTCTTTTGTCAACCTGTTCATGATGAAATGGCAAACCAAACTAAATATTAATCACTTGACAGCTGACAAAATGGCCGCCAGTTAAAAAAGTGATGCCAACTTAAAGTTCTATACCTCAATAAAAAACACCCTTTATATACATACATATAACAAATCCTTATTTCCATTATGACATTTAGAAATTTATTTATTGCATTCACTTATTTTTTTTCATATAATTAAAAAATGTTCAATTTCAATCGGTGTTTGCCAATAAACAAATATTAGGTAAAAACATACTTAAAATACTGAAGTATATTTATTTGACATAATGTCTTTATTCAATTTCAAAAATTGGCTTGTTTTTATGGTTAAGCAATTGTCTATATGCATTTCGTTCCCGCTTGTGGAACTCGTCAGTAGACTTCAACCCAAAAAAATTTTGAGTTTAGTTAACAAACTCCGTATGTTTATAGTTAGACTCTTAATACTATATTGAGAATCACAATATACAAACAGTAAGTTTGAAAACTGCAAACAAAAATCTTTACAAAACAAGCATCTTTATTCAACTGTGCATCTATTTTATTTCCCACCACCTTTTTACCATTGGGCAACAATAAAAGTATTTAAGAAGCAAAAATAAAAATAAAATATGTATTTTCATACATGAAACACTGAAGTATATTTATTTGACATAATGTCTTTATTTAATTTCAAAATTTGAAAGTAAAAACATACCCATAATAGGGGTGTGCCCGCAGGTGCATTTGCCCTTGTGGGTGTATATACTATCTGTGTATATTAATTTTTATATGTTTGAGGCAAATTAAAGTAATTAAGTACAGAAAAATATTCAATACACCTTTAAGAGGTCATAAAAAATGCGGGTTTGTTTGAATATCAGGAAAAACACGTAAATATTCATCTGAGGTGTTATATTTGTGTATACATTTTAATAGCAAAGGTATACATATTATATACCGTTGAATAGACAATTATGTCTACTATTGTAATAATATAAAAAATTACAAAACATGTGAGGTAAAGAAAATGAGATCAATAATTTAGGCAAAAATAAAAAATGTAGAAAATTTAATTTTGTAATCAAAACTGGATCTTGAATATTTCGAAAAGTATTGAAGGTTTAAGAATATTTTTTTTTTGGTTTGCAAAGCTAAACGTATGTTATTGAAGTAAATTAAATACTTCCAAATATATAACTCTATAAAACTTTTTTTATTGGGAAAAATGTGTTAGAAATTTTTTTTTTAACATTTTTAGAAAATCTCTTCTTCTGCCAACATTTATTGGTAGGATGTCAAGAGTTTCTTACAGGTTACTTAAAACAAGTTTGATTATAATAAAATAGCAAAAAAAAAAACGAGCTTGCAATTTTTTTGCCACATCCAAAAATCAGACTTTTTGCAAAAAATGCTAATTTTCGACCAATGCTGGATGTAGGGTGCACCATCAAAAATCTCTAAAATTTAATTCACAGTCTTTCTTAATGCCTCCTCTCTCAGAAACATTCAGAGTTTTTATCAAATACTCAATAGTTTTTTAAAATATTCGAAACAAATTAAGAATACTTTTTTCACAAAATATACAAAATTTTCCCATAATTTTCAAAAATCCAAATTGCAAAATTATTCGTTCCTACATTCTTTGAGATATCAAAAATTTTTTTTCATGTGAATTGTAATGACGTTTTCTTTCAAAAACAACAAAACCAACTGATTTTTGACAAGTAATAAAGAAGTTATTTACTAACGATTAAAAAGTCAGGACCAAAAATTAAAAAAAAAAATTCAAGTCAAATAACTTGGAAACTGTAAGAGATAAAATGGTGCTCCAAGCATATTTTATTTTAACGCTGATTGTCCCGCTGAAAAAATTATTAAGATTGGTCGATATTTGCTAAAGTTGCAAGCTCCGAAAGAATTTCGATACCCTCAGTGTCCCACTTTGAGGCTCTTTGGAGCTACCCTGTCTTACAACAGGGTGCCGGCTTCACCGGCTTCAGCGGATACTAATCGTCGGTATTGTGTAGCAAATATTATCGGCGAATTAAAATAAGCAATAAAATAGCTACTAGGCACAGCTTCAAAAATTGAATAAGCCTCATTGACAGCAGAGGCGCTGCAACACTACATTATTAAAAAAAAGCAGAGCTGTAAAAGAATGGGGTTTCATCTATCTCTTTCTTCATCACCTGTCGTTTTTATAACTGCCCCTTTCCTAAAGAAGATAACAGCTAGTACTCGTAATAGTAGTAGGCATTCATTGCCTCAGTGTTACTTCTCTTCGTAAAATAAATATGAGTACTCATGTATGTACTGCAAGAATGGCAATAAAATGCAAAATCATCAGTTTAAGGTAGGCATGAGCACTCACTTTATGAGTCAACTGTATGTAATACATTTCATTGGCTTTCCGGCTTTTGTGTTATGTGGTAATATAAATAAATAAATAAGTAAATAAAATTAATTTAAAGAATAAATATAAATACCTTATCCATATATTCATTACAAACGAGAGCTTTTGCATCTTCAAAATTCATTATACTTGAGTCATTTACTTTTTCATTTGATTCATTTAGTTCTCGCATAAAATCAATAGTTTTTTCAACAAACACACTGGACCGATCATTTTTTTCATGGTCTTCCAATGAGAAACTGAACGCTGTGTCATTATTCCTAAGCTTTGCGATTTTAAACTTCTTTTCACTTTCGGAGAGAGTTATATCCACACTATTCTCAATTTTGGACATTTGGAAGTTTTCGGTAACAAGAGATTTTTCACAATCTTCGTATGAATCTTTTCTAGCTTTTTGAAATTTTCGTGTTTTCAATGGCATACAATTTGTTGCAGTCTCATTTCCACTTATACGATCTGAGATTTCATACGAATTGTTCCAAGTTTTTGGCTCTTCTTCCCCACTGAAAATTCTAAGAAGAAATAAATAATTTGCTATAACAGATTTAATAACTATTTAGGATATATATTTTTGAATTTTATTTCGTTATTAAGTTTATTATATTATCCAATAAACTGATATATATTAATATAAAATTTAATCATAGAAACTTTATATAAATATGTTTGTAGTTGACAACCTCAAATCGAGTACGTCGGCAAGTGCCTGATAGAGTGAGTTATTTTTACAACTCGTTCTACCACTATACTGCGGAGAGAGGGGACATATGGTGAAATGAGAAAACTTTATTCGTTTGCAACTTTGCAATTAACTGTTTATAATCTGGCAACGCTGAAGCATATTGTTGAAAAATAATTTCAGTAGTTTCATAATTGCACCCGCATAAGTGATTAACCAGGTAAATTGCTGTAAAAAACATCGAATGAAAATGTTCCATATAAAACACATGGAAAAATACTTGTTTAAATGAGTTCCTTTTAATTGTTTTACCCTTTTAATTGACTCTTAAATAAAATCCCTTTTCCGAAATCCCACACAACAGTGACGGTTAATTGTTACTTGAAAATTTTCACAAATTGGTTACTCGTAAAGCTGCACATAATTATGTGTCAAATCGTAAAATCATATATTTTTATTGTTTTTTAATTGCACATGCACATGAGTACATATATAATTATTGCAGCGTATTGTAACATGTTCCGAATTATTGATCTCAATTATTAATTAAACGGGGTTTCTTTTAATTGCGTTAATGGATCAATTAACAAAATATCGGTTAAAGGCTGTGATACACTACTATCATATTTACAAAGTCGTACGATCTGCGAAAAAATATCACAACCCTGGTATGATGCATTTTATGAAAATTTTGAAAAGACAATAACAATTCATAACACCAGGTTTTATTTTTTCGTAGATTGAACAACTTTGTATGATAGTGATTTTTCGTTTAATTGCACCAAAAACCGCTCATTTTTAGAAAATCACTTAAGCGGAATTTACTGTATGTTATTTATATTTTATCTTCTAGTGTGCTTTTTAAAAAACCGACGAACGACGAATTTTTCGGTGCGAACTTTCGTCATAAAAAATAAAACACATTTGTTCATATGAAAATGAACACAACATAAACTCTGAGATAGATTTATTCAGTGTGACCGTTGAGAAATTTCGAAAAGTAGCACAAAAAGGGGATTTAAGAAATAAAAGTGGCACAAAAAAGGGGATTTTTTTCAAAGAAGGGGCAACTATTTTAGAAACAAAAATTTAAAGTAAAAAACACGATTTTGAGTTAGTTTTGTTAATTTTTTCATAGATTATATTTTATTTGCAAGGAATAATTGAAAAACATAACAAAAACATTAAAAAGTTATAGATAAAAAAACTATTTAACAATTCAGGCATATCTTATAAGTATAAGAAATACTGAAGTATATTTATTTGACGTAGGATGATGAAAATCTTTCCAAAGTAAAGAAAACTCCGTCAGAAGAAAAAGCATTACTCATATTTACTTTACTGTTTATTATTTAGTGTGCCACATGAAGTTTTTTAGCTTATTTCAAAAATGTTCGGGTTGAAATCTACTAATGATTTTCTTAAGCAGGAAAGAAACCAATATAGACGTGCTTAATCGAATCAATAACATATCATTACATTTCATTAATATAGAACTCATTTTTTTCAAATGAAAATATCTGCATTTTTTCGAACATAATTGTTCCATCGAAAAATCCAAAAGCGATTTAAAAAAATTGAGTGAGGGTCTTTCTATATAAAGGAAACGATATGTATGTATAATATAATCAGAAATTGTTGTACTTTAAATAAATATTGTATGCAAAATTTTCTGAGGTTTCAACTTTTTGGAAATGTGGCTACATATTTCTTGACAAGATCTTCTGTTGGACTCCAATTTCCAAATCAACTTCCAACAAATTTAATCATAGGCAGTTGCTCATTTCTTCTAATCAACTCAAACCTTGTTACAAAAATGTCAGCTTTCGTATAGGTTGATATAAAAAATAGTCTGTCATCAGCGTTGTCAACTTTTAACTTTCAAAAAGCACTGAAACCAGGAAAAAAACCGTAATTTAAATAAAAAAGCACTAAACTAAAATATTTTGTTTTAAAAAAAAATTGTGTATATAAAAAATATAGAAATCGGTTGACCTTGCATTTTATCCCTAAAACTTCAAATTTGAAGCATCCGATACAAATTTTGATTTATGACAATCAGTGAATTCTAAAATCAATTTGACGAAACCTTTTTAAGTTATTATAAAAAATTTAATTTTTTTCGTCAACGAAGAAACAAACCACCTGAAATTAGTCAAATTAGCAGCAACTGGCAAGTCTTTTTGACTTGGCAAGTCTTTTTGAAACAATTGGCAAGTCTTTTTGACTTGCTGATTAGATTTTGAACTCGATGGGAGTAGTAGTTAATTTTTTTAAAGTCAAGACTTTTAAAATTTGATTTTTATTAAACAATGCTGTGGAAACATTCTTTCACAGCAAACGCAATATTAATAACAAAGTTACAAAATTTAAAAAAAAAAGTAATTTGCAAATTAACCAAGTTATATAAAAATAAATTATATGTATAATTTGTTGTAATTATATTACTCAAATATTGCACAGATTTCCAGATGAAAACGCAAGATATTTATAATTAAAATGAGGAAAAATATTTATTAATTTATTTAAAAAAAAATATGTATGCTTCCGTAAAAAACCACCACCAAAGTTCAAGCCAAAAATTAGAAGACCGGAAATGCATAAATAAAAAATTATAATAAAAAAATAAAAATGACATTTATAAACTTCAAATAATGACAATTTATTTTTACCATATTAATAATAACTAATGCTACCATATTAATAATAATAATTAATATTTAATAAAGAAAACGTTATTTTCAACACTCCCTCTCGTTTTCTTACATCAGAGTTAATCTTCAAAACCAAACAACTTTATTAAATTGTTAAATTTATCTTTACTTAGAGCCATCGTTAGAACGTCAGCGAGCTGTTTGGATGTCTCTAGATTTTTCACATCAATATCTCCTTCACGTTGAATATCGCAGGTATAAAAATATTGAATGTCGACATGCTTTGTTCGTTTAGAAGATTCGGGATTTTTAACGAGAGTGATGATAGCTCTTTGTTTATCACATTTAATTGGTGTTGTTGTTTGTTTAAGATTTATATCAGCTAACAATTTTCTTAATACTTGAACAGCTTTTGTTGTGGCGCATAATGCTATAAACTCAGCTTCTGTTGTGGATGTTGCTTTAACGGATTGTTTCCTGGAGCACCAAGCAATGGGGCCTCCATTCATAAAACAAATCCAACCTGTAGTGCTTCGTCTTGTGTTAATATCAACGGCCCAATCTGAATCACAGTACATGACAAGTTTCTTAGAATCAGATCCTATTTTATATGTAATACCGCGTTTTTCTGTTGCTTTTAAATATCTAAAAACTCGTTTCACACCTTGCCAGTGTGTATGAGAAGAATTTTCTACAAATCTACTTAACATTCCCACAATAAATGCAATGTCAGGACGTGTACATACCATCAAATACATCAATGATCCGATTGCCTCACGGTATGGGAAATTTACTATGTTCATTTCTTTTTGTTGTAAAAATTGCATGCCGGGGTCAGCTGGTGTTTGTACAGTAGAGCAATTAGTGAAATTAAAACGTTGTAAAATTTTTTGTGTGTAAACATATTGAAAAACTTGTATCTTATTGTTCTCTCTATCGGTATTAATTTGCATTCCAACGAAAAATTCTGATTTTCTGTGTGTAATTTCAAATTCCATATGTAAAGCTTGTAGAAGACGCTGTACCATAACGCTATCGTTGCCACATATCAAACCATCATCTACGTAGAGCGCGAGAAAAATTGTTGTCGTAATATTTGTGTAAATAAAAACACATAAGTCTGCACCAGATTGCTTAGATCCAAATTTCTTGAGAAAACCAACAATTTTCTTGTTCCACTGATGGGAAGCTTGTTTTAAACCATAAAAGCTTTTTTGTAGGTGACAAACACTATCATCAATTTTGAAACCATGTGGTTGCTCCATAAAAATGTTTTTTTCAATATCTCCATGTCTTCACATCAAATTGTATAATCAGCATACCTTGAACTGTAGCAATGGATAAAATTGTTCGTACCGATTCATACCGTAGGACAGGAGAATATATTTCATTATAATCAACACCCCGTTTTTGAAAACAACCACGCACAACAAGTCTGGCTTTATATTTGTCAATTTCACCATTTACTTTGTACTTGCGTTTAAAACCCACTGACTAGATAATACGTGCATGTTTGATGTTTTAGGCACTAATTTCCATGTGTTATTTTTATTTAATGCGTCGATTTCTTCGTGTATTTGCAGCTAACCGTTTGTTTGAATCAGCATCATTCAAAGCTTCTTCTAAAGAGACCGGTTCTAACTCAGCTATACATAACTCCGCATCAATTTCATCGCTTTTATTACAGTGTATTTACGGCGCTCCGTGTACTATACGGACTCCGTGGAATTGGTTGCCTAGGATTTTTATAAATTTTTGGGCTTTTGTTTGAATTAGTATCATCTGTTTTTTCTTTTTGCTCTTTGCACATTTGTTCTTTTATTTCTACGACTTCATGCACTTTTCGTTGACACTCATTAAATACAACATCTCTTCGAATAAATACTTTCTTAGTACTGGGATCATATATACGATATGGCTTACTACCATCATTGTAGGCAACCATTATTCCTTCAATTGAATTTTTATCCCATTTTGAATGTGTTTCTTTGGGTACGTGCATAAACGCTTCACATCCAAACACTCTGAGGTGACCAATTGCAGGTTTTCTGCCAAACCACAATTCGTATGGTGTACGACCATTTAAAACTTCCGTTGCTGTGCGATTTTTAACGTACACCGCAGTATTTGTTGCTTCTGCCCAAAGATTGAGTTGTAATCCACGTTTATGTAGCATTGCCTTGGCGCTTTCTATAATAGTACGATTTTGCCTTTCTATAAAGCCATTTTGCTCTGGTGCTCTTGGTGTGGATACCTCGTGTTTAACATTGTATTTTGAAAGAAAGTTATTAACACAATCATTGTAGAATTCTAGCCCACCATCAGTTCGCAATCTTTTAATGACATGGTTATCAGCCTGAACTTCTGCAAAAAATTCCTTCGGTTTTGTGCTTTAAAAAATAAAAAAAAACAATATCTGGAACCATCATCCTTCAATAATAAAAAATAGTTAGACTTTCCAATAGAAGGGTTACTCATCTTGCCACATAGGTCTGCATGAAAAATTTCACCCGGATTTGTAGCTCGGTTTGTACCTGACTTTGGGAAGCTCTGCCTGTACTGTTTTCCATACACACATCCATCGCAAAAAGGAGTTTCGTTTGGAATGCTTTTAATTTTCAAATCTTGAAGAACATTGTTTTTACACATTTCATTCAACGTTTTAAAATTTATGTGCCCTAATCGTTCGTGCCAAGTCACTAAGTCAACTATGGATGCGACATTCAAAGAAGCATTTATAACCGGACTTAAATTCATTTTATATAATTTATTATCGTGTACACCAAAAACTATCACTTCATCATTTTTCATGAACAATACACAGTCTGCACCTTCTTCAAATACAACTTTCATATCTTTTTCTGTTGCTTTCAAAACCGATAGAAAATTTCTATCTAGATCGGGCACTAACAAAACATCTTTTATGGTATGTATGACACCTCTTGTACCGCATTTTTCATTCACCTGCACATCAATATCACGAACACCAACAACGTTCAATTTACGGCCATCGCCAACTCGAACTTGGCACATATCATCTTCATATTTATAAAATTTGGTAAAAATTCCCTTTGGAAACACATGTGGTCAGTTGCGCCTGAATCCACATAAAAAAAATTTTCAAATTTGCTTTGTGAATTATTGGACTGTAAAACAAACAAATGTGATTTTCGGCAACTTGACATTTCATCATTATCTTTTACTTTTAATTCTTTAGTAACAGCTAAAGAGCTAGTGCTATTTGTTGGTTTATTTTGTTGATCTCTTTGCTTTTTATAGTATTCTCTTGCCCAATGGCCTAATTTATTGCAATAATTGCATTTTCCATTTCTGTTATTTGAACCTACATTTCTATTGTTTTTGTGTTTACTTAAAGTTTTAGATGTATTATTCTCTGTTACATCTTGTGAACGTAGATTTATTAAAGACTCTCCCCCTTATGCAAAAATGATTGTTAAACTTAAAGTTGGTTTAACAAACGAATTTTGTATGGAAAAACCGGTTTTAACACATGCTTTAACTTTAACAATCGTTTTTGCATAAGGGGGTCTTCATTTACTAAATGATGTGTTAGTCGTTCAACGTTTCGTTCAGCACGAGGGACGGCATACCATGCAGTTCTGACGTGGTTACACTTAGAAGGCAGACTGCTTAATATTTTTGCGATTACCATAGATTCTTTTTGTTCGAAATCCATGTCTTTTAAACGTTGCTCCAAAGAAGTGATATTTGCAACAAAATTTACAATGCTTTCATCATCCTCCATTTTGCAATTTAGGAACTTTTCTAACAAAACTTGTACTGACTCTCTCTCTCACTCTTTTCTTCGTGAACTGTTTTCAGTCGCGACCACATTTCTGCAGATGTATTACAGTCTGTTAAATATTTTAATTGCTCTAACTCAATACCTCTCATTACAAAAGCTTGTGCCTCCGCATCTTTATCGTCCCATGCTTGACGGTTAGTGCTTGGCCTTGGTGATGTACCTAAAATATATGGCTTTAACTTATTCTCTGTCATGTAAATTTCCATTTGGCGCCTCCACACAGCTGGTAGTTCTATCCATTAAAACGGTGTAGCTGATACGACTTAGCCTCTGCCATGTCCTTTGATGAATAGAAAAATTTTGCAATAAGTACTTATTCACGTTGTACGCTTTCGCCGACTATGGAACTTGATGTATCTTCAAATATCTCCTTTTTTTCCATTCAATCTTTATTTTCATCAATGGTATGCTGGACCCATAGCCTATTGAAATTATATTACTTAAATATTACACAGATTCCCAGATGAAAACGCAAGATATTTATAATTAAAATGAGGAAAAATATTTATTAATTTATTTTACAAAAATGTATGCTTCCGTAAAAAACCACAACCAAAGTTCAAGCCAAAAATTAGAAGATTGGAAATGCAAAAAAAAAAGAATAAAAAAAATAAAAATGACATTTATAAACTTAAATTAATGACAATTAATTTTTACCATATAAATAATAATTACTGCTACCATATTAATAATAATAATTAATAATAATAAAGAAAACGTTATTTTCAACACGTGCATTTTAGAAAAAAGCAACGAAGTAGGTTATAAGTATGTAACCTAAAGGAGCAGCTCTATTAGCAACACAATTTTCTCGTTTCAGACCGCCAAGTGTAAGGACAACGTTTTACGTATTTTAGACTTAAATAAAGTAATAAAGATTTAAGAAATTTATTATTCGACATGTTGTCAGAAGTTTATTTTAATTTGAAATTTATTTGCTGGTGGTTCAGCGTTGTCTATATGCATTTCATTGTTGCTGTAACAAATCATCAGTAGACTTCAACCACACATTTTGAGTAGTCACAAACCTAATTCTAATTGTATAAAGGTGTAGAAAAATAAAATAGATTCATATCGAATATAAATTATTTGCTGGGTTTTTTGTATTACCCCCCGCTGTCACATGCCAGTAGTTACTTGAAAGTAGTGTATATGTATTACTAACGAAAATCAGGAGAAATGTAAAAAACACAAAATTTATGTTCAAACATAGCTCTAAAATGAGTCTATGCCATTTCTCAATATCCTTTTTATATATACATAAAATCAGCTATAATACTAAAAAAATTAATGAAATAACTCTCTCCTCGGCAACACGGTTTTTCGTTTTGTCACTTTACTTGCGACAAGTGTGAAAATTTACTTGCTTCAAAATTTCATTGCAAGCTGACTCGCCAGTGGCAAAAGTGTGGCTGTGTTAGTAAAAAATGTGAATGTATTCAGTATTTTTCACTTGCACTTGCATGTGGCAACGGGAGCAGAGTAGCATGCCGTAACGGCGCGGCTGGCGGCTAGCCATACAGCCAAATTTTTCAACAAGCCAAGCCGCCGCCGAACCACTCGGCTTATTGGCGGCTTAATACTCAGCCGATATGTTGTCTTTTATTTTTTATACTTTTTGAATTATGTTTAATATTGTGTCTACTCAACTTGTTTATAGTTTTTATTATTATGTATTTCGTATTGATATGGTAGCGAGCGTCCCTGATAAATAGTTGATTTTGCTTGCACATAGTGCGAAAATGTGTATATGAACGGTAAGTCCTGGTTCACACACTTCAACTTTTGCTGATCAACTCACAATTCAGTTGTAAGAGAGACGGAGGAAGAAATACAAATGTCTCTTTTTTTTCTTACAGCTGAATTAAGAGTTGATCAACATAAGTTGAAGTGTGTGAACCAGGACTAACGTAGCTGCGACAAAACTTACGTTCTCTATTGGAGTCCCTTCTTAAAGCAGTCAGTCGACTTTTTATAACTATTTGATCAAAGCTTTTGATTTTCATCAGTATCAGTGTTGCAATAAAGTAACTAATTTTTAATTCAATCAGGAAGCTTAAATGAAATTTATGTATAGTCTAGTTTCTATGGTTTAACAAATTATTTACGAAGTTATTTTTATTGGCATTTAATCAATCAATCGTCTTTTTATACAAATGAACAGTGATGCCAACTTATCCCTTTTAAGGCTAGATTTAGCCCGTTTTCAGTCAGTCAAAACGCGAAAAAAATTTTCAGCCCCAAACTAAAAAACGCGAAAACCTAGCACTTTTTATAATAATCTTTCAGCTCTTTTAGCCCCTTTTTAGTTTTTGCTCGATATGGCTACATTTAAACTTTTCCGAACTTTTTCTTCGCTTAATCTAGAAAAATAAAATGAGTAAAAAGTCGATATTGCTTTACCAATTTAAAAAAGAAGAATAATAATAAGAGTAATCTTTTATTTCTTCCAAATTTTTTATGCCTTGAAAGTTATTCAGTAAAGCCTAAAACAGATAATGTATGTTTTTGGAAGAGCGAGAAATCGAAATTTTATTTAATAACGGCCAATTTTAAATGTTTCTACTTACATATGTAAACATACATATGTATATATATTTCTATTATATATGTATGTATATGCTAACTATTTAATCTACGTATGTACATACCTTATTGAAATGTAATATGAAATGTAAATGAAATATGTACAATATTGAAGCTCTAAAGCTATGTATGTGTTGATCTCATGATAGTTATTTATATTCTAATAAATTACTTTACAAAAATTGATTTGATGTTTTTATTTTCAACAGAAACATTTTAATAATAGCCCCTTTTCGCCCTTTTTCGAAAAATTTTACTATTTTTTTAGTTTTGAATATTTTTTCAATTTAGCCCTTTCTAGCCCTTTTTTCAAAAATTTTTACGCGTTTTAAGTCTCAAAAGTTGGCATCACTGCAAATGAATACACACACGCTTATATATTTCTCTCGGTTTTCTCTCTGTGGGCAGCTATGATTTACTTACATTCATATGTATTTACATAATATCTACATACCTTATACTCTCCTGCACAGGACATCTTATAAGAACTTTCAAGACATGAGGGATTTTTCAAATGCTTTACTACAGCAAAATCTTATAAGACAAACGTTAACAACATTGTTTGCAAGAAATTTTTTTGAGTATTGTAGGTATAAGAGTAAAGAAGAAAAAACTTCGTGACGGAAGAATTTGTGATACTAGCTTCTTTCTGCACATAAGCGCGTGTACAAACGTCATGCATGCATGTGTGTATGATCTTTTATTTTTCTGCGCACATGCAAATGCACACACATGCATTAACATTAGTTGTATGCGGTTAATCACATAATAGCTTGCCATCTACATATTACACATACACTCAAACGTACAATTTGAAAAAATAACTAGCATACACTAATCAACAGTACTTCTTTTCAGTGTTTGTTTTGTTTTGCTGTCTTGGCGACATCGCTTTTTAACACTGATATACACGTACACCAATACATCCATCGTGCTTCGCTTATAGTACGACAGCATTTATTATTGGTTTATTATAATACATGCGACGAGAATACATTTAAAAATCATGACGTTTTTACATTTCAAGACTGTTTACGCAGCTCTCTAATACCTTAGCAAACGAATTTAGATACTAGGTATATTTTCTTATGCATATTGAATCTATGTATATGCATACATCGTACATATTTAAATTTTTATATAACATGAACACGTGCGTTCATTAATAAAATACTTTATTTGTACATACATACATACATACATTGATGATAATCAAAAAATTTTGATATTTTTATTTGACGGCTGATTATTTGTACGTCTCCAAATCTGACTGACGAAAAAACGTCATCTACTTTGTGTTATTTGTTCTGTGACGACATGGAGAAGTGCGCGGATGAAAAAAATTTATTTGCACTTTATGAAAATGTACCATTGATCTTTGTAAAAAACCAAACAATCAAAAGTCTACAAACAGTTTTATGATTATTATAAATATTATATTCTCTAATTTTTCTAATCTTAATGGGTAGTGTGAATAAAAATAAATTCAGTAAAGTGCGACTCTGCCTCGCGCACAAAGGGTTCCGTACGAACACTAGATATGTAATTTAATACAAACTTTATCCTATATAATATATAGTTTTGGCATTTTTTTCGTTTTTGGGGTTTTCGTTTTCGGTTTTTTTGTTTTGGCATTTTTTGCGTTTTTTTCGGTTTTGGCGATTTTTTCAAGTTTTGACTCTTTTTTTAGTTTTGACACTTTATTTTCTTGTCTTGGCGCCTTTTCGGTTTTTGGCGTTTTTTTCATTTTGGCGATTATTTTTTATTTTTGGCGATTTTTTTCATTTTTGCGATTTTTTTTATTTAAAATTTTTTTTAGTTTTGGCGACCATTTCGCGTTTTGGCGATTTTTTTTCGATTTTTTGCGTTTTTTTTTCATTCTGGCTTTTTTTTCATTTTGACGATTTTTTCGAATTCGGCGATTTATTTTAGTTAGAAATTTTTTTTAATTTTGGTGATTTTTTTCATTTTGGCGATTTTTTTTTAATTTTTGGCGATTTTTTTTTTTTGGTTTGGCGATTTTATAATTTTCGGTTTTTTTAGTTTTACCGTTTTTCAAAAATTTCAATTGTTTGCCTCTTACGGTTTCCAAGATATTGCAAATTGTCAAAATTACATAGTCAAAATTGCATTAACTGATGGACCACCCTTAATTAAAATTTTTAAAATTTTAGTGTTAATTATTGTAGTCTGTATAAAAATACACTAATTTTACAAATTTCAAGTTTCAGTATACATATGTTCATACAAGTATATGTATATTACATAGGATTTTAAAATTTTTCGTTGCTCGTTTTGGAACATCCTTTAATTTTTAATTCTCAGGTATTTGTTGTTGAGAAAATACCGTGTGACGGATAGACGGACAGCGTAGCGTAAACAATAGGGTTCCTTTTCACCTTTGGTGAAATAGATAATAATAATAGATGAAAAATTAGAATGGAAGATAGAAAAATTATTATTTAGCTCTGTATATTTGTTTAATGTGCTTTTTTATAAAAAAATGTCAAAGTTTTAATACCGCTAATAACAAAAAATCATCATCCGATGAAGACATATATGGCATCGCACACAACGAACACAAAATTAAAATGCTGATTGACGATTTTATTTGCACGTCTCCGAAAAATCATCAATTATACGCCACTAACACATTCTTACATATTGATGGCTTTTTTTGTACGTCTCCTGGACACTTTAGAACAACCAACTTAATATTCTTTCCTTCAATATGTTTGCTGGCACATTGTTGCTGTTTAGTAGACAAAAACAATAACAAACAACTGAATATCTAGGCGCACGGCAGCGCGACAGGCCAAGTTCTGGCCAATGCACGCAGTGTGTATATTTACACAAAGCCATTCGAGCTGTTTTTACCCCCCTCATAACTTTGTTCCCCGCTATCGTAAAATTATGATATTTAAACCATAATTAGAATAAATTCGTATAACCTCATATGCGAAGTTTTACAATGAAAGCTTCCGGAGATATAGAGGTACAAAAAGTGCATATTTTAAGACATACTCACTGACCACTGACCACTCACACACTCATCAAATTGATGAAGCACTTCCGCTATAGCTAGAGAGCTAAAATTTGGTACATAAGAAGATCTAGGTGAGCACTGAACCAGAAAAATCTGCAAACCCGAAAATTTTAACCAGGAGGGCGGGGCTACGCCCATAAAAATTCAAATTTGTGCTATCGAGCTAAAATTCGATACAGAGCTAGGACTAGGTGAGAAATAAAATAAAAAAATCTGAAAACTTGGAAATTTTAGCCAGGAGGGCGGGGCTACGCCCATAAAGGTCAGAATTAAAAATGCTAATCTAAGGCGCTTTATGGAAGCTATTTTATTGAAATTCGGCAAATATACTGCGGTAATGCAAGGCTATAAATTTTTAATTAAAAAAGTGGGCGTTGACACGCCCATACAATTTAAACCTCATTTTAATGCCCTGCGGCTCAGCATGTTTAGATATACTATTTATGTAGCTATTATTATCCGTTTATAACGAAACTAGACACGAATAATAAGCACTGACCCAAAAAAATTTTGACTTTGGAAAAGCGGGCGGGGTTACGCCCATAAAAATTAAAATTTAAAAGTTGCGCTAAGGAGCTGAAATTTGACATACAAGTAGGTCTACGTGAGAAACCAACTAGAAAAATCGAAAAACCTGAAAATTGTAGTTAGAGGGGCGGGGATCCGGCCATAAAACTTAAAAATTAAAAGTTGCGCTAAAGAGCTGAAATTTGATATACAAGTAGGTCTAAGTGAGAAGCAAACTAGAAAAATTTTAAATCCCAAAAAATTTTACCAGAATGGGTGGGGCCACTAAACTAAATACTTAATATACAGCTTTTAATTTAAGCCAGTTTAGTGAAATCATGCATCACCTTAAAAATTGGGCGTGATCACTCCAATAAAATGTTAGCCTTGTGTTTAATCTACATCGGTCTAGCATATTTTAGAAGAAAATTAGCATGAATTATAAGCGCTGCTCACAACAAAATTTTGAGTTAGGAATAGTGGGGAGAGGTAATGCTGATAAAATCTAAAGATATAATTCGCGCTAGAGAGCTGACATTTTATACACTAGTAAGTGTAGCTGCGTAAGCCAATGGAAAAATCTTAAAACCAAATAGTTTTACCCGGTATGCGGGGCCACGATGATCTCTAGATAAGAGGTCACTAAGAAAAATCTGAAAACCCAGAAGTTGCTATCAGAGGGCGGAAACAAGCACTTCAAAGTTAATATACATTTTATTAAAACTTTTCATACACATTGCACTTATTCAAAGTAAAAATTCCCCATTTTGAAAAGTAGCCGTGACTTCACCCATAAATCTTAGCTTTTTCGTTCACATACTTCGGCTTAGCAGTTTTTAATTTTAACTCAGGTATTTCTTATTAACTTTTTAATACCAAACTTTGCATGAACCATAAGCACTAGCAGATATAAAGGTCGGCGGGGCCACGCCCATAAAAATTGTACGTAATATTATACTATAGAGAGCTGACATTTTGCAGACAAATAGTAATTAATTTACTTAATCGGAAAATCCAAAAATTAAAAGCACCAGCTACCATATTGAAATTTTGCATACACATTGGGAATATCTTTTTGATTTATGTACTTCGGGTAAGCAGACTTTAATATGCATATATATTGAGAAATTAGGCGGGGTCAAGCCCAGTAAAATTTACGCTGTCTTTTAGAATAGAAATAAAATATACTAGAAATTTTAAGTTTAAAAAGTGTTATTATAGAAATCTTTTCAAAAAGTAATCAGATCCTCACAAAAACATAAATGTGAAAAACGGCCAAGTTCCTATCCAAAATTTCGGCCATTAAAAGTTGTGAGATATAAATTTTGACCAAGTTCTTCTTTGCCACAATACCTAACACAAAAATATATTATGTATGATATAAATTTGTAATCGTAAGGGTGTCATATAATTTCTAGATAATCTGATAACTTGGCAATATTTTTACCTTTCCAAAAAAGGAGAAAATAATGTATAAATGTTAATTTCTTTATATTGATAAAAATGTTGTCAAGTTGGCAGATTATCTAGAAATTATATGACACCCTTACTATTACAAATTTATATCATACATAATATATTTGTGTGTTAGGTATTGTGGCAAAGAAGAACTTGGTCAAAATTTATATCTCACAACTTTTAATGGCCGAAATTTTGGATAGGAACTTAGCCGTTTTTCACATTTATCTTTTTGTGAGGATTCTTCTTTCAATATAGTTGGTAGCATATTGTTGTTGTTGTAGTTGTTTCAACGCAGCACACAATCTTAATGCTCAATCAGACGTGACTAGCCATAGCCATAGAGAGCAGCCGTTCGAACCAAACCAATGGCAACATTGTATTCGATTATACGTGACTCGCCATAACGCCATAATTCTCACCATAGAAACCAATTGAATTTTGGTTTGGTTATGGTTATAGCGTTATGGCTTTATGGAAGACTATATTTATACACATGTAAGTATGTATGTACGAATGTTTATACCTATACTTTTTTTCTTAACACTACACATTCTG
This sequence comes from Tachina grossa, assembly GCA_949987645.1. NCBI lineage: Eukaryota > Metazoa > Arthropoda > Insecta > Diptera > Tachinidae > Tachina > Tachina grossa. The sequence goes on from OX465274.1 coordinate 89,492,088, forward strand.
TGCAAAAACATTCCTATACATCCATGCACACGAATAAGAATATTCCATGCAAAGCACAAGATAATATCTATGTAGTGGTGACAAAAAGGGGTTTTATAGGAAACAATGTTTTTAAGGAAAATGTTGAAATACAGAGAATGTAAACCTACAGTAAGCAAGCTTCTACAGCCGGGTGGCTAATGAGCTTAATAAGAAAATTAAATGTTCTTGGTTCTATGCACGGTAATTTTTTCATGCATTTTTAAAAATGTATGAAAAAACTATATATATAGAACTTCTGGAGAACCGATTATTTATTTTTGCTGAATTTCATAACCAATTGTGCTAAGACAATTGGTGAAGGGTATAAAAACGTCTGGTTTCTGTTCGTGTACGTAAAGGTGATACTTTAACGTAGGAACTAAGACCAACCAGAAGAAAATCGACCGAAAACGACGGAGTTATAAGCTATTGAGTAAATAAATAATAGTAAAAAGTCAAAATACATAAAAAATAATAATTTCTATATATTTGAATGTGAGCAACTGAACTGAATATTGTCGCAAAAAATCAAATATTCAGAAAATATGGGATTGGATTTATTAACTGAATTGCTTATCACTTTGTAATTTTTCGGACGATTTTCTTCTGGTTGGTCTTAGTTCTTACATAAAAGTATCATTTTGACGTACATGAACAGAAACCAGACGTTTTTTAACGCTTTGTACTTTTCAGTCGCCATAGAATCACTGTAAAATATGATTTTTTTGAAAATGTGCCCTATTTTCATCGATATATTTTGAACCGCTTTACCAATTAAAGATCCGATTATACATATTTATTCGTCATCTCAATACCTTGAATTTGAATACCAAAAACGACCCAATCGGACATTCTAGCTCGAGATATGATCTGTCAAGTGAAAAAAGGTCGAAAAAATTAAAAAAAAAAAAAATTACAATATCTCGAAAACTGTTCCATAAAAAAATTTAACCTTAATTTTCGAATTCACCGGTAGAAAATACATAAGAAAAATCACCTCTTATTAAATGTACATTTTCGGTGTAAACTAGTGTAATAAAAATATACCTATGTACATACAAATATACTTATTGCATTTAGTGCTTTTTTATGAAGCCACAGTGCTTTTTGCTCTGAAAAAATTGGCATCACTGTTCGTGTGGCATCTTTTTATGTATATTCACACATACATATGTATCATACGCACGTATATAAGTTATTAAGACTTGGTTATTAATTTTTATTAATTATAAGGACTTGTTTATTTAACGATTTGTTTATTCAATTTTATTAGTTATTAAGACTTGGTTATTAATTTTTATTAATTATAAGGACTTGTTTATTTAACGATTTGTTTATTCAATTTTATTCATCCCGTTATGTGGGCTTCAGTCTTAATTTCAGTCTGACTTAACTTAAAACAAACAATTTACTTCAAACTAAAGAGATCCAAGACTTTTCGCTTGGCTTGTAAAAATTGACAAATAAAAATTTCATGAAATGAACCAATCACATCAAAGACACAATGAGGCGATTCGGTTCCCACAAAAATAGCAAACGCTATGTCTGGTTATTTGACACCCTTGTTGTTCAGTACTTTAAATGCATGAAATGAATAATTGTTGTTCAGTACTTTAAATGCATGAAATGAATAAATTGAATAAATTGAATTTTAGTGTGACCAATGCACAACTTACGTTAACTAATCCCCCCTTTAAGATGCAGACGTCCCCGTCTGCTCGAACTCGTGGATAACATTAGTGATCTCAACTTTCTTCTGTGTTTTAGCTATCCAAAGAAAAGCACAAATTGCAATCACCAGAATAAATAGCGAGAGAGATGTGTAGAATGATCCTCTAACATTGGAGTGCAAACGTGAAATCTGGTGTCTATTTTCAATGTTTAATTCGTTAAGATATGGGAGCGACAAGGTGGATAAATGCTCAGAAAGATTAACCGTATATGCAATGGATGACTCAGGTTTTATTTTAGTTATTTTATGAATATTTTTAAATGTTGATGTATTGACAATGAGTTCATTCTCGAATATAATAACATACGTGCCTTTAGGGAGTGTTTTTTCTTCACTTTGAATTTTAACGTGTGAAGGCTGGTCGTTTATAGTGGTTACACCATCATCAACCACTACCAGTTGTGGTATATCATGTGCGAAAATTGTTTTGCATGACGCTGTATTATTGTTTAGCAAGTTTTTGAGACAAGAGTTTCCTCCGTCTTCTAGTATTTGGCAAAATGAAGTAATGTATCTCTTTTTACAATCTTTTAGCGTAATGAATGTGTTTTCACATTTAGCAATGTTAGTTGTTTCGAATAATAAAATTTTATTTTCATGAATAACTGGATATATGTATTCTTTGCAATTTACAACACAATTTAATTATAGGAAATTTAATTAAAAATATTATAACATCTTCATTTTGGACTACTTTTAATTTTGAATTTGCAATAATATCACTTACACTTACACCAGAAACCGTTTCGGATTTCAACATAAATTCTACCTCTTTGCCATCCAACAAAACAGGATTTATTACTTGAGCCTTGGCCAAAACTATTGGCAACGCTATATTGTCCAATTCCCTTATAATATCTCTATTCCTGGTGCTTAATAAATCGTATAGGTGACCTGAGTCTATTTCTTCGGCTTTAGAATTCTTTAATAAAATGTTCACAGTCCTCGTTAAGTTATTTATTTGGGATTGAAGCTCTGTATTTATTATTGCCTGCTTAGTGTTTGCTGAAATCAATTCGTTCTGCGTATTTCTGAGCTCGCTGAAATCATCGTAGTCAGGGGTTCCGGCGATATATTTCAGTACCTTTCCAAGGAAGTTTATGCTGCGTGTGTGTCTGTGATGAATGGATAGTGCATCCATCATTTTCACAATCTGATCGAGGTCAGCTTCTAATAACTTCCTCATGTGGGACTTCGGGAAAAGGTCCAAAAGCATTTTTGTTTCTTTGATTAGATCGCCAAAGAAAGTCAAATTGGTCACATGAGCCAAAACCTCAAAGTCATTAAAGATGGCAACATCCCCATCTTGTAAGGGTATGTAATGGGATCCAGTGTAATTAAGAATGGAGGACGCCTGACATACTGCCAGGGATGTCATTAGTCTGCAACGAGGAATTTAATATTGTCCTTATGAATGATCTTATCATCTATTTTCAAAGTAGAACCTAAATCCTGTTGGACCATTCTTTCTAAAAAAGCCCTGCTAAATTTGTTGCCTAACCGTCTGTTGGTCTTAACATTAACCTTATCCCCTGGATTATAAGTTCTAGAAACTGAGTTTTTATTATGATAAGCCATGTCAGACTTTTGCTTTTCTGAAATTTTCAAGCGAATTTTCTTCAGCAGTTCTTCAGGTATTGCTTGGATTATGTCGATAGGTCTCATTCCAGTGGTGGAATGGATCGATCTATTATATTTTGAGGTGGCCAACAGCACAAGTTCAACAGAATCATCAGCGATTTCATCTATGTTCAAACATCTCGCAATTTCTGTTAATGTGCTATGAAAGCGTTCCACTTGTCCATTGGATGTACTATGAAGTGGTGGGATTGGATGGATGTCGGCCACAAAGTTATTTTTAGTAAGAGTTTTTATTGCTTCGGAATTTAGAGATTTTTCATTATCGCATACCAATAACTTAGTATTTTTGTAAAAATTCAATATTTCCAGAAGAGCAGGTTTTATATCGATAATGGCCCTCGAAGCTATTGGCTTGACGATGGCGAACTTTGAAAATTTGTCCACGCATGTCAAAAAAAATTGTTTGTTTGTATTAAAGATGTCTATGTGTAATATTTCTCCGGTAAAATTTGGTATAGGTGTTTCGGATATTCGTTGCCTTTGAGGATGTCTCGAATACTTCGCTTCTCTGCATGTTTTGCAATTAGATGTTATTTGTTTCAGTCGCTTTTTCATGTCAGGAAAGAAATAATCCTGAAGAATTTGAGTGATATCCTCCTTAATGGATCGATGTGCTCTATTGTGCTCAGTGACAAGTATATCTAGTTGGTCACTGGGGCTAAAAATATCTGTGACGTATTTGGTGGTGTAACGGAATTTAACTGAAGGGTAATTCGATATCAGGAAATGTTGGATTTGCGCCAATGTATGAAGGTCACAATATATTGCATTGACCACTCGTGGATTTATACAGGTTCCAATGGAATCAAGTAGATCTTCGGCAGTTTGATAAGAAATTCCATGGCGCATGCGATTTTTGAAAATAATCTTAGTTTTCTTTTCTGTTTTATTTTCCAAACACAAAGAACGCTGATGAGAAAGGTGTTGTGGCCTTCTAAAACAGCTAGTTGTTCCGCTCTACTAGTGTTTATCAGAATATTTACAGTTAACTTTGGTGTTATTTGTTCATTAATAATTATCACATTACAAAAGATACGAACTTTAGCCTGATCAAGAATCATAAATATATAAACAAATGAAGATCGAATAATAATAATTAAAATTAACTACCCAGCAAAAAAAGACATGTGTGCTAAAAAAAAGTGTGTTAGTGTGGACTAAAATTGCAACTGTGTGACAGATTTTTTTGACAAGTTGTGCGATTTTAGTAATATTTATGAAAATTTTCATTAAATGATAGTTTCCATACGATCAGAGTTGTTTTGATTGTCAGAAAGCTGAGAATGTTGTTTTTGCATCATTTTTGTATGTTAGTGTGGCACCTAAAACACAATTTCGAAGCGATTTTTTAAAGTCGGTCAGACTTCTGTAAGATTTTCTTGTGAATGAATCGTGCGATCGTGTAGGATAGTGAATCTGAATTATAGTGACTGAGCTATTGCACTCTTGTTATTTGTTGGAGATAAAACTTTTTTTTGTGAAAATGTGTCAATGTGATGATTTAATTCCGTTTTTGCATACCTTCTTTACTGGATATTAATTTCAATGTATTAGCCAGTTTTTAATGAGTCCAAAAACTATAGCATTATTTACGATTTGCGATGCCATTCAGAATGCCTTCGTAGAAAATAATGCTCAAGAAATCATGAAATACTACTTCATTTTGAACGCGTTAATTTATTTATTGCTGGGTAAAAAATGTATTACGTTTTTTTTACTCAGAAAAGGTTGAAACTTTTTTATGGAACCCCAAAGCCAACTTTTGTACTCATATGAAGAAAATTTTTGAGTTACTTGTAGTGTAGAAACAGGCCATAAGTCTGAATAATTACAAGTTCTTACTGAATAAATGGTTGATGAAAATAGCGGCTGCACTTTTCTTTTTGTGAATTTTATTTTCAAGTAAATTTTTAAATCGTTTTCTTGTATGATGTGTAGCATATTTAAAAAAATATATATATTGGTTTTATGTATATGAAATATATTTTTTAAATCTCTTCAGTTCTCGTTGTACCTTCATAGCGAACAGTCGATTAGCGGAATTTTTCTTACATACTTACTAAACAAACAAAAAATTATACAAAAAAATATTCGTAGTACATATTATTCGTAATAGGTACATACTGACTTTAATAAATAAGATTTATTGCTTTGCTAATATTTTTTACAAAGCAGAAATAACAAAAACAAAAAAAAAAACCGCAAACAAAAAAACACACAAATAAAGTGCCCTTGAGAAATACTCTATATGAGTACCTCAAATACAAAAAATTTTTAAATGTGAGTTCTAGCGGCAGAAATGCTTATTTTACTGTGAGTTCTGAAACTCTTAATGAAAACAATATCAATAATAAATCTGATGAGTCTTTTTTTTAACGGCAGAGCCAACTTTTCGCCAGCCATCAACTTCGCTTTGTCCAATGTCACATAGTAGTGCTTCATTAATATTACGGTTGCCCAGTACTTCTTCATATAAGACAAATATATCATCCCCTTCAGGCTCGTGTTTATCACTTAACAAAGTTATCACTACAGATAACAGCAGATCAAAACCCAAGATACAAGTCGGAATGGAAGATATATAACCGTGGTAAAGAGTGGGCGAAGCCAGAATACTTCAAAAATTTCATCTGCTCCAAAGATGTCTAGGGATAACAGCGCATCTTCTACTAATCGTCAAAACCGTTTTAAAATATTGCAAATTGACAACAACGAATCCGATGTATCCACGAACAAAACATCCAAGCCGCCACCAATCTATTTGAGAGAAAAAATTCAAACGATCTTATCAAAAAATTAATCTCAGTCATTGGTGAGAATAAATCGATGGCAACATCGATGAAACGAAAATTCAAATTTATGACGAAAAAGATTTCCGAAAAATGGTTTCTGAATTTGAAAAAAATAAAACAAGCTTCTACACATACCAGCTTAAGAGCGCTAAAAGCCTGCAGATCGTATTGATCTTATGTTGTTCCCGAATAAATAAAAGATGCACTCCTCCTCCAGGGGTTTAAGGTAAAAAATGTGAAGATTCCCCAACCCCTATTTCGAGTTGAACTTGAGCCTAAAATCCGCTTTTACGCCAAACATATGTACTGGTGTTGCTGATTTGCCGAGTGTAGTCGCTCTACCCCGTTAATCCATAAAGTTTATGACGCGTGATTTACAAAAATTAATTGCCGAACTCACCCTGAAGAAATCCCCGGGTATTTATGGAATTAGTAACCAGATGCTGATGAAGTTGCCAAAGATCTTACCAATGATGAGTCATATAGGCCAATAAGTCTACTATCAACAATGTCAAAGCTTTTCGAAAAACTGCTTAAGACAAAATTGTCCTCAATTCTAATTAGTACTGGGTGTGTACCTGACCATCAATTTGGTTTTAGAGGGCAGCATAGCACCATTGAACAAACTCATGGATTGGTTCAATTTATAAGAACTTTTGAAGAAAATAAGTATTGTTCTGCGCCGTTTATTGACGTTTCTCAGGCATTTGATAAAGTGTGGCATGAAGGCCTAATTTTAAAACTGAAAACTTACCTACCAATAAACATTTTAAATCTTTTGGAAAGTTATATTATTTCCCGTAAGTTCACTGTTGTGGAAGGAGACTTTACGAGTATGCCTGAAACTATCTCATCCGGTATGACACAGGTCAGTATAGGGGGCCAGTTTTGTATTTGATTTATACTTGTGATATGCCTGTGAGCAGTAGTATCCATACTTCTACATTTGCGGACGATACAGCCTGCTTAGTATGCAAGAAAACCCTGATGAGGCATCCCGCTTACTCCAGTCACACATTACTCAGATGGAACTATGGTTAAACTTATTGAAAATAAAGGTAAATGAACAGAAGTGTGCTCAGGTAAAATTTACCCTACGAAAAAAATACTTGTTCCCCCATTAGAATAAATAATCAAATTGTTTCTCAACATACATCTGTAAAATACCTTGGTATACTCCTTGATCCACGGCTCACACGGAAATACCGCATTGAAACTAAGGTAACACAAATGAAACTAAAATTAACTCAGGTACATTGGCTGATTGGTAGAAATTCAACCCTCAGTCTAGATTGCAAACTTTTAATACACAAGTCGCTTTTGAAGCCAATATGATGCTACGGGATTCCGCTATGGGGCACTGCTTCAGTTTCAAATGTTGAGAAAATTTAACGAAGGCAAAACAAAATTTTACGTTTGATAACATCGGCTCCATGTTACATCAAAAATTCAAATAAACATCGTGATTTAAATATGCCACTAGTGACTGAAGAAATTGCAAAATACGCAGGCAAATATCTAACAAACACTTTTTAGGTTTCCGTACAGCAAATGTGAAAAGAAACCCTATTGTTTTCGCTACGCTGTCCGTCTGTCCGTCACACGGTATTTTCTCAGGAACCGTAAGAGCTACGGACCTGAAATTTCGACAGAGTATGCAGAACCTTGGCCGCTACAACAAAAAATACATGAGAATTTTAAAAAAATTAAAAATTAAAGGGTGTTCCAAAACGAGCAACGAAAAATGTTAAAATCCTATGTAATATACATACAATTGTATGAACATATGTATATTGAAACTTGAAATTTGTAAAATTAATGTATTTTTATACAGACTACAACAATTAACACTAAAATTTAAATTAAAGGGTGGTCCATCAGTTAAGGCAACTTTGACTATGTAATTTTGAAAACTTGCTATATCTTGGAAACCGTAAGAGGCAAACACTTGAAATTTTCAAAAACGGTAAAAATAAACAAACCGAAAATTATAAAATCGCCAAACCAAAAAAAAAATCGCCAAAAGTTAAAAAAAAATCGCCAAAACGAAAAAAATCGCCAAAAGTAAAAAAATTCTAACACTAAAATAAATCGCCGACTTCGAAAAAATCGCCAAAATGAAAACAAAACGCCAAAAATCGAAAAAAAAATCGCCAAAACGCGAAAATGTCGCCAAAACTAAAAACAATTTTATACAAAAAAAAAAAAAAAAATCGCAAAAATGAAAAAAATTGCCAAAAATAAAAAAAATCGCCAAAAAGGAGAAAGCCATAAACCGAAAAAAATCGCCAAAACGAGAAAATAAAATGTCAAAACTAAAAAGAGCCAAAATTTAAAAAAATCGCCAAAACCGAAAAAACGCAATAAACTCCAAAATAAAAAAACCGAAAAACCCCAAAAACGAAAAAAAAATTTTAAAACTATATATTATATAGGCTGAAGTTTGTATTAAATAACATATCTAGTGTTCGTACGGAACCTTTCGTGCGCGAGTCAGAGTCGCACTTTACTGAATTTGTTTCCTTTTTTTTTTTTGCTTATCACTATTTATGTATTATTAATAACTATCACTAAGCTTATGCTTATATTTTAGATTTAAGAATTGAATACTTATTGGTAGTTCATATTTGAAGATACAATAAATAAAAATATGCATTAATAAAAAAAAAATTCTCTAATAAATTTTTCCACATTTCAAAAATATTGAAAGATATTAAAACCCAGTTTCCTCATATCCGTAATTTTCTAGTTAACTAAGCATTGCTCCTTATTCCGATTGGCGACTTTGCAGCGAAAGTCAGGCGTATTGTACTAGAAAAGAAAAATATAGCTTGTTTTCTTTAATCCAGTACAAATAGAGTACAAATAGTCGAACTTGAAGTCGAAAAACGCCAACCACGATAAGGCCTATTATTTGTGCTTTGAACCACATTTCAATGTAAAGTTTTTTATTCATTATTATCTTGGATTTAGCTTTATTCAAAGCAAGCAGATTGGGATCATTTACATTAAATGCGGCAAATTAGTAACCATCTGGCGATATACTTATCGCACTTGATCAACATTAACTCAAAATTTTACTTTTTGCAATAGCTCAACTAACAACATCAATATCTACCTACTGTAAAAGTATTTCAGTATTATTACTCTCTCATCTCTAAAAGCACATTTGATACCATTTTTCTGATATTGTAGTGACTACCTTCATATCACCAAATAGTTATTATTTTGAGTTTATAAAAGTGTATATTTTCATAATAAAAAAGGTATTATTTTGATTTGAGCCTTTAGTCAAGTTAAAAATAATCTAATTGTTAATGTAACCACAAACTGTTTTCATCTCTACTGAAAATTTAAAAATTTTGAGTTAATACCCTCTTGTTGATTGAGTGCGATATGTATGTACATATCGTATATAATGGATGAAATCCTTCTTCTTTTTTATGTTCATTTAAGCAAATATAATAATTTCAACTACTTGAGAGAAATGAAGTACGAAAGTTTTTTGACTTGTTTCAGCCAAATCTTAATGATTTTATAATTTTTGAAAAAATTATAATATACCGAATATAAAAAAGTATGTCGCGCTATCGATGCTATTAATTATGAATATATATATATATATATGCAGCCTCTTTTAATTTATCCAAACATTCTCTAATGGTTTCTAGTAAGCACTCAGGATTTATTCATTCACTCGATTTTGCTTGGAAAACAAACGAACTGACCTAATATTGGATTGTAATTTAAAAGCAGCTGTTTTTTTTTATTTTGTATGATTTTCTGCTAGGGCTGCCATTCAGTAATGATCCTAGTATGGAAAAAATAATTCAAATACAAAATCGTATACCATGGCAATAATGAAATTAAAAATACAAAAAGTGATACCAAATATAACGTAAGCTAGACAGATGTGCAATAACTTTTCGAGAGTACCTACCTTTACGGCCTTATCTCACGTGTGCCAAAGCACCGGGTGTGGGTTAGACGCCAGACCAACGCCCCCATGCACCCTTTTTAGAATGAACCTATGGCCCAATCATCAAGGCACATAGGTTGCAATCTTTGATAGTTATCCCTGTACTATATTCAATTACCTTGCTGAGGTAATTTGAGCTATCTAAACTCTGCTGCTATGTCCGTGCCGTGGGGTAGGACGAACTCGGCATTTTATCAAGGGATCCTGACGTCCGCTACATAGACTCAAAACTTCAGAGCAGCAAGAGCCACCCACGCGAGAAGAACCCACGCGAGAAGAACGCAAGCTCTCCGCCAAAATCCTGTGCCTACTACGAAAGGAAAAACGCCCCTTAAGTCCAGGAGGTAGGACGAACAACCATTTCAGCTCAGGATTCTGGCAACCGCAATGCATTTATCTCTAAGCAGCTCAGCTGTCGGGTAACCGGCACCCGTGGCACCAGAAGTAGCCTCTGGTGAGACCTCGAAGTTCCACCACAAGGGCTTCACCTCTATCGTCTTTTGAACTCAGTTCTAGGTGACGCTGCACCTGATTGACAACAACGGGCGTACAATTTTATAAATATGTGCATGTAACACATAAGTTTTATGGGTAATTTACCAAAGGTACGTCAATGGAAAAAGCCACATCACCCCAACTGGGGCCCCGGGATTGCCACACCCGTAGTCAAAAATAGACTCCCCTGGGGTGCATCGACGGAAAATTTAAGAAAGAGTTTTTTATTGTTGGCATCTGAACAGCCACACATACCTACTGCACCAAAACACTCGCGATCGTGTGAATGAATCTGTATTTTAAACAAGCATCATATTACGCCCATATTCCACACGAAAATATGTGCACTAATTTTAAGTAAATAATAGATTTAATTTCACTTTATTTTTGTGCATACATGTTCATATGTTTCAACATAAGTATGTAAATATGTAGCGTGGTTAAGATTTATTCTCATAAGTAGTATATAAGCTATAGTAATTTAATTTTAATCTGAAAATTACTGCGGCCTAGAGCTGCAATTAATAAAACAAATAATTTTTATAAACAAATAAATTTTTAATTAATTTTAATTATTATTCGAACTCCATTTGTTTCTATATTTTTGATTTGAACGGGCTAAGTCGTATTGCTTTTCAAGCCAAATTACATGTGATAAAAATCGCCAAAATTAAAAAAAAAATTCTAACACTAAAATAAATCGCCGACTTCGAAAAAATCGCCAAAATGAAAACAAAACGCCAAAAATCGAAAAAAATCGCCAAAACGCGAAAATGTCGCCAAAACTAAAAACAATTTTATACAAAAAAAAATCGCAAAAATGAAAAAAATTGCCAAAAATAAAAAAAATCGCCAAAAAGGAAAAAGCCATAAACCGAAAAAAATCGCCAAAACGAGAAAATAAAATGTCAAAACTAAAAAAAAACCAAAATTTAAAAAAATCGCCAAAACCGAAAAAACGCAATAAACTCCAAAATAAAAAAACCGACAAACCCCCAAAAACGAAAAAAAATTTCAAAACTATATATTATATAGGCTGAAGTTTGTATTAAATTACATATCTAGTGTTCGTACGGAACCCTTCGTGCGCGAGTCAGAGTAGCACTTTACTGAATTTTTTTCCTTTTTTTTGCTTATCACTATTTATGTATTATTAATAACTATCACTAAGCTTATGTCCGACATTGGTCGGACCTAATAATTATATTTTAGATTTAAGAATTGAATACTTATTGTTAGTTCATATTTAAAGATACAATAAATAAAAATATGCATTAATAAAAAAAAAAATTCTCTAATAAATTTTTCCAGATTTCAAAAATATTGAAAGATATTAAAACCCAGTTTCCTCATATCCGTAATTTTCTAGTTAACTAAGCATTGCTCCTTATTCCGATTGGCGACTTTGCAGCGAAAGTCAGGCGTATTGTACTAGAAAAGAAAAATATAGCTTGTTTTCTTTAATCCAGTACAAATAGAGTACAAATAGTCGAACTTGAAGTCGAAAAACGCCAACCACGATAAGGCCTATTATTTGTGCTTTGAACCACATTTCAATGTAAAGTTTTTTATTCATTATTATCTTGGATTTAGCTTTATTCAAAGCAAGCAGATTGGGATCATTTACATTAAATGCGGCAAATTAGTAACCATCTGGCGATATACTTATCGCACTTGATCAACATTAACTCAAAATTTTACTTTTTGCAATAGCTCAACTAACAACATCAATATCTACCTACTGTAAAAGTATTTCAGTATTATTACTCTCTCATCTCTAACAGCACATTTGATACCATTTTTCTGATATTGTAGTGACTACCTTCATATCACCAAATAGTTATTATTTTGAGTTTATAAAAGTGTATATTTTCATAATAAAAAAGGTATTATTTTGATTTGAGCCTTTAGTCAAGTTAAAAATAATCTAATTGTTAATGTAACCACAAACTGTTTTCATCTCTACTGAAAATTTAAAAATTTTGAGTTAATACCCTCTTGTTGATTGAGTGCGATATGTATGTACATATCGTATATAATGGATAAAATCCTTCTTCTTTTTTATGTTCATTTAAGCAAATACAATAATTTCAACCACTTGAGAGAAATGAAGTACGAAAGTTTTTTGACTTGTTTCAGCCAAATCTTAATGATTTTATAATTTTTGAAAAAATTATAATATACCGAATATAAAAAATACTTTTATACTTATATATTATTTACTCTTGTAAATACAGACTTTGTTGTTATTTGCTCATTAATAATTATCACATGTAATTTTGCTTAAAAAGCAATACAAACCTTAGCCCGTTCAAATCAAAAATATAGAAACAAATGGAGTTCGAAAATAATTAAAATTAACTAAAATTAATAGCCATGGGCCTGTGGCAAAAATTAAAAATAAAAAAATATTCTTAATAGTAACAAACCAAAAAAGTTTGTCTTAAGTAGAACAAAAATAAGCAAATTAACTAACATGTGCATAGTTAGTAAAAAACAAACGACAATGGTAAGACTGTTGTAAATATAGAGATGGTAAAATTGAGCTTACAATACAAAAAAGCTTTCAGCAAATTGGATTACGATGAATCAAAAACAATTCACATATTCCATTTGCAATAATGCTAAGTACATAAAGCAGAAATCTACATCAACTGACACCACTCACAGTGGACCAAACACAAAAGACCGCTAATGATGAAGGTTTACTGGCCTTCGAAAACGGCTGGCTGTTCCGTTCAACTATGTGTTGTTAGTCAGAATATTTACAACAGACTTTGTTGTTATTTGTTCATTAATAATTATCACATGTAATTTGGCTTAAAAAGCAATACGAACCTCAGCCCGTTCAAATCAAAAATATAGAAACAAATGGAGTTCGAATAATAATTAAAATTAATTAAAATTAATAGCCATGGGCCTGTGGCAAAAATTAAAAATAGAAAAATATACTTAATAGTAACAAACCAAAAAAGTCTGTCTTAAGTAGAACAAAAATAAGCAAATTAACTAACATGTGCATAGTTAGTAAAAAACAAACGACAATGGTAAGACTGTTGTAAATATAGAGATGGTAAAATTGAGCTTACAATACAAAAAAGCTTTCAGCAAATTGAAATACGATGAATCAAAAACAATTCACATATTCCATTTGCAATAATGCTAAGTACATAAAGCAGAAATCTACATCAACTGACACCACACACAGTGGACCAAACACAAAAGAACGCTGATGATGAAGGTTTAGTGGCCTTCGAAAACGGCTGGCTGTTCCGTTCAACTATGTGTTGTTAGTCAGAATATTTACAACAGACTTTGTTGTTATTTGTTCATTAATAATTATCACATATAATTTGGCTTAAAAAGCAATACGAACCTTAGCCCGTTCAGTAGATTGTTAATGGCGGCCTGAGTCCTGTTTTGGGAATTCAAAACCGGGAAAAAACAAAAACGATGGCAACCCTGTTACAAATGCGGGGATTTTGGGGATTTTCATGCTGATATGGTGTGTGTGTGTGAGTTTGATTCTTTGGCCATGTGTATGTATGTATACTTGTGTGCACAGCTTTTGTTGTTATTGTAGAGAAACGTTGTGCTTACAGTGCATGGATGTATGTACGTGTGGGATGTGTATGTGTGTGTGTGTGAGTCTAATTATTTGGTTGTGTGTGCATGTATATGTGGGTGTTTGTATGTATGTATGGGTGTGTGCGTGTGTGTGTGATTGTTATTTGATAGACTTATGGTTGCTGTTTTGAGTTATAGTTGGTATGCTTATGTAGGGTTATTGTATGTATGCATTTATGTTTTAGATCTCTGGGGGGGGGGGGGGAAATAATCTAATAGCTGCAGAGAGTGGCAACCCTGTTGCGAATGGAAGTCGTTAGGGAATGTATTTGGTAATGTATGTATATGTTGTTGGATTAATGTATGTGATCTTATCTATTTTTGCTTTGAAGAATGTCATTGCTTGTGTGAGTTACATCAACACTTTTTCATACATATTTACAAATGCATGTATATATGTTTTTAAGGCTATTGACGTTGCTATTATGGAGATAGAAAATATTGTGTCGGCATAGGTTTCATATATGTTCAAGTGAATTTCAGATGTTAAATGTTTTGAATCCGATCAGGTTGATAAGAAGAGCTTTTCAATAGGGGTAGGTAGTGATATCTTTATTTCGGTATATTTTACTTTAATGTAACAATTATAAGAAAAAGCTTTTAGAGAAATACAGCAAAAACTTATAGAAGCACGTGTTCCTATTTTTCTAGTACCTTTATATTGCAAACTGATGCTAGCGATTTTTTTCTGGGTGTTGCTGTGTATATGAATTTCATCATATATCGTAATACCAACAGAGAATTGTGGAAATGTGTGTGTGTGTGGGTATGTGTTTATGTGTGTGTATGTGTATGTGTGTGTGTGTCTGTGTGTATGTTTGTAGGAATTTCAATGTGTGTATTTCTGTAGTAGCTTAGGGCTGATTGTGATTTATGAGGGGTGAGGTGTTCTAGTAATATGTAACCGGGGGAATCTGTGTGTTTTTGTATGTCTGTAGGAGTTTAAGGCTGATCATGATTTGGGTGGGCAGGGTTGTTGACGTAATATGTATCCATGGGGATTTGTGGATGTGTCTGTCTATAGTAGTTTAAGGCTGATCGTGATTTGAGGTAGGTGAGGATGTTGTTGAAGTAAATTGGTTATGTGTATGTATGTATGTATGTATTTTTGTAAGAATTTAAGATGATTGTGATTTATTAGGGGCGAGGTGTTCTTGTAATATGTAGCCGTGAGAATATATGTGTATAGACGTCTGTAGAAGTTTAAGACTATCTGTAATTTCAGGTAGGTGAGAGTGTTGTGTTGTTGAGATTAATCTTATATATTGTATATGTATGTATGTATGATCATGGGAATTTTTATATGTATATCTGGGGGAGAATTTTAGGCCGGTCGTGATTTGTGAAAGGTGGGGTGTTGTTGAAATTTTCTTGGATATTTCTTATATGAATTCTGCTATGTGTGTGTGTACTTGCGCTAATATTTATATGTAGATAGATATAAATTGTTTTCAGTATCGACATTTGGTACTATAAAATACTATCATATGTCTGGACTTCCCTAATCTTATTATGTTTTTATACTTACGCTTGTTTTATATTTTCTCATACTTAAATTTGTCTCGCGTTAAAGTCTGCCTATATGAAATTTGTTTATATTACAGATTTTGTTTATTTCAATCTTTGAATACATTTTTTTTTTGTCATTGATGTCTTTTGTTCTTCTTGTTGTTGGTGTTGTTGTTGTAAATATTCGTCTGTGTATAGATGCGATATATTCAGTTTTTTTTTATTTGAAAATAAAAATGTTTTAATTTTTATCTGCGCTTACTTAAAAGTTTGTGAGGATTTTCTGTTTTTAAGTAAAACTGAATTCCTGAAGATACATACTCTATAGTAATAGCAACTATAATAGAAATATTTCTTATACTTTATTTAAATTTTTTTAAAGTTGATGCAACGTTAGTAAGTTAACGTTAGAAATTTTTGGGGTACATAATTTTTTCTAACTATACAATTTTTTCTTCACTTTTTACATTTGTTTTCGAAATCTTGCTTTGCTTTATGAAAATGTATAAACATTTTTAAATGAAACTGATCCGGCACTCCAGCTTATATACTGATAGTTTTTTTTTTTCTTTGGTAGTCAACTTACTTCTTTTTTTATTTTTATTGATAAACATTTAAAATCAAAAGGGAGCTTTATATTGAAATTATTATTTTCATAATTGTTGAAAACAATCACTAGTTTTTTTTTTGTGATGAAATCATTTGAAGTTGAAGCTGATATCTTTGCTTACTGTTTTAAATTAAAATTTTATTCAATAGAATAAAAGGAGCTTTTTTCTTAAATTCTGATGCAGTTAAGATCGGATATGAGACTGAATTTAAATGTACTTTTAAATTAGTCACAATGAACAAACTTATTTTCTTGTTGAAAAGCGATCATCAGAAAACGAAGTGGTTTTCAGAGACTTTAGGTATACCCTTTCGACGGTTCCTCTGGGATACAAGATGACTTTGTTTGACGAAATTTCTGTTGCTTTATACTGATAATATGTTTACATTAATAAGGTACATATGTATATGTTTATTTTATGAAGGGCTATTACCTATGGCTTTCATTTGACGTTCTATATGATTTTTTTTATTTTTATTTTATATTTCTGAAATGTTTAAGTGTGCTTTATGTGTCCATCGGACAGAGTGTACGTTTTAGTTGGTCAGTCAGTCTATATATTTATTTTTTTTTCTTCTAATGTACCACACCTTTTTTTCACATTTTACTACTTGAAATAGAGAATTTTTGTCTAATTTTTTTCTGGGTATCTACATACATTAGTTAAATATGTGTATGAATTTTTAAGAAAAAATTTTAAATAAAATATTAGAAAAAGAATTAATTATGTGAATGGTTTTTATTTCTTTATTAGCTTTACTTCGCTAGATCAAAAAAATTTTTGTTTTTGCTTATTTGCAAATTCTTGTTTTCATGTCGCTTAAACATGTACAGTCTTGTTTTCATGACGCTTAAACATGCACAGTCTTGTTTCCATATCGTTTAAGCATGCACAGTCTTGTTTTCATGTCGCTTAAACATGTACAGTCTTGTTTTCTTTGAAAAGTTATGCACATGACAAATTGAATTTCACAATGTTATGAAATTCCATTAAATTTCATTAGATTTTTTCATAAAGAGAAACAATTTAGACAATCGGATAAGTCCTTATATTTTTCACTACATACAAGTTTCTGTTATTTTATATTCGAATAGATGAATCCTAAATTTCCTTTAAAAAATAACACACAACAAGGAATAATTTAATTTAATTTTATTTATATTAATAATACATTTTAATTTAATTTTATTTATTTTTATTATAATGATGGAAACATTTCATAATATCCAATTATTAAATTTTCTAATATACTTTTACGCAAAAAATATATTGTACATCTGCAAGTATCTGGTCCTTCCTCACACTCAGGATTATACCAAGGACAGCTTTTGAAGTGTCCTTCTGTGTTGTCTTCATCTTCCATGATACCATATTCTTCGTTCTCATCCAGCATATTTTGAAAAAATTTGACCATCTCCCAATGATCAAAAAGCCTGAAGCTTTCAAAATCTCTTATAAATTGGTTTAGAGTACGTCTAATTTGGCTCATTATATTTGCCGATAAATTAATGAATGATGATTGTTTGAAGGTTTCTTTAAGACTAATTTGCTCTTTAAATTTTTAAAGTACTATCTTTTGATATTTAAAATATCTATACCATCATCTATATTCCATACTTCTTTTTTAGCACTCTATCTCTCTCTATCCCTTTTCTCTCTATAACTATCTCTTTCTGTCTATCACTACCCCTCCACTTATTCACTATTTCACCATATTTTCGATTAGCCTTCTTGAAGTCGTCATCGCTACTTTTAAGATCATTTTCAGTTAAACATTCAAAGTGCGGAGAAGTAAATAAAAAAAAATGGAGTCTACAACAAATCTAACATCAAAATTTAATTCACTAAAAAATAAAACCTTAATCCAGATAAAGGAGCTTGAGACATCAACTAAATACACCATTCGAAAAGTGTCAAGAGTAACAACAAAATATGGGCCAACACTAAAAGTTGAAATGGAAAACCACATAATGTTCCTCCCAAAGCGATATAATGCTTTAGCCGATGCTGAAATTAAAGAACTCTCGAGCGGATCATATTGCTTAAGTAGAGAAGGTGAGCAAAGCTTAATTGTTGAAAGCGAGCTGAGTGAATTTCTAATTCAAAATTCCCAATTTCCAATTTGGCAATAATATATAATAATTTTGTATTTTAAATTATAAATAAAAATACATGAAAGAGTTTTGTAAAATATAAATGTTTGTGCTTTTTTATTTAATATTTTCAGTTATTTCATAAAGAAATTTAAGACATAAATGACCACAGGTAAATGTATTGAAATCCTGATGTTGATTATAGTTCTATTTTATATTTCTACCAAGATATTTGACTATTTCCGAAGGAGGTTGTAAGTTTCCAAAGCTGTCGAAATATTCTTTTTCATTGTTGTTTTTATAATATGCTACCCAATGTGTACCAGGTCCTGTTGATACGTCTAAATTGATTATTCCACATTCTATTTTCTTTGTTCGTTTTGGTAGAGTATTCAACATGAAAACTCCTCTAAACTATGGAATATTTATAGAGAAACGGTTTATGTCCACATCAGATAGTGGTCTGTTCGTAGCATCTCTAAGAGTTTTTTGATTCCTCTTTGTAAACTAAACCATAACCCTTTTTATATGGTTTTAAGTAAAATCCCTTTCCAACTGCTATAGATTCCATCGCTCTATTATGTCTAATTGATTCATCAAGTTGATTTTTTGCATTCTTTGTTGCATTAACAGCTTTAGCTATAGCAGCACCTCCAGTTGTTAGACTACCAATTGCACCCAGAGCAGTTAAAATCGGTATTAGAGGCAAAAACCCACCAATTTTTGGTACACGTATTACATGTGGTACCATAATTTGAGATTTTCTTCCTTTTAATGATTTGTTGATAGTTTTTCGGGCAATTTTAATTGTTGAGTTAATATCTAATGGTTTTTCCTTCTTTAGTATTTTTGTTGCAGCTCTAATTGATGTTCTAAACAGTTTTTTATCATTTATCTTGTTCTTTTTAACATTTTTCTTTTTGTCCACACCCATACCAAATTTTGTTTTGGCTTTCATTGCGTTAGTAACCATATAGGCAAATGATTTTTCAGCAATACTACTATCTTTTGATAAAACTCGATCCCAAGCTGAATTTTCAAGTATTTTATCAGCTTTATGTCTAATGCTTAAATCCTTATTTTTTGAATAAGCTATATCGTGATCTTTACAAGCAGAGTCCAATAAATTAATTCCTTTTTCACCTCAATTTAAACGTTTTTGTAGTTTTGTTTCAGGTCCACAATACTAATATCCAGGAAGATAAAGTTCACCAGTTAGAGAGTTTATTTTTTTTATCTACTATACCTCCTCCAACGAAGGTGTTTTTATGACTAAACGTTTTCTGATATTGTATAACTATATCATCTAATTTTGTCGATAATAACAGGTAACATTTATAAAATCTATTTAGTTCGTAATATTGTTCCTTCTACTAATTTTTTTTTTTGTTTACTTGCCTCTATCTTGACTGATGGTTTCTCAGTCATTAAACTTGTATATTCTCAACTTCTGTCTTGATGTTACTTTCTTCTTTCATGCGAATTCTTGTTTTTTCTTTTCATATCGCTTAAACATGCACAGTCTTGTTATCTTTGAAAGGTTCTGCACAAAACAAATCGAATTTCACAATATTATGAAATTCCATTATATTTCATTAGGTATTTTCTTATCGACACCAACTGCTTTAACACCATCTCATTTACGTTTGCTAACAGCAAATAGTACAATAGGTGTCAGCTATTAGATCAGCTTATCAGCTTATTAGCACCTGGTCTGTTTTTCAGATCAGCTTTTCAGGAGCTGGTCTGGTTTTCAGATCAGCTTATCAGGACCTGGTCTGGTTTTCAGATCAGCTTATCAGGACCTGGTCTGGTTATCAGATCAGCTTATCAGAACCTGGTCTGGTTTTCAGATCAGCTTATCAGGACCTGGTCTGGTTTTCAGATCAGCTTATCAGGACCTGGTCTGGTTATCAGATCAGCTTATCAGAACCTGGTCTGGTTTTCAGATTAGCTTATCAGGACCTGGTCTGGTTTTCAGATCAGCTTTTCAGGACCTGGTCTGGTTTTCAGATCAGCTTTTCAGGACCTGGTCTGGTTTTCAGATCAGCTTATCAGGACCTGGTCTGGTTTTCAGATCAGGCTATCAGGACCTGGTCTGGTTTTCAGATCAGCTTATCAGGAGCTGGTCTGATTTTCAGGTCAGCTTATTAGGAGCTGGTCTGGTTTTCAGGTCAGATGAAATAACTAAAGTCTATCTTTTATTAGCAGTATTTTTTTTCTATAACGAAAATCGTTTAATTCAATATATTTGCTTATAATCAAAAATCCATATTTATCCTTCCAACACTCTACAAATTTTTTAAAACTTGTCAAAATTCATATTACTGCCAACATGAACCTTGTAAACATGCTTCATATTTTTCTCATCTTACTTAAACATTATAATTACATTTGCATTGTCTCTTATTAAATGCTTATAGCCATATTCATAAAAATTTTAAACAGCATTTCAAATGTTGTTTGAGCAAAATTCGCTAAAATTGTATTCATAATAGAATATTAGCTTAAAAACGTTTTTTAACTTGCGTAAATCAACAAATCTTATAAATTAAATGCACCCATACTTAAAACAATTTTGAGCTGACGTCGTTCTAGTTTTGCTTCTTGTTTATTTATATTTTTAACTTTGTCTGTATGTATGTATGTATGCATGTATTAAGAATTATGCTTATGTTTGGCACAAGTAGAATGAGTCATCATTCTTCTGTCGCCCCATACAAAAATCAGCTGATCTAATAGCTGACACCTATTGTACTATTTGCTGATAGCAAACGTAAATGAGATGGTGTTAAAGCAGTTGGTGTCGATAAGAAAATACCTAATGAAATATAATGGAATTTCATAATATTGTGAAATTCGATTTGTTTTGTGCAGAACCTTTCAAAGATAACAAGACTGTGCATGTTTAAGCGATATGAAAAGAAAAAACAAGAATTCGCATGAAAGAAGAAAGTAACATCAAGACAGAAGTTGAGAATAAACAAGTTTAAAGACTGAGAAATCATCAGTCAAGATAGAGGCAAGTAAACAAAAAAAAAATTAGTAGAAGGAACAATATTACGAACTAAATAGATTTTATAAATGTTACCTGTTATTATCGACAAAATTAGATGATATAGTTATACAATATCAGAAAACGTTTAGTAATAAAAACACCTTCGTTGGAGGAGGTATAGTAGATAAAAAAATAAACTCTCTAACTGGTGAACTTTATCTTCCTGGATATTAGTATTGTGGACCTGAAACAAAACTACAAAAACGTTTAAATTGAGGTGACAAAGGAATTAATTTATTGGACTCTGCTTGTAAAGATCACGATATAGCTTATTCAAAAAATAAGGATTTAAGCATTAGACATAAAGCTGATAAAATACTTGAAAATTCAGCTTGGGATCGAGTTTTATCAAAAGATAGTAGTATTGCTGAAAAATCATTTGCCTATATGGTTACTAACGCAATGAAAGCCAAAACAAAATTTGGTATGGGTGTGGACAAAAAGAAAAATGTTAAAAAGAACAAGATAAATGATAAAAAACTGTTTAGAACATCAATTAGAGCTGCAACAAAAATACTAAAGAAGGAAAAACCATTAGATATTAACTCAACAATTAAAATTGCCCGAAAAACTATCAACAAATCATTAAAAGGAAGAAAATCTCAAATTATGGTACCACATGTAATACGTGTACCAAAAATTGGTGGGTTTTTGCCTCTAATACCGATTTTAACTGCTCTGGGTGCAATTGGTAGTCTAACAACTGGAGGTGCTGCTATAGCTAAAGCTGTTAATGCAACAAAGAATGCAAAAAATCAACTTGATGAATCAATTAGACATAATAGAGCGATGGAATCTATAGCAGTTGGAAAGGGATTTTACTTAAAACCATATAAAAAGGGTTATGGTTTAGTTTACAAAGAGGAATCAAAAAACTCTTAGAGATGCTACGAACAGACCACTATCTGATGTGGACATAAACCGTTTCTCTATAAATATTCCATAGTTTAGAGGAGTTTTCATGTTGAATACTCTACCAAAACGAACAAAGAAAATAGAATGTGGAATAATCAATTTAGACGTATCAACAGGACCTGGTACACATTGGGTAGCATATTATAAAAACAACAATGAAAAAGAATATTTCGACAGCTTTGGAAACTTACAACCTCCTTCGGAAATAGTCAAATATCTTGGTAGAAATATAAAATAGAACTATAATCAACATCAGGATTTCAATACATTTACCTGTGGTCATTTATGTCTTAAATTTCTTTATGAAATAACTGAAAATATTAAATAAAAAAGCACAAACATTTATATTTTACAAAACTCTTTCATGTATTTTTATTTATAATTTAAAATACAAAATTATTATATATTATTGCCAAATTGGAAATTGGGAATTTTGAATTAGAAATTCACTCAGCTCGCTTTCAACAATTAAGCTTTGCTCACCTTCTCTACTTAAGCAATATGATCCGCTCGAGAGTTCTTTAATTTCAGCATGGGTTAAAGCATTATATCGCTTTGGGAGGAACATTATGTGGTTTTCCATTTCAACTTTTAGTGTTGGCCCATATTTTGTTGTTACTCTTGACACTTTTCGAATGGTGTATTTAGTTGATGTCTCAAGCTCCTTTATGTGGATTAAGGTTTTATTTTTTAGTGAATTAAATTTTGATGTTAGATTTGTTGTAGACTCCATTTTTGTTTTATTTATTTATTTTTTTTATTTACTTCTCCGCACTTTGAATGTTTAACTGAAAATGATCTTAAAAGTAGCGATGACGACTTCAAGAAGGCTAATCGAAAATATGGTGAAATAGTGAATAAGTGGAGGGGTAGTGATAGACAGAAAGAGATAGTTATAGAGAGAAAAGTGATAGAGAGATAGAGTGCTAAAAAAGAAGTATGGAATATAGATGATGGTATAGATATTTCAAATATCAAAAGATAGTACTTTAAAAATTTAAAGAGCAAATTAGTCTTAAAGAAACCTTCAAACAATCATCATTCATTAATTTATCGGCAAATATAATGAGCCAAATTAGACGTACTCTAAACCAATTTATAAGAGATTTTGAAAGCTTCAGGCTTTTTGATCATTGGGAGATGATCAAATTTTTTCAAAATATGCTGGATGAGAACGAAGAATATGGTATCATGGAAGATGAAGACAACACAGAAGGACACTTCAAAGGCTGTCCTTGGTATAATCCTGAGTGTGAGGAAGGACCAGATACTTGCAGATGTACAATATATTTTTTGCGTAAAAGTATATTAGAAAATTTAATAATTGGATATTATGAAATGTTTCCATCATTATAATAAAAATAAATAAAATTAAATTAAAATGTATTATTAATATAAATAAAATTAAATTAAATTATTCCTTGTTGTGTGTTATTTTTTAAAGGAAATTTAGGATTCATCTATTTGAATATAAAATAACAGAAACTTGTATGTAGTGAAAAATATAAGGACTTATCCGATTGCCTAAATTGTTTCTCTTTATGAAAAAATCTAATGAAATTTAATGGAATTTCATAACATTGTGAAATTCAATTTGTCATGTGCATAACTTTTCAAAGAAAACAAGACTGTACATGTTTAAGCGACATGAAAACAAGACTGTGCATGCTTAAACGATATGGAAACAAGACTGTGCATGTTTAAGCGTCATGAAAACAAGACTGTACATGTTTAAGCGACATGAAAACAAGAATTTGCAAATAAGCAAAAACAAAAATTTTTTGATCTAGCGAAGTAAAGCTAATAAAGAAATAAAAACCATTCACATAATTAATTATTTTTCCAATATTTTATTTAAAATTTTTTCTTAAAAATTCATACACATATTTAACTAATGTATGTAGATACCCAGAAAAAAATTAGACAAAAATTCTCTATTTCAAGTAGTAAAATGTGAAAAAAGGTGTGGTACATTAGAAGAAAAAAAAATAAATATATAGACTGACTGACCAACTAAAACGTACACTCTGTCCGATGGACACACAAAGCACACTTAAACATTTCAGAAATATATACACAACACGCTGAACTTTAATAAAATGAGAAAAAAAATCACATAGAACGTCAAATGAAAGCCATAGGTAATAGCCCTTCATAAAATAAACATATACATAGTACCTTATTAATGTAAACATATTATCAGTATAAAGCAACAGAAATTTCGTCAAACAAAGTCATCTTGTATCCCAGAGGAACCGTCGAAAGGGTATACCTAAAGTCTCTGAAAACCACTTCGTTTTCTGATGATCGCTTTTCAACAAGAAAATAAGTTTGTTCATTGTGACTAATTTAAAAGTACATTTAAATTCAGTCTCATATCCGATCTTAACTGCATCAGAATTTAAGAAAAAAGTTCCTTTTATTCTATTGAATAAAATTTTAATTTAAAACAGTAAGCAAAGATATCAGCTTCAACTTCAAATGATTTCATCACAAAAAAAAAAACTAGTGATTGTTTTCAACAATTATGAAAATAATAATTTCAATATAAAGCTCCCTTTTGATTTTAAATGTTTATCAATAAAAATAAAAAAAGAAGTAAGTTGACTACCAAAGAAAAAAAAACTATCAGTATATAAGCTGGAGTGCCGGATCAGTTTCATTTAAAAATGTTTATACATTTTCATAAAGCAAAGCAAGATTTCGAAAACAAATGTAAAAAGTGAAGAAAAAAGTGTATAGTTAGAAAAAATTATGTACCCCAAAAATTTCTAACGTTAACTTACTAACGTTGCATCAACTTTAAAAAAATTTAAATAAAGTATAAGAAATATTTCTATTATAGTTGCTATTACTATAGAGTATGTATCTTCAGGAATTCAGTTTTACTTAAAAACAGAAAATCCTCACAAACTTTTAAGTAAGCACAGATAAAAATTAAAACATTTTTATTTTCAAATAAAAAAAACTGAATATATCGCATCTATACACAGACGAATATTTACAACAACAACACCAACAACAAGAAGAACAAAAGACATCAATGACAAAAAAAAATGTATTCAAAGATTGAAATAAACAAAATCTGTAATATAAACAAATTTCATATAGGCAGACTTTAACGCGAGACAAATTTAAGTATGAGAAAATATAAAACAAGCGTAAGTATAAAAACATAATAAGATTAGGGAAGTCCAGACATATGATAGTATTTTATAGTACCAAATGTCGATACTGAAAACAATTTATTTCTATCTACATATAAATATTAGCGCAAGTACACACACACATAGCAGAATTCATATAAGAAATATCCAAGAAAATTTCAACAACACCCCACCTTTCACAAATCACGACCGGCCTAAAATTCTCCCCCAGATATACATATAAAAATTCCCATGATCATACATACATACATATACAATATATAAGATTAATCTCAACAACACAACACTCTCACCTACCTGAAATTACAGATAGTCTTAAACTTCTACAGACGTCTATACACATATATTCTCACGGCTACATATTACAAGAACACCTCGCCCCTAATAAATCACAATCATCTTAAATTCTTACAAAAATACATACATACATACATACACATAACCAATTTACTTCAACAACATCCTCACCTACCTCAAATCACGATCAGCCTTAAACTACTATAGACAGACACATCCACAAATCCCCATGGATACATATTACGTCAACAACCCTGCCCACCCAAATCATGATCAGCCTTAAACTCCTACAGACATACAAAAACACACAGATTCCCCCGGTTACATATTACTAGAACACCTCACCCCTCATAAATCACAATCAGCCCTAAGCTACTACAGAAATACACACATTGAAATTCCTACAAACATACACACACACACACACACATACACATACACACACATAAACACATACCCACACACACACACATTTCCACAATTCTCTGTTGGTATTACGATATATGATGAAATTCATATACACAGCAACACCCAGAACAAAATCGCTAGCATCAGTTGCAATTTAAAGGTACTAGAAAAATCGGGACACGTGAAAGTAGGTGCTTCTATAGGGTGTTTTTTTTCAGAGGTATAGAACTTCGAATTGAAATAAAACACAAGAAAATCGTTTTAATGTCCATCAGTTTGGCTTTATTGGAAGGATAATTTTATGCCATTAATGTTTAAATATGATTTCGGGCATGTGGCCGCCGCGGCTGGCTCGAATAAAGCCAATTCTACAGGTCCAATTTTCAACCACTTTTTCGAGCATATGGGGCCGTATGTTGGCAATAACGCCACGAATGTTGGCTTCCAAGTCCCCTAACGTTTCTGGTTTGTTGGCGTAGACGAGCCACTTCACATATCCCCAAAGAAAATAATCCAATGGTGTCAAATCACACGATCTTGGTGGCCAATTGACAGGTCCATTCCGCGAAATTATGCGCTCATCGAATGTTTCCTTCAATAAATCGATTGTGACGTGCGCTGTGTGGCATGTAGCGCCGTCTTGTTGGAACCACAACTCATCCACATTCATGCCATCCAATTCGGGAACAAAATAGTCGGTTAGTCGGCTCCAATTGCTGTGCACGGTGGCGAATCGATTCATTCGGGTCCTCTTCAACAGTTTGCTCTACAGCGGCAATTGTTTCTTCGGTGCGCACTGTTCGACGTCTCTGCGGATGCGTATTATCACATAGAGTAAACGTAGTGCGAAAACGATCCATGGTTAACCGAATTAATTGCTCTGATGGACGATTATGTCGACCATAAAATGGATGGTGCTTGCGGTAAACTTCGCGAACTGAACCATTATTTTCGAAATAAATTTGCACGATTTGCAAGCGTTGTTCTTTTGTCAACCTGTTCATGATGAAATGGCAAACCAAACTAAATATTAATCATTTGACAGCTGACAAAATGGCCGCCAGTTAAAAAAGTGATGCCAACTTAAAGTTCTATACCTCAATAAAAAACACCCTTTATAAGTTTTTGCTGTATTTCTCCAAAAGCTATTTCTTATAATTGTTACATTAAAGTAAAATATACCGAAATAAAGATATCACTACCTACCCCTATTGAAAAGCTCTTCTTATCAACCTGATCGGATTCAAAACATTTAACATCTGAAATTCACTTGAACATATATGAAACCTATGCCTACACAATATTTTCTATCTCCATAATAGCAACGTCAATAGCCTTAAAAACATATATACATGCATTTGTAAATATGTATGAAAAAGTGTTGATGTAACTCACACAAGCAATGACATTCTTCAAAGCAAAAATAGATAAGATCACATACATTAATCCAACAACATATACATACATTACCAAATACATTCCCTATCGACTTCCATTCGCAACAGGGTTGCCACTCTCTGCAGCTATTATATTATTTCCCCCCCCAGAGATCACAAACATAAATGCATACATACAATAACCCTACATAAGCATACCAACTATAACTCAAAACAGCAACCATAAGTCTATCAAATAACAATCACACACACGCGCACACACCCATACATACATACAAACACCCATATATACATGCACACACAACCAAAGAATTAGACTCACACACACACACACATACACATCCCACACGTACATACATCCATGCACTGTAAGCACAACGTTTCTCTACAATAACAACAAAAGCTGTGCACACAAGTATACATGCATACACATGGCCAAAGAATAAAACTCACACACACACACCATATCTTCATATAAGCCAGTAATATCATCCCCTTCAGGCTCGTGTTCATCACTTAACAAAGTTATCACTACAGATAACAGCGGCTCGAAACTCAAGGTACAAGTCGGAATGGACAGATATATAACCGTGGTAAAGCGTGGGCGAAGCCCGAATTCTTCAAAAATTTCATCTGCTCCAAAAATGTCTAGGGATAATAGCGCAGCCTCAACTAATCGCCAAAACCGCTTCGAAATTTTGCAAGATGACAACGACAAACCCGAGGTATCCTCGAATAAAATATCCAAGCCGCCACCAATCTATTTGAGACAAAAAAATTCAAATGCCCTTATTAAAAAATTAATTTCGGCCATTGGTGAGAATAAATTTCACATTGTTCCAATAAAACGTGGAAACATAGATGAAACTAAAGTCCAAATTTATGATGAAAAAGATTTCCGCAAAATGGTTGCTGAATTTGAAAAAAAATAAAACAAGCTTCTACACATACCAGCTTAAGAGCGCTAAAGGCATGCAGATCGTATTGAAGGGCATAGATTCTTATGTTGTTCCCGAAGAAATAAAAGATGCACTCGTCCTCCAGGGGTTTAAGGTAAAAAATGTGTCCAATATAATAAACAGAGAGAAGATTCCCCAACCCTTATTTCGTGTTGAACTGGAGCCGAATGATATATAGTTGAAAAAAACGAGACTCATCCTATTTATAGCCTAAAATACCTTTTATACAGAAAAATCACAGTTGAAGAGCCACATAAGCGTTCAGGTCCTGTACAGTGCCATAATTGCCAAGAATATGGCCATACAAAAACATACTGCAATTTATCCTCTGTTTGTGTTGTGTGCGGCGAATTATACGGCAGTGCTAGTTGCAATAAGCCAAAAGATCAAAGTGATAAAAAATGCAGTAATTGTGGAGGTAATCACACCGCTAACTACAGAGGTTGTCCTGTGTACTCTTTCGTAAAGAAGACTATGGTGCAAAAACCTAAATTAGCTCCAGCTCAATCAGCAAACGCTTACTCTGCCACTTTTGCGCAAATGAGCCAACCAGTTACTTCCCGTGTATCGTATGCAGATGCTGCTAAGACAAATTCAATTCCCACACAAAATGTTTCCCCGCCAAATAATTCAAAAAATACTGACGCAAGCTTTAATTTTAATCGCCTTGAAGCTACTATTGAAAATCTGGTGCAAACTATAAACAATTTTACAACAAATATGACTAGCATGATGCAAGAAATGCTGCGAATGCAGAATAATCTGCTTCAAGCATTAATTAATAAGCCATTAACACGTTAACAATATGTTTCTGGAACGCAAACGGCATTCGCCAACATAAAAATTAACTTGAGCACTTCCTCACGGAAAAAAATAGTGATGTAATGTTAGTATCTGAGACTCATTTGACTTCGAGAAGTCTTTTTAAAATTAATGGCTACACTATATATGATACAAAGGACCCTAGAGGAAGGGCTTGCGGTGGATCAGCAATTCTAATAAAGTCAAGACTCAAGCACTATGTTCTTGATAACATTTGTGAAGAACACCTACAAGCAACAAATATTGGCATTGAAAGGTTTTGTACAAATTTTGTTATATCATCAATTTACTCCCCTCCCAGATTTTCAATCACTGAGAATCAATATGAGAATTTCTACAAATCTTTTGGACCTTGTTTTGTAGCAGCTGGCGACTACAATGCTAAGCATACGTTCTGGGGTTCGCGTCTTATTACCCCCAGAGGTCGAGCATTGTTCAACACTACTTCAAAAATAGGCTTGGATGTCATTTCGAGTGGGGAGCCCACTTATTGGGCTACTGACATACAAAAAATTCCGGATGTTATAGATTTTGGCGTCATAAAAAATATCTCTAGGGATTTAATTCAAGTTCAAGCTTCTCTTGATCTTCCGTCCGATCACTCTCCGACGATCATTACAATTTGTAGTCCCTTAAGAAGTAACTTACCTGACCCATATGTGAAGATGATCAATCGTGTTAATTGGCTGGGGTTCAAAAAAAATATCTCAGTAGTCATTGTACGGAAAACATTACGCTTAGAACATCCGATGATATTGAATCTAACATTGCCAATCTCAGCGAGAATATTAAACAGGCTGCTGAACATACCACTATCTCCCATGCGCAGACTGGGTTTAATAGAATTTATTCTACAGACATTGAACGTCTCGTACGTGAAAAAAGAAGAGCTAGAAGGGAATGGCAACAGCACAGATCACCACAAAATAAAATCAGATTTAAAGAGTGCACTAAACGACTCCAAGAGTTGCTTGCGTCTGAAAAAACTGCATCTCTTAAAAATTATCTGGAAGGTCTTGATGTCACACCAGCGTCTAATTACTCTTTGTGGTGCGCTGCTAGAAAGCTTAAACCACCCATTGAGTATAAGCCACCTCTACGCACATCTACCGAAAGTTGGGCAAGAAGCGATACTGAAAAAGGTAAAATATTTGCTGAGCACTTAAAATCCGTTTTTACGCCAAACATATGTACTGGTGTTGCTGATTTGCCAAATGTAGTCGCACTACCCCCTCAACACATAAAGTTTAAGACGCGTGATTTACAAAAATTAATTGCCGAACTCAACCCGAAGAAAGCTCCGGGTATTGATGGAATTAGTAACCAGATGCTTATGAACTTGCCTCGTATTGCAATGAGAATCCTATTATTCATATTTAATGCCATTTTACGACTGGAGTATTATCCACACAGCTGGAAGCTTGCCAAGGTTAAAATGATTCTTAAGCCGGCCAAAGATCTAACCAAGGCTGAGTCATATAGGCCAATAAGTCTACTATCAACTATGTCAAAGCTTTTCGAAAAACTGCTCAAAACAAAATTGTCCCCAATTCTAATTAGTAGTGGGTGCATACCAGACCATCAATTTGGTTTTAGAAGTCAGCATAGCACCATTGAACAAACTCACAGACTGGTTCAATTTATAAGAAAAACTTTTGAGGAAAAAAAGTATTGTTCTGCGCTCTTTATTGACGTTTCCCAGGCATTTGATAAAGTGTGGCATGAAGGCCTAATTCTAAAATTGAAGACTTACTTACCAATAAACATTTTAAATATTTTGGAAAGTTACATTATTTCCCGTAAGTTCACTGTTGTGGAAGGAGACTTTACGAGTAGGCCTGAAACTATTTCATCCGGTGTGCCACAGAGCATACTGGGACCAGTTTTATATTTGATTTATACTTGTGATATGCCTGTGAGCAGTAGTATCTATACTTCCACATTTGCCGACGATACAGCCTGCCTTAGTATGCACGAAAACCCTGATGAGGCATCCCGCAAACTCCAGGAACACATTAGCCAGATGGAGCTTTGGTTAAACTTATGGAGAATTAAAGTCAATGAACAAAAGTGTGTCCATATAACATTCACCCTAAGAAGAGATACTTGCTCCCCCATTCGGATTAACAATCAAGTTGTTCCTCAACATTCACATGTGAAATATCTTGGTTTACACCATGATCGACGACTTACATGGAAACATCACATTGATTCTAAGCTATCACAAATGAAACCTAAATTAACTCAGGTACATTGGCTGATTGGTAGAAATTCAACACTTAGCCTAGACTGCAAACTTTTAATATATAAGTCGCTTTTAAAGCCAATATGGTGTTACGGAATTCAACTATGGGGCACTGCTTCAGCTTCAAATGTAGAGAAAATTCAACGAAGGCAAAATAAAATTTTACGCATGATAACATCGGCTCCATGGTACATCAAAAATTCAAATATACATCGCGATTTGAATATGCCACTAGTGACTGAAGAAATTGTAAAATACGCAGGCAAATATCTAACAAAACTCGAGTCACATCCTAATCCGCTTGCTCTTAATATTTTGAACTTTACTGGGCACATCCGCTTAAAAAAGAGAGATACACGGGCTCTAATATTCAACACTCAAGATGATGAAGCTGCTTGAAAACACTTTTTTCTTTTTGTTGCTTATCACTACTTATGTATTATTAATAACTATCACTAAGCTTATGTCCGACATTGGTCGGGCCTAATAAATTTTTTTATAGATTTAAGATTTGAATACTTATTGTTAGTTCATATTTGAAGATACAATAAATAAAAAAAACATGCATTAAAAAAAAAATAAAAAATATCAGCATGAAAATCCCCCCAGTTGTCACAGGCTTGCCATCGTTTTTGTTTTTTCCCGGTTTTGAATTCCCAAAACAGGACTCAGGCCGCCATTAACAATTTACCCCGTTCAAATCAAAAAATGTAAATTTTTAATGTTTTATGGCGATTCTGCCATATTTTTTGGAATAAAGGAATACATAGCATATTTGCTTATCCTTTATCTAAAAATAAGAAAGGACAATAGGATCTAACATACACAGCTTATGCTAAGTTGGATTCCTATTCACTATTTTTCGCCAAGCTATATTCCTTTAAATTTGAATGCTCTGACATGCTTTTGTACGGCATGGGAATCATTAACTAGAAGCTGCCAGCAAAGTATCAGCCAGTAGATTCTACTGACAGCCGTTCTCTATCACGACGAAAAGTTTTTTCTAAATGGACCCAAATTTGACGCAAATCTTGAAGGATTTAGCGGAAGCCGAAGCCCGTTGGGAAAAGCAGCTACGAGAGGGCGCAGATTCCAGCCAAAAACCTGAAATTTTATCCATAGGGTCAAAACCCATAAAGCCGAAAGAGAAGAAGGAAGAAGAGCCAAAATACCCAATATGCCCCTTACCAAACAGCATAATATTAATAAAAATAATAATGATTATAAGCTCAGTATATATGTACCATTAAATAACACTGATATCAGAAAATATAATAAACTAAAGATTTCCCCCGGAAGATGTTATATCAAACGAGGAAAATCTATAGTAACATATATATATACAAATTAATGATTTGTTTACTAAAGGGAACTTTGACTTAGGACAATTTTTCTCTAGGCTCGAATATGTGGCCGGTAAACATAATATCAATAAATTACAAGTGGCACCTAGTGAGAAAATTTTCGAATTTATCTCTATTAATGTGTAATGTTGCAAAGGAAGGATCGCCATGTAATGCTACCAAGGAAGGATCGCCATGTAATGTTTGAAGGTGCAGGCTTTAAAGGTTGGCCCTAACGTGTAGTAGTCAGTGTATGTGTGTGGCCCTATAGTCCCTTGTTTTGTTTTTACAGCTGTCAGGGAGACCAGCTTGTCAGTAGGCGCTCGAAAGAGGTGCCAAAAGATTTGGAGAATTTAATTAAAAAACAAGGCAAGTTATTGCCAGTTTGCGTTTAGAAATTAGTCTGATTTTATTTAACATTTTGACTGCTTATATACTATTTTACATTCTTCAATTTTTGTGTTTCTTTATGTCTTTAGTTTTGCTATAACAACATAATTTAATAAAAATAAAAGTGTGTCATTTAAATATTATAAAGTAAGCGTTCTGTTAATTATTACAATGAACTGTGTTGCAATGCAATTAAACTATGATACAGTGTATTATAGTAAGTGAGGTACACTACAGATGTATTTAAAGTTATGGGCAATAAAATATTGAATAAAATTAAAATAGCGCTACTAAATGAGGTGACCCAAATTGATAGTAAGAATGCCAAGGAAATTCTCGAACTTATTCTGAAATATCATGATGATCCCATAGAAGGAGGACATTGCGGAATATATAGAATAATAGAAAAAATTAAGATATTATTATTGGAAAAAATATGTCGACATATCTAAATATGTAATATCATGTCATAAATGCCAAACTTCCAAAACAACAAAACACATAAAAAGTCCAATGATTATCACACAGACACCTAATAAGGCCTTTGATACGGTTTATGTGGATACTATTGGACCATTTCCAAAATCATTGAACGGAAACGAATATGCGATCACACTAATATGTGATTTAAATAAGTACTTGGTAACAATACCGATAGTAGTAGGGAATTGCCAATCCTGGCGCCGATTAAAATTGTTAAATTGTGGCTGAAATTGTTAAATTGTGGGCTGAAATTGTTAAATTGTTGCTGAAATTGTTAAATTTGGGTAATTAAAATTTGAAAATTGTTAAATTCTTGGAAATTTGTGTTTTTTGTTTACATTAGAAGTTTTTGTTTACATTAAGTGTATGTCTATCTGTCTGTCTGTCTGTCCGTCTGTCTGTCCGTCTGTCGGTCTGCCTGACCGTGGATGTTTGTGTGTGGAATATTTTGTGTGAATGTATTAAGGCGGTTCATAGTTTGGCGGTTTTTATGTGTGTATATACAGACGAGGAAAATCATGAAAATGAATTTTCCTAATACCAATGGTGAAATAGTGATTATTAATTTTTCCTAATGCCTACGGCAATGCATGATAATTTTTCCTAATGCCGGGCAAAACATGATTATTATTTTTTTCAAATGCCGACGGCAAAACATGATTATTATTTTTTTCAAATGCCGACGGCAAAACGTGATTATTAATTTTTCCTAATGCCTACGGCAATGCATGATAATTTTTCCTAATGCCGGGCAATACATGAATATTGTTTTTTCAAATGCCGACGGGAAAATGATTTTTCCTAATGACGACGGGAAAACGTGAAAGTTATTTTTTCTATTGCTCCCTAGGTGTTGCTAGACTGTGGGAATTTAAGGCTGACCGTGATTTGAGTGGGCGGCGTTGTTGCCGTAATATGTAACCATAGGAATTTGTGGATGTGTCTGTCTGTCTGTGAGAATTTAGGTGAAGCTGCAGGCTTTAAAGGTTGGCCCTAACGTGTGTAGTCAGTGTATGTGTGTGGCCCTATAGTCCCTTGTTTTGTTTTTACAGCTGTCAGGGAGACCAGCTTGTCAGTAGGCGCTCGAAAGAGGTGCCAAAAGATTTGGAGAATTTAATTAAAAAGCAAGGCAAGTTATTGCCAGTTTGCGTTTAGAAATTAGTCTGATTTTATTTAACATTTTGACTGCTTATATACTATTTTACATTCTTCAATTTTTGTGTTTCTTTATGTCTTTAGTTTTGCTATAACAACATAATTTATTAATAAAAATAAAAGTGTGTCATTTAAATATTATAAAGTAAGCGTTCTGTTAATTATTACAATGAACTGTGTTGCAATGCAATTAAACTATGATACAGTGTATTATAGTAAGTGAGGTACACTACAGATGTATTTAAAGTTATGGGCAATAAAATATTGAATAAAATTAAAATAGCGCTACTAAATGAGGTGACCCAAATTGATAGTAAGAATGCCAAGGAAATTCTCGAACTTATTCTGAAATATCATGATGATCCCATAGAAGGAGGACATTGCGGAATATATAGAATAATAGAAAAAATTAAGATATTATTATTGGAAAAAATATGTCGACATATCTAAATATGTAATATCATGTCATAAATGCCAAACTTCCAAAACAACAAAACACATAAAAAGTCCAATGATTATCACACAGACACCTAATAAGGCCTTTGATACGGTTTATGTGGATACTATTGGACCATTTCCAAAATCATTGAACGGAAACGAATATGCGATCACACTAATATGTGATTTAAATAAGTACTTGGTAACAATACCGATAGTAGTAGGGAATTGCCAATCCTGGCGCCGATTAAAATTGTTAAATTGTGGCTGAAATTGTTAAATTGTGGGCTGAAATTGTTAAATTGTTGCTGAAATTGTTAAATTTGGGTAATTAAAATTTGAAAATTGTTAAATTCTTGGAAATTTGTGTTGGCAGGGGCGGGGTGTAGTTGAGGTAGATCGATTGCGTGTGTAGTTGTGTGTGAATGTGTGTGTATGTGTGTGTGTGTGTGTGTTTGTGTGTGTTTGTAGGAATTTCAATGTGTGTATTTCTGTAGGAGCTTAAGGCTGATTGTGATTTATGAGGGGTGAGGTGTTCTAGTAATATGCAACCGGGGGAATCTGTGTGTTTGTATGTCTGTAATAGTTTAAGGCTGACCATGATTTGGGTGGGCAGGGTTGTTGACGTAATATGTAGCCATGGGGATTTGTGAATGTGTCTCTCTATAGTAGTTTAAGGCTGATCGTGATTTGAGGTGGGTGAGGATGTTGTTGAGGTAAATTGGTTATGCGTATGTATGTATGTATGTATTTTTGTAAGAATTTAAGATGATTGTGATTTATTAGGGGCGAGGTGTTCTTGTAATATGTAGCCGTGAGAATCTATGTGTATAGACGTCTGTAGAAGTTTAAGACTATCTGTAATTTCAGGTAGGTGAGAGTGTTGTGTTGTTGAGATTAATCTTATATATTGTATATGTATGTATGATCATGGGAATTTGTGTATGTATATCTGAGGGAGAATTTAAGGCTCGTCATGATTTGCAAAAGGTGGGGTGTTGTTGAAATTTTCTTGGATATTTCTTATATGAATTCTGCTATGTGTGTGTATTTGAGCTGGTATTTATATGTAGGTAGAAATAAATTGTTTTCAACATCGACATTTGGTACTATAAAATACTATCATATATCTGGACTTCCCTAATCCTAGTATGCTTTTGTACTTACGATTGCTTTATATTTTCTCATGCTTAAATTTGTCTCGCGTTGAAGTCGGTCTGTGTGAAATTTGTTTATATTACAGATTTTGTTTATTTAACTACATTCGTCTTCTTTGACTGAAAGAGTTATCTACACACAGAGAAAAAACAACTTGAAATCAGTAAGAACCATGCTGAATTAGTAAGAAGCATTAGCGAAGGTTTAGTCATATTGAAATTTCTTATTTCAATATGGACAAAATATTAATTTACAGTATTCATTTATTAAACTCATTAGTTTGTAGATATCTCAATATACATTTTCTATTATATTAAAAATTATTGAATTGATGTGATGAATTCTTATTTTTAAGCTGCAAATTTTCCCTGAGTGTATGGATTGTTTATATTTGCATTGTGCTTTAACTAAACGACGCTTCATATATTTTCATGATGTAGATGTAATAAATACTTAAGCATTGATAAGAAATTTGATATGTATACATACATATCTACAAATTGATTTTATGTATGTATGTATGTATGTACATATATATGTACATACAAATAAGTGTTCAACTCAATCTTTGAATACATTTTTTATTTTATTTTTTGTCATGTGATGTCTGTTGTTGGTGAAATTAAAAACATTTTAATTTTTATCTGCGTTTACTTAAAAGTTTGTGAGGATTTTCTGTTGTAAGTAAAACTGAATTCTTGAAGATATGTACTTACATACCCTATAGTAATAGTAACTATAATAGAAATATTTCTTATACTTAATTTACAGTTTTTTAAAGTATAGGGTATAAAATTTTTTCTAGCTATAGCCTTCTACATTTATTTTGGAAAACTTGCTTTGCTTTTTAAAAATGTATAAACATTTTAAATGAAACTGATCCGGCACTCCAGCTTAGGTACTGATAGTTTTTTTTTGTTGTTAGTTAACTTACTTATTTTTTATTTTTTATTGATAAACATTGGAAATCAAAAGGGAGTTTTATATTGTAATTATTATTTTCATAATTGTTGAAAACAATCGCTGCTTTTTGTTTGTTTTTTGCGATGAAATCATTTGAATTACTTTTGCAACTTTACGCGTTTATAAAAATTATGTTATTTTCTATATTTCTTAATTTATAAGACTTTTAGACTTTGTCCTTTAGGGGTTATATATTCTATTATACGATTATGAATAAGAATGCAGTAAGCTGATGTATTTGCTTACTGCTTCAAATTAAAATTTTATTAAATTGAATAAAAGGAGTTTTTTTTCTTAAGCTCTGATGCAGTTAGAAGCGCTGGAGATTCTTTCATATAACAGCTTTTTTGAAATTTTTGATACATAGTATAATATAGAATTGGATAACATTTATTTTTAATTTTTATGTTAAGAAGTACGGGTATGAGACTGAATTTAAATGTACTTTTAAATTAGTTAAATCATAATGAACAAACATATTTTCTTCTTTAATAGCGATCAACAGAAAACGAACTCGTTTTCATATAATTTAGGTATACCCTATCGACGGCTCCTCTAGGATACAAGATGACTTTGTATGACGAAATTTCTGTTGCTTTATACTGATAATATGTTTACATTAATAAGATACATATACATATGTTTATTTTATGAACGGTGAGCACATATGGCTTTTATTTAATGTTCTATATGACTTTTTTTTCATTTTATTAAAGTTCAGCGTATTGTATATATTTTTTTTTTTTTTTTTTTTAATGCATGTATTTATTTATTGTATCTTCATATATGAACTAACAATAAGTATTCAAATCTTAAATCTATAAAAAAAATTATTAGGCCCGACCAGTGTCGGACATAAACTTAGTGATAGTTATAAATAATACATTAGTAGTGATAATCAAAAAAAAAAAAAAAAAGGGGGGGGGAAAGTATTTTCAAGTAGTCCCATCTGGAGTGTTAGGTATAAGAGCCCGTGTGTCCCTCTTTTTTAAGCGGACGTGTCCAGTAAAGTTCAAAATATTACGAGCAAGCGGATTAGGATGTGATTCGAGTTTTGTTAAATATTTGCCTGCGTATTTTTCAATTTCTTCAGTCACTAGTGGCATATTTAAATCTCGATGTATAATAGAATTTTGGATGTACCATGGAGCCGATGTTATTAACCGTAAAATTTTGTTTTGCCTTCGTTGGATTCTCTCGACATTGGAAGCTGAAGCAGTGCCCCATAACTGAATTCCGTAGCGCCATATTGGCTTCAAAAGCGACTTGTATAATAAAAGTTTGCAGTCTAGGCTGAGTGTTGAGTTTCTGCCAATCAACCAATATATTTGAGTTAACTTAAGTTTCATCTGAGTTAACTTAGAGTCAATATGATGTTTCCATGTAAGTCTTCGATCAAGGTGTATACCAAGGTATTTCACTTGGGAATGTTGAGGAATATTTTGATTGTTGATTCGAATGGGGGAGCAAGTATCTCTTCTTAGGGTGAACGTTATATGGACACACTTTTGTTCATTGACTTTAATTCTCCATAAGTTCAGCCATATTTCCAGCTGGGTGATATGTTCCTGGAGATTGCGGGATGCCTCATAAGGGTTTTCGTGCACACTCATACAGGCTGTATCATCGGCAAAAGTAGAAATATGGATATTATTGCTCACAGGCATATCACAAGTATATATTAAATACAAGACAGGACCCAGAATACTACCTTGGGGCACACCAGAAGATATAGTTTCGGGCACACTCGTGAACTCTCCTTCCACAACAGTGAACTTCCTATCAATAATATAACTTTCCAAAAGCTTTTGAATGTTTATTGGCAGATATGTCTTCAATTTTAAAACTAGGCCTTCGTGCCATACTTTATCAAACGCCTGAGAAACATCAATAAAGAGAGCAGAACAATACTTCTTTTCTTCAAATGTTCTTCTTACAACTTGGACCAGTCTATGCGTTTGTTCAATCGTGCTGTGCTGACTTCTAAAGCCAAATTGATGGTCTGGAATGCACCCATTATCAGTTAAAATTTTGGACAATTTAGTCATGAGCAGCTTTTCGAAAAGCTTTGAGATTGTAGATAGTAAGCTTATAGGCCTATATGACTCAGTCTTGGTAAGATCTTTGCCCGCCTTTGGAATCATTTTGATCTTGGCCAGTTTCCAGTTATGTGGAAAATACTGCATTCTTAAAATAGCATTAAAAGTAAATAGCAGGATTCTTATTGCAATATGAGGCAAGTTCATGAGCATTTTGTTACTAATGCCATCAATACCTGGAGCTTTCTTCGGGTTGAGTTCAGCAATTACTTTTTGTAC
Source organism: Tachina grossa (assembly GCA_949987645.1). Taxonomy (NCBI): domain Eukaryota; kingdom Metazoa; phylum Arthropoda; class Insecta; order Diptera; family Tachinidae; genus Tachina; species Tachina grossa. The sequence continues at coordinate 89,532,104 of OX465274.1, forward strand.
TTCACGCATCTTAAACCTTAAGGGACGAGGGGGTAGAGAAACTACACACGGTAAATCAGCAGCACCCGTACATGAATTGGGAGTGAATACAGATTTTAAATGCTCAGAAAATAAGTTACCTTTCTCACTATCACTTCTTGCCCAGCCTCCGGTCGCAGTACGCAATGGTGATTTAATATCAACGGGTCGTTTAAGATTTCTAGTAGCGCGCCATAAAGAGTAATTAGATGCGGACGTTACATCAAGACCTTCTAAATACTTTTCCAGTAGTGCAGTTTTTTCCGACGATAGCAGCTCTTTGAGTCGTTTAGTACATTCTTTAAGTCTGATTTTATTTAGGGGTGATCTGTGTTGTTGCCATTCTCTTCTAGCTCTCCTTTTTTCACATACAAGACGTTCAATTTCCGTAGAATAAATTCTGTTAAAGCCGGTCTGCGGATAGGAGGTAGTGGCGTGTTCAGCAGCCTGTTTAATATTTTCGTTAAGATTGGCAATGTTAAATTCAATATCATCGCATGATCTAAGCTGAATGTTTTCTACGCAGTGACTACTAAGATATTTTTTGAATGCCAGCCAGTTGATTCCATTAATCATCTTCACATATGAGTTAGTTAAATCACTCCTTAGTGGGTTGAAAATTGTAACTATTGTTGGAGAGTGATCGGAGGACAGATCTAGAGAGGCCTCTACATGAATTAAGTCCCTATGAATATTTTTAGTGACGGCAAAATCTATAACATCTGGAATTTTTCTTACGTCAGTAGGCCAGTAAGTAGGCTCCCCACTCGAAATGACATCTAAGCCCATTTTTGAAATTGTATTGAACAAGGCTCGACCTCTAGGTGTAACAAGACGCGATCCCCAGTAGGTATGTTTTGCATTGTAGTCACCAGCTGCCACGAAACAAGATCCAAGCGATTTGTAGAACTTCTCGTACTGATCTTCGGTAACTGAAAATCTGGGAGGTGAGTAAATTGATGATATCACGAAATTCGCACAAAAATTTTCTACGAAAATATTCGTTGCTTGCAAATATTCTTCACTAACGTTGTCAAGGACATAGTGCTTGAGTCTTGACTTAATCAGAATTGCTGATCCACCACATGCTCTCTCTCTCGGGTCCTTTGTATCATATAAAGTGTAACCATTTATTTTAAATAAGCTTCTTGAGGTCAAATGAGTCTCAGAAACCAACATTATATCAATATTTTTTTCCATGAGGAAGTGCTCAAGTTCATTTTTATGTTGGCGAATGCCGTTTGCGTTCCAGAAACATATTTTTAACGTGTTCATGGTTTATTAACTAATGCTTGAAGCAGTGTATTCTGCATTCGCAGCATTTCTTGCATCATGCTTGTCATATTTGTAGTAAAGTTGTTTACAGTTAGCACCAGATTCTCAATAGTAGCTTCAAGGCGACTAAAGTTAAAGCTTGAGTTTGAATTCGTTGAATTATTTGGCGGTGGAACATTTTGCGTGGGAATTGAACTAGTCTTAGCAGCATCAGCATACGATACACGTGAAGTAACTGGTTGGCTGATTTGAGCAAAAGTGTCGGAGTTCGCGTTTACTTGTAGAGCTGGAGTTAGCTTGGGTTTTTGACCCATAGCCTGTTTAACGAAAGAAAATACAGGGCACCCTCTATAGTTAGCTGTGTGATTACCTCCACAATTACTACATTTTTTTTCTGCTTGATCTTTTGGCTTAGTGCAGCTAGCAGTACCATGCAATTCACCGCAGATAACACACACTGTAGGTAACTTGCAGTAAGTTTTCGTATGGCCATATTCTTGGCAATTATGGCACTGTACGGGACCTGAACGCTTACGTGGCTCTTCAACTGTGATTTTTCGATGTAAGAGATACTTTACGTTATAAACTGGATGGGCTTCATTTTTTTTCAATTGTATGTCGTTCGGCTCCAGTTCAACCCGAAATAGGGGTTGGGGGACCTTTTCTCTATTAAATATGTTGGTAACATTTTTTACCTTGAATCCCTGGTCGACAAGTGCACATTTTACTTCTTCGGGTTCAACATATGAATCTATGCCCTTTAATACTATCTGTAGGCCTTTAGCACTCTTAAGTTGGTATGTGTAAAAATTTGTTTTATTTTTTTCGAATTCAGTAACAATTTTTCGGAAATCTTTTTCATTATATATTTGGATTTTAGTTTCATCAATATTACCTCGTTTAATTGGAATGATGTGAAAAGTATTTTCACCAATGGTCGACAGTAGTTTTTTTATAAGTGCGTTAGAATTTTTTTCTCTCAGATAAATAGGTGGTGGCTTAAAAGACTTTTGCGATGATGTAGAGGGCTTGTCGTCGGTGTCTTGCAATAATGAAAAACGATTTTGACGATTGGTAGATGATGCGCTGTTATCCCTAGACATCTTTGGAGCAGATGAAATTTTTGAAGAATTTGGGCTTCGCCCACGCTTTACCACTGTTATATATCTGTCCATTCCCACTTGTACCTTGGGTTTTGAGCTACTGTTATCTGTAGTGATAACTTGGTTTAGTGATGAAGGCGAGCCCGATGCGGATGATATCGCAGACTTAAATGAAGAAGTACTAGGCAATGGTAATGTTAACGATTCACTAGTTGGCATTGGACAAAGCGAAGTTGATCGCTGACGAAAAATTGGCTTTGCCGTTAAAAAAAGATTTTCATCAGATTTATTATTTATATTTTTTTCATTAAGAGTTTCAGAACTCACAGTAAAATAAGCATTTCTGCCGTTAGAACTCACTTCAAAATTTTTTTCCTTTGAGGTACTCATACAGAGTATTATTCCTCAAGGGAACTTTGTTTGTGTTTACGGTTTTTTGTTGTTTTTGCTATTTCTTGCTATGTAAAAAATATTAGTAAAGCCAATAAGCTTATTTATCAAGGTGAATATGTATTACGAATATTTTTTGTATGATTTTTGATTTTGTTGTTTTTTATATTTGTTTCGTATGTATGTATGTAAAAAAAAAAATCCGCTTTAATGTCTCTTCACTATGAAGGTTCAACGAGAACTGACGTATTGTATATATATTTCTGAAATGTTTAAGTGTGTTTTGTGTGCCCATCGGGCAGAGTGTACGTATTAGTTGGTCAGTCAGTCTCTATTTTTATTTATTTTTTTTTCTTCTAATGTGCCACTCCTTTTTCAGATTTTACTACTTGGAATAGAGAATTTTTGTCTAATTTTTTGGTGGGTATATACATTAGGTATGTAGAAATTAGTTTAGATACAAAGAAATGCATGTTTAATATACAACTATTGTATCAAATCGATCTCAAATAACTCAGTTACCTCTACCAGCAATTCACCGTTGGTGTTTTGATAAAGTGTTAGAAACAATGAAATATCTATGTTTTGAGAGAATTTTTCCCCTCAAGTATTTCTACATGAGGTTTGAGGGGTCAATCACTGTCGCATTCATATGTAATGATTATTCACTTAAAAAATGTCATCATCACCATCAATCATCTCCGTATACAATACATTCATGAGTTGGGTTGATCCAGATACAATTGATGTCTCATCACCTTCTAACAGCTTTATATATTTTGCTAGTATGCATGCCTTAGCATGCTTCTATCGATAGTGACGTAAGAGTCTGAGATGTAGTAGTGTTACAATTAAAAATCTTTACTATTAGAATTTACCAGTTCGCTCTTTTGAATTTTTGCAAAGTAGATACATATGTATGTATTTCATTGACCACAAAATCATAAAATTTCTTTGCTTACAAAATTGTATGACGTGAGGATTTTTTTTTTTTTAATTATACATGCTTCGGCATGCTTTCATTTTTTTTTCTATAAATTTATGTAATACTCATACAGATACAGATATAAAGTAAGATCTGTTTACTGTACATTTTAAAATTTATGCATGCTTCAGCATGATTCTAGTTGAAGCGTATATTCATTCACTAAGTTTGTTTGATACTTATTCATACACATGTACATTCTTAAAGATTGGATATCAAAGTCCAATTTCCGTAGTTTATCTATATTTTCTAAAGATCTGATAGCTAAAGAAATAAATAGAGTGAAGATCTTCTATAATAATCCCATTTTCATATTGTAAAATTTTGCGTGCTAGCGCTTTCGATGGGAAAATATACATACAACTTTATAAAAAGTGATAATATGATGTGCTGCTGAATATTGCACTATGTTATAGTTCATTTTACTTTATACTATATTAAGTAGCTTTTCCTCATTTGTTGAGTTGACTTTAATAGGAGACATTTTAATGGTACGATGAACTTTTCTATTGCATGCATTGAGTAAATCTTTATACATACCAATCCACTTATATGAACCATTAAAGCTAATTCTTTTCACATCATACCTTTCAATGATCTATTATATCATTCTGATATTGATGCTTTCATATTAAGTAATGTTTAATCTTCTATTTATGTATGAGTTTTCCCAAGTATTTATTAAAAAATTCTTTAGAATCATCTGTTTGTAAGTTTTTTGGTACCCGTACCACTTCAAAAATATTTTCCATTGCCTTGGTTTTTAGAGTGCAGCTTTTATTTTCAGCTGTACTTTGAGAATGTGTCAATTACAGTCTTCAAAAATCAACAATTTCTATTTTCTGTAGAATAGTTCTACATTTCACCTAACTTAGCTCCATAAAACATCATATATTCCTGTCATTACATCTCTACAAGCACAAACAGTTGTTGAAATTTAATATGGACTTCGTTAACTAAATTCCTTTTTAAAGACATTGAATTGTTTCACAGATTTTTTCGAAAGTGTTGTGATCTACATCTTGCACTTTCAGCTATTTATACTAACATGTAGTTAATTTTCTAATCTATATATTTAACCGTAAACTCTTCAATTTGTTTTTAATTATTTACTTTTTAGAATTGCTTTTTCAATTTTATAACTGTCTTCTTTCTCTAATTTTATTTCACGTTGTAGTTCCTCAATTTGCATTTAAATATATTCTTGAATATTAATGCTTTAAGCTATATTATTAATTTGTCTTGTATTTTATCTTCATTCAGTTTAATGTAACTATCAACAATAGTTTGTATCTAATTCATTTATGCCTTCCAATACTGATAAGTCAGTATAAATGTCTTCAGAATTGGAAGTCTATGAGTAAAATCATTCTCATATTAGCATCATTAAATATGATGGTATTATCAAATATTGTTCCTTCTACTAGTTTCTTTTGGGGTACTTGTCTATATCTTGAGTGAAGGTTTCTCAGGCTTTAAACTTGTATATTTTCAACTTCTGTATTGATTTTACTTTCTTCTTTCATAAGAATTCTTTTAATATTTTTAGAACTATTTATGAATTCTTCTGCTATAGGTTTAAATGTATCTTTTAGTTGTTCACTTGTATCTATTTCACCAGTTTTTATACTACGAAGCTTTTTCTTCAACACATTTCTTGTCAACACCAACTGTTTTAAAATTTTCTCATCCAGGGCAAATAACAGGTATCAGCAATCATATCAGCTTTTCAGGAGCTCGTCTGGTTTTCAGATCAGCTTTTCAGGACCTGGTCTGGTTTTCAGATCAGCTTATCAGGACCTGGTCTGGTTTTCAGATCAGCTTTTCAGGACCTGGTCTGGTTTTCAGATCAGCTTTTCAGGACCTGGTCTGGTTTTCAGATCAGCTTATCAGGACCTGGTCTGGTTTTCAGATCAGCTTATCAGGAGCTGGTCTGGTTTTCAGATCAGCTTATCAGGAGCTGGTCTGGTTTTCAGATCAGCTTATCAGGAGCTGGTCTGGTTATCAGATCAGCTTATCAGGAGCTGGTCTGGTTTTCAGATCAGCTTATCAGGAGCTGATCTGATTTTTAGATCAGCTTATCAGGTAACAGATCAGGCTATCAGGAGCTGTTCAGATTTTCATTTCAAGATATCTGAGTCAGATGTAGTTATCAGTGTACAAGTAGCTAGCCATTTATAACATTTATATACATGAAGTTTAAAGTCAGATGAAATACGAAAAAGTAAAGTTTTATCTAGTAAAATTATTTTCTATAACGATCATCGTTTAATTCACTATCTTTGCTTATAATCAAAAATCCATATTTATCCTTTCAACATGCTTTTTATTTTTCTCACCTAACTTAAACATTAAATATACATTATGATGATCTCTTATTAAATGTTTGGTGATTCTGGTGTAAGTTTTACATAAGTAGAATGAATCAACATTCTTATCTCTCCCCATACAAAAATATGCTTCCCATACGCATCATCGTTAAATATCATATTGGAATTACTTTGGACTGAAATAACAGATTCACTATCGGTAAATTTTGTAATATATTATTATTTTAATTGATGTAATTAATTTCTTCAGATATTTATATCTGGGGTGATAAAAAGATTTTGAGTATAAATAAATGTTCTCAAAATTTAAGTCCATTAGGACTTTCTAGCAAGCCAATCATAGCGTTTTTTTTTCGTAATTTGACAGGTCAACTATTGTTGCACGAATAGAATTTGATATAAGGGAACTATGATTTATTTTTGAACTATCGTTCGATGAATCATCAATATTTCGTACCAAGAATTATTTATGTTGTTTTGACTAAGGGTATGAGTTAATATTTATAAAATCCATTTCATAAATATCAGCTCATGCTCATAGTCAAAACAAAGTATGCTTTAAGTGTTTAAAACCGCTATTACCATAAAAATGGTGGTTTTAAACACTTAAAATATACTTTGTTTTACTAACCGCATTTTATAACTAAATGCATTTCATAAATATTGACGCATACTCATAATCAAAACAGCATATAAATATCCTTTGTTTTGACTATGAGTATGAGTCATTATCTCTTATTATAGAAAAATAAAATAGTATGATTATATGATATCAGAAATCATGTTTTCTAATGTCATATAACCATACTATTTGATTCTTTCTATAATAATAGATAATATTTATGAAATGCATTTATTTACAAAATGCGATTAGTAAAACAACATAAATATAGGATGGTATGAAATTTTGATGATTCATCAATATTTCGTACCAAGGTATTTTTAGGTTGCTTTTACTATGAGTATGCGCCAATATTTATGAAATGTATTTCATAAATATTATCTCTTATTATAGAAAAATTAAAAATGTAGCTATACGATATCAGAAAATATTTTCTGAAATCGTATAGCTATATTATTTTATTTGTCCTATAATAAGAGATAATGGCCCCTACTCATAGTCAAAACAAAGAATATTTTAAGAGTTTCAAATCAGTATTATCATAAAAAATACTGATTTTAAACTCTTACAGCCTTATTTATAAAACTTATTAAGGCTTTGTAAAGGCTTTTTAAAACAAATTTTTTATAAAAATTTTTTCTTAAAAAGTCTTTATAAAGCCCTAATAAGTGTTATAAATAAGGCTGTTAAAATATACTTTGTTTTACTAACCACATTTTTGTAACTAAACGCATTTCATAAATATTGATGCATTATTATAGAAAAAATATTATATTATAGAAAAAATAAACTAATGCAGCTATACGATTTCAGAAAATATTTTCTGATATGGTATAGCTGTATTAGTTTATTTTTTTATAATAAGAGATAATATTTATAAAATGTATTTAGCTACATAAATGCGGTTAGTAAAACAACCTAAAATACCTTGGTACGAAATATTGATGATTCATCGAACGATAGTTCAAAAATAAATCATAGTTCCCTTATATCAAATTCTATTCGTGCAACAATAGTTGACCTGTCAAATTACGAAAAAAAACGCTATGATTGGCTTGCTAGAAAGTCCTAATGGACTTAAATTTTGAGAACATTTATTTATACTCAAAATCTTTATATCACCCCAGATATAAATATCTGAAGAAATTAATTACATCAATTAAAATAATAATATATTACAAAATTTACCGATAGTGAATCTGTTATTTCAGTCCAAAGTAATTCCAATATGATATTTAACGATGATGCGTATGGGAAGCATATTTTTGTATGGGGAGAGATAAGAATGTTGATTCATTCTACTTATGTAAAACTTACACCAGAATCACCAAACATTTAATAAGAGATCATCATAATGTATATTTAATGTTTAAGTTAGGTGAGAAAAATAAAAAGCATGTTGAAAGGATAAATATGGATTTTTGATTATAAGCAAAGATAGTGAATTAAACGATGATCGTTATAGAAAATAATTTTACTAGATAAAACTTTACTTTTTCGTATTTCATCTGACTTTAAACTTCATGTATATAAATGTTATAAATGGCTAGCTACTTGTACACTGATAACTAAATCTGACTCAGATATCTTGAAATGAAAATCTGAACAGCTCCTGATAGCCTGATCTGTTACCTGATAAGCTGATCTACAAATCAGATCAGCTCCTGATAAGCTGATCTGAAAACCAGACCAGCTCCTGATAAGCTGATCTGATAACCAGACCAGGTCCTGAAAAGCTGATCTGAAAACCAGACCAGGTCCTGATAAGCTGATTTGAAAACCAGACCAGGTCCTGAAAAGCTGATCTGAAAACCAGACCAGGTCCTGATAAGCTGATCTGAAAACCAGACCAGGTCCTGAAAAGCTGATCTGAAAACCAGACCAGGTCCTGAAAAGCTGATCTGAAAACCAGACCAGCTCCTGAAAAGCTGATATGATTGCTGATACCTGTTATTTGCCCTGGATGAGAAAATTTTAAAACAGTTGGTGTTGACAAGAAATGTGTTGAAGAAAAAGCTTCGTAGTATAAAAACTGGTGAAATAGATACAAGTGAACAACTAAAAGATACATTTAAACCTATAGCAGAAGAATTCATAAATAGTTCTAAAAATATTAAAAGAATTCTTATGAAAGAAGAAAGTAAAATCAAGACAGAAGTTGAAAATATACAAGTTTAAAGCCTGAGAAACCTTCACTCAAGATATAGACAAGTACCCCAAAAGAAACTAGTAGAAGGAACAATATTTGATAATACCATCATATTTAATGATGCTAATACTGAGAATGATGATGACGATGATTTTACTCATAGACTTCCAATTCTGAAGACATTTATACTGACTTATCAGTATTGGAAGGCATAAATGAATTAGATACAAACTATTGTTGATAGTTACATTAAACTGAATGAAGATAAAATACAAGACAAATTAATAATATAGCTTAAAGCATTAATATTCAAGAATATATTTAAATGCAAATTGAGGAACTACAACGTGAAATAAAATTAGAGAAAGAAGACAGTTATAAAATTGAAAAAGCAATTCTAAAAAGTAAATAATTAAAAACAAATTGAAGAGTTTACGGTTAAATATATAGATTAGAAAATTAACTACATGTTAGTATAAATAGCTGAAAGTGCAAGATGTAGATCACAACACTTTCGAATAAATCTGTGAAACAATTCTATGTCTTTAAAAAGGAATTTAGTTAACGAAGTCCATATTGAATTTCAACAACTGTTTGTGCTTGTAGAGATGTAATGACAGGAATATATGATGTTTTATGGAGCTAAGTTAGGTGAAATGTAGAACTATTCTACAGAAAATAGAATTTGTTGATTTTTGAAGACTGTAATTGACACATTCTCAAAGTACAGCTGAAAATAAAAGCTGCACTCTAAAAACCAAGGCAATGGAAAATATTTTTGAAGTGGTACGGGTACCAAAAAACTTACAAACAGATGATTCTAAAGAATTTTTTAATAAATACTTGGGAAAACTCATACATAAATAGAAGATTAAACATTACTTAATATGAAAGCATTAATATTAGAATGATTTAATAGATCATTGAAAGGTATGATGTGAAAAGAATTAGCTTTAATGGTTCATATAAGTGGATTGGTATGTATAAAGATTTACTCAATGCATGCAATAGAAAAGTTCATCGTACCATTAAAATGTCTCCTATTAAAGTCAACTCAACAAATGAGGAAAAGCTACTTAATATAGTATAAAGTAATTTGAAGAATGAATGTTGAATTTAATAAAAATAAAATTAAAACGAAAAATCTAGTTTGTGTTGTTTTTTGTAGGATTGATTAGGAATGATGGGTCTTAAGAAAGATAATTAACTAAATGTAGTGGAATTCTCTAAACTTGTTGGTCTGAATGAAATATTGCTAAAACTTCAGTGTTTAAAATGAACTATAACATAGTGCAATATTCAGCAGCACATCATATTATCACTTTTTATAAAGTTGTATGTATATTTTCCCATCGAAAGCGCTAGCACGCAAAATTTTACAATATGAAAATGGGATTATTATAGAAGATCTTCACTCTATTTATTTCTTTAGCTATCAGATCTTTAGAAAATATAGATAAACTACGGAAATTGGACTTTGATATCCAATCTTTAAGAATGTACATGTGTATGAATAAGTATCAAACAAACTTAGTGAATGAATATACGCTTCAACTAGAATCATGCTGAAGCATGCATAAATTTTAAAATGTACAGTAAACAGATCTTACTTTATATCTGTATCTGTATGAGTATTACATAAATTGATAGAAAAAAAAATGAAAGCATGCCGAAGCATGTAAATTAAAAAAAAAAAAAAAAAAAAAAAATCCTCACGTCATACAATTTTGTAAGCAAAGAAATTTTATGATTTTGTGGTCAATGAAATACATACATATGTATCTACTTTGCAAAAATTCAAAATAGCGAACTGGTAAATTCTAATAGTAAAGATTTTTAATTGTAACACTACTACATCTCGGACTCTTACGTCACTATCGATAGAAGCATGCTAAGGCATGCATACTAGCAAAATATATAAAGCTGTTAGAAGGTGATGAGACAGCAATTGTATCTGGATCAACCCAACTCATGAATGTATTGTATACGGAGATGATTGATGGTGATGATGACGTTTTTTAAGTGAATAATCATTACATATGAATGCGACAGTGATTGACCCCTCAAACCTCATGTAGAAATACTTGAGGGGAAAAATTCTCTCAAAACATAGATATTTCATTGTTTCTAACACTTTATCAAAACACCAACGGTGAATTGCTGGTAGAGGTAACTGAGTTATTTGAGATCGATTTGATACAATAGTTGTATATTAAACATGCATTTCTTTGTATCTAAACTAATTTCTACATACCTAATGTATATACCCACCAAAAAATTAGACAAAAATTCTCTATTCCAAGTAGTAAAATCTGAAAAAGGAGTGGCACATTAGAAGAAAAATAAATAAATAAAAATAGAGACTGACTGACCAACTAATACGTACACTCTGCCCGATGGGCACACAAAACACACTTAAACATTTCAGAAATATATATACAATACGCTGAACTTTAATAAAATGAAAAAAAAGGTCATATAGAACATTAAATAAAAGCCATAGGTGCTCACCGTTCATAAAATAAACATATGTATATGTATCTTATTAATGTAAACATATTATCAGTATAAAGCAACAGAAATTTCGTCCTAGAGGAGCCGTCGATAGGGTATACCTAAATTATATGAAAACGAGTTCGTTTTCTGTTGATCGCTATTAAAGAAGAAAATATGTTTGTTCATTATGATTTAACTAATTTAAAAGTACATTTAAATTCAGTCTCATACCCGTACTTCTTAACATAAAAATTAAAAATAAATGTTATCCAATTCTATATTATACTATGTATCAACAATTTCAAAAAAGCTGTTATATGAAAGAATCTCCAGCGCTTCTAACTGCATCAGAGTTTAAGAAAAAAAACTCCTTTTATTCAATTTAATAAAATTTTAATTTGAAGCAGTAAGCAAATACATCAGCTTACTGCATTCTTATTCATAATCGTATAATAGAATATATAACCCCTAAAGTCTAAAAGTCTTATAAATTAAGAAATATAGAAAATAACATAATTTTTATAAACGCGTAAAGTTGCAAAAGTAATTCAAATGATTTCATCGCAAAAAACAAACAAAAAGCAGCGATTGTTTTCAACAATTATGAAAATAATATTTACAATATAAAACTCCCTTTTGATTTCCAATGTTTATCAATAAAAAATAAAAAATAAGTAAGTTAACTAACAACAAAAAAAAAAAAAAAAAACTATCAGTACCTAAGCTGGAGTGCCGGATCACTTTCATTTAAAAATGTTTATACATTTTTAAAAAGCAAAGCAAGTTTTCCAAAATAAATGTAGAAGGCTATAGCTAGAAAAAATTTTATACCCTATACTTTAAAAAACTGTAAATTAAGTATAAGAAATATTTCTATTATAGTTACTATTACTATAGAATATGTAAGTACATATCTTCAAGAATTCAGTTTTACTTACAACAGAAAATCCTCACAAACTTTTAAGTAAACGCAGATAAAAATTAAAATGTTTTTAATTTCACCAACAACAGACATCACATGACAAAAAATAAAATAAAAAATGTATTCAAAGATTGAGTTGAACACTTATTTGTATGTACATATATATGTACATACATACATACATACATACATAAAATCAATTTGTAGATATGTATGTATACATATCAAATTTCTTATCAATGCTTAAGTATTTATTAGATCTACATCATGAAAATATATGAAGCGTCGTTTAGTTAAAGCACAATGCAAATATAAACAATCCATACACTCAGGGAAAATCTGCAGCTTAAAAATAAGAATTCATCACATTAATTCAATAATTTTTAATATAATAGAAAATGTATATTGAGATATCTACAAACTAATGAGTTTAATAAATGAATACTGTAAATTAATATTTTGTCCATATTGAAATAAGAAATTTCAATATGACTAAACCTTCGCTAATGGTTCTTATTAATTCAGCATGGTTCTTACTGATTTCAAGTTGGTTTTTCTCTGTGTGTAGATAACTCTTTCAGTCAAAGAAGACGAATGTAGTTAAATAAACAAAATCTGTAATATAAACAAATTTCACACAGACCGACTTCAACGCGAGACAAATTTAAGCATGAGAAAATATAAAGCAATCGTAAGTACAAAAGCATACTAGGATTAGGGAAGTCCAGATATATGATAGTATTTTATAGTACCAAATGTCGATGTTGAAAACAATTTATTTCTACCTACATATAAATACCAGCTCAAATACACACACATAGCAGAATTCATATAAGAAATATCCAAGAAAATTTCAACAACACCCCACCTTTTGCAAATCATGACGAGCCTTAAATTCTCCCTCAGATATACATACACAAATTCCCATGATCATACATACATATACAATACATAAGATTAATCTCAACAACACAACACTCTCACCTACCTGAAATTACAGATAGTCTTAAACTTCTACAGACGTCTATACACATAGATTCTCACGGCTACATATTACAAGAACACCTCGCCCCTAATAAATCGCAATCATCTTAAATTCTTACAAAAATTAATACATACATACATACGCATAACCAATTTACCTCAACAACATCCTCACCCCCCCTCAAATCACGATCAACCTTAAACTACTATAGAGAGACACATTCACAAATCCCCATGGCTACATATTACGTCAACAACCCTGCCCACCCAAATCATGGTCAGCCTTAAACTCCTACAGACATACAAACACACAGATTCCCCCGGTTGCATATTATTAGAACACCTCACCCCTCATAAATCACAATCAGCCTTAAGCTCCTACAGAAATACACACATTGAAATTCCTACAAACATACACACACACACACATACACACACATTCACACACAACTACACACGCAATCGATCTACCTCAACTACACCCCGCCCCCTGCCAATCAAACCTTCACCTAAATTCTCACAGACAGACAGACACATCCACAAATTCCTATGGTTACATATTACGGCAACAACGCCGCCCACTCAAATCACGGTCAGCCTTAAATTCCCACAGTCTAGCAACACCTACATTAGCATTAGAAAAAATAACTTTCACGTTTTCCCGTCGTCATTAGGAAAAATCATTTTCCCGTCGGCATTTGAAAAAATTATATTCATTTTTTGCCGTCGGCATTTGAAAAAAATAATAATCATGTATTGCAGTAGGCATTAGGAAAAATTATCATGTATTGCAGTAGGCATTAGGAAAAATTATCATGTTTTGCCTTCGGTATTACGAAAAATTATCATGTTTTGCCTTCGGAATTACGAAAAATCATTAGATGATTATCCGTCAGCATTAGGAAAACCCATTTTCATGATTTTCCCCGTCGTCACATACACACATAAAAACCGCCAAACTATGAACCGCCTTAATACATTCACACAAAATATTCCACACACAAACTTCCCACGGTCAGGCAGGCAGACAGACAGACCGACAGACAGACATACACTTAATGTAAACAAAAACTCCTAATGTAAACAAAAAACCCCTAATGTAAACAAAAAACTCCTTATGTAAACAAAAAACACAAATTTCCAAGAATTTAACAATTTTCAAATTTTAATTACCCAAATTTAACAATTTGGGGGTGCACAGTGGAATGAATGCTTAATTTATCTGGACTAAAACCATAAATATTACCATTTCAATATCAAAAAAATAAAAGGATTTCTGGACAGCTAAGAACTTGTTCTAAAAGTACTGAAAATATTATATGAAAAATTAAATATTGAAAATATTACATGAAAAATTAATACTACCGAAGTTCGCAATAGCAAAACTCTGTAATATTTCCTAACAAATTGAGCTAGAATTTTTTAATTATTTTTGTCGAACTCAGCATCCTCAAAACCGTATAGACTGACCATCAAATAATTTTGACCTGCCAGGTTAGCGAACCGACCCACTGTGGGGCCGGAACCCCAATTCCCTACTACTATTCGAATATGAACATGCTCAAAAAATATGGAGGGTGTTTAATTGTAAAACCCTCCTTGACTATACTGAGCTCTACTTAAAGACAGATGTTCTTCTTCTAGCCGATGTGTTTGAAAATTTTAGGAAAATTTGTAGAGATATATACGATTTGGACCCCTGCCACTATTATACAGCACCAGGCTTATCCTGGGATGCAATGTTGAAAACCACAGAAGTTTCACTGGAACAGTTCACTGATTCCGAAATTTATATGTTTATGCAAAACGGAATTAGAGGTGGACTAGTTCAATGCTCGCAAAGATATTCGAAAGCGAATAACAAATATTTGGAAGATTTTGATCCATCAAAGCCATCAGAATTTCTTGTATATTTAGACGCTAACAATTTGTATGGTTGGGCAATGTCGGAATATCTTCCTTGCGGTGAATTTGAGTGGGTATGTGATACTGATTTTGATGTTAAAAAAATTTCTGATACTGCAGAGTATGGGTACATTTTGGAAGTGGATATAGATTATCCGGATTCAGTGCATGATCTTCATAATGATTTGCCATTTTGTCCCCAAAATAAGACCGTGGGGGGATCCAAAATCAAAAAATTAGTTGCAGACTTACACTCAAAAACAAATTACACCATACACTATAGAGTTTTAAAACAAGCCATTTCAAATGGCCTCATTTTAAAACAAATCCATAGAATACTCAGATTTAAGCAATCCCCTTGGCTTAAAAAATATATTGACTTAAACACATTTCATAGGACAAATGCTAAAAATAATTTTGAAAAAGATTTCTTCAAACTTTTAAACAATGCTGTTTACGGGAAGACAATGGAAAACATTGAAAAACGTAGGGACATTAGAATTACTTCATCTTGGGAAACAACAAACAGGAATCATTTAGGACTCAGAGCATTAATTGCGAAACCTAATTTTAAGCAGTTGACAAAATTTTCTGATGATATGTATGCGGTTGAGTTAGAAAAAATGGAACCACTATATGATAAGCCCATATATGTTGGTTTCACAGTACTAGAGTTATCCAAGTGGAGAATGTATGACTTCCATTATGGCTTCATGAAGCCTAAATTTGGAGACAGCATTTCTCTCAACTATATGGATACTGACTCATTTATTTATTCAATTAAAACTAATGATTTTTACGATGACATCCGTAATGACATTAGTTTGAACTTTGATACGTCGGAATATCCTATAGATAATCAATTTCGTTTGCCGCTACTCAATAAGAAGGTTTTGGGAATGATGAAAGATGAAAACAATGGGGATATAATGACAGAGTTTGTTGGCTTAAGAGCAAAAATGTATTCTTTGTCGACTCTTCGCTCGGAAGCTGTTAAAAAATCAAAAGGGGTCAAAAAGTCTATAATTAAAAAGTTGTCCATTAATGATTACAAAAGTTGCTTATTCGAATCCAAAATTATCTCGGATGATGTGTTTTTGTTTAGATCTAAAACACATCAACTATATACCCAAAAACTACATAAAATAGCACTTAGCTTTTTTGATGATAAAAGAAATATAATGAAAGATAATATAAAAACGCGCGCTTGGGGGCATTACATAGACCGAAATAATGAAACAATGGATGTAGAATAGAATGATTCCTACTAAATTGCATGTAAGATGTCAACGAAAATTTAAATTTGTACTAATTGTATTTATTTATTAATATATTTCTTTAATTATTTATTAATTTATTTATTATTTACTTATTTGTGTATTAGTTAATTTATGTTTTTATTATTTATTTGTTTATTAATTTATTAATTAATTTATTCCTTTATTTATTTATTAGTTTATTTCTTTATTTATTTATTGCTTATATATTTGTTTATGAATTTATCTATTAATTTTAGTATTTTATTCACACAAAAGTATATAAAAATTTAATGCTTTAAAGCTTTGTTCTTTTTACCTATACCTAAATTATCTGTAAATAAAAATCAAATATTAGATTAATGTTTTTTTTTTTCTTTTTATATCTGTATATTTTTATTTATACATAGAGTTAAGTTTGTATTGGTACTAAGATTTTTAAGAAAAAATGTTAAATAAAATATTGAAAAAATAATAATATATATATATATATATATATATGTAAATGGTTTTTATTTCGACTTAAATTTACTGAATAGAAATTTTAACTACAAATGTCTACATTTTTATATTTTGTCTCTTTATGGGCTTTACTTCGCTAGATCAAAATTTTTTTCTTTTTGCTTATTTGCAAATTATTGTTTTTTTTTCTTTTCATTTCGCTTAAACATGCACAGTCTTGTTATCTTTGAAAACTTCCGCAAAAAACAAATCGAATTTCACAATATTATGAAATTTCATAATACTTCATTAGATATTTTCTTATCGACACCAACTGCTTTAACACCATCTCATCTACGTTTAATAACAGCATATAGTACAATAGGTATCAGCTATTAGATCAGCTTATCAGGAACTGGTCTTATTTTCAGATCAGCTTTTCAGGAGCAGGTCTGGTTATCAGATCAGCTTATCAGAACCTGGTCTGGTTTTCAGATCAGGTTATCAGGAGCTGGTCTGGTTTTCAGATCAGCTTATCAGGACCTGGTCTGGTTATCAGATCAGCTTATCAGGACCTGGTCTGGTTTTCAGATCAGCTTATCAGGACCTGGTCTGGTTATCAGATCAGCTTATCAGAACCTGGTCTGGTTTTCAGATTAGCTTATCAGGACCTGGTCTGGTTTTCAGATCAGCTTTTCAGGACCTGGTCTGGTTTTCAGATCAGCTTTTCAGGACCTGGTCTGGTTTTCAGATCAGCTTATCAGGAGCTGGTCTGATTTTCAGGTCAGCTTATTAGGAGCTGGTCTGATTTTCAGGTCAGCTTATTAGGAGCTGGTCTGGTTTTCAGGTCAGATGAAATAGCTAAAGTCTATCTTTTATTAGCAGTATTTTTTTTTCTTTAACGAAAATCGTTTAATTCAATATATTTGCTTATAATCAAAAATCCATATTTATCCTTCCAACACTCTACAAATTTTTTAAAACTTGTCAAAATTCATATTACTGCCAAACATGAACCTTGTAAACATGCTTCATATTTTTCTCATCTTACTTAAACATTATAATTACATTTGCATTGCCTCTTATTAAATGCTTATAGCCATATTCATAAAAATTTTAAACAGCATTTCAAATGTTGTTTGAGCAAAATTCGCTAAAATTGTATTCATAATAGAATATTAGCTTAAAAACGTTTTTTAACTTGCGTAAATCAACAAATCTTATAAATTAAATGCACCCATACTTAAAATAATTTTGAGCTGACGTCGTTCTAGTTTTGCTTCTTGTTTATTTATATTTTTAACTTTGCCTGTATGTATGTATGTATGCATGTATTAAGAATTATGCTTATGTTTGGCACAAGTAGAATGAGTCATCATTCTTCTGTCGCCCCATACAAAAATATACACGTACATATGTATGTATGTATATTATTCTGCTTTCCACATGCAACATCAGCAACTATCATAATTGAAACGTTTTAAGCTTCATTACGAGAAAAAAAAATAAATTTATAATAACCCATTCTTTTAATTATGAAATTATGTAATTTCTTTAAGTATTCATATTTGTAGTAGTATATAGATAATTTTAATATAAATATATGTTTTTAAACCTCAGATAGTAGTAGGGAACTGTTCATCCGGCGTAGATTAAAATTTTAAAGTTTCATTAGTCATAACTCCGACAAAGGACACCAACAAATTATTACACAACCCAAATCACTGAAAGACTCAAATTTCCACGGTCATGCAGATAGACAGAGAGAGAGACAGACATACACTTAATGTAAACAAAAACTCCTTATGTTAAAAAAAAAAATAAGAGTGACTTATTGAACCACCCTCGAAAAATATTTAAAGTACTTATTGAACCACCCTCGTAGGTATCAAATTTCAAGAATTTTAAAATTTTCAAATTTTAATTACCCAAATTTAACAATTTCAGCAACAATTTAACAATTTTAATTGGGGCCGAATTGGCAGTTCACTACTACTATCTGAGGTTTAAAAACATATATTTATACTAAAATTATCTATATACTACTACAAATATGAATACTTAAAGAAATTACATAATTTCATAATTAAAAGAATGGGTTATTATAAATTTATTTTTTTTCTCGTAATGAAGCTTAAAACGTTTCAATTATGATAGTTGCTGATGTTGCATGTGGAAAGCAGAATAATATACATACATACATATGTACGTGTATATTTTTGTATGGGGCGACAGAAGAATGATGACTCATTCTACTTGTGCCAAACATAAGCATAATTCTTAATACATGCATACATACATACATACATACAGGCAAAGTTAAAAATATAAATAAACAAGAAGCAAAACCAGAACGACGTCAGCTCAAAATTATTTTAAGTATGGGTGCATTTAATTTATAAGATTTGTTGATTTACGCAAGTTAAAAAACGTTTTTAAGCTAATATTCTATTATGAATACAATTTTAGCGAATTTTGCTCAAACAACATTTGAAATGCTGTTTAAAATTTTTATGAATATGGCTATAAGCATTTAATAAGAGGCAATGCAAATGTAATTATAATGTTTAAGTAAGATGAGAAAAATATGAAGCATGTTTACAAGGTTCATGTTTGGCAGTAATATGAATTTTGACAAGTTTTAAAAAATTTGTAGAGTGTTGGAAGGATAAATATGGATTTTTGATTATAAGCAAATATATTGAATTAAACGATTTTCGTTAAAGAAAAAAAAATATACTGCTAATAAAAGATAGACTTTAGCTATTTCATCTGACCTGAAAACCAGACCAGCTCCTAATAAGCTGACCTGAAAATCAGACCAGCTCCTAATAAGCTGACCTGAAAATCAGACCAGCTCCTGATAAGCTGATCTGAAAACCAGACCAGGTCCTGATAGCCTAATCTGAAAACCAGACCAGGTCCTGATAAGCTGATCTGAAAACCAGACCAGGTCCTGAAAAGCTGATCTGAAAACCAGACCAGGTCCTGAAAAGCTGATCTGAAAACCAGACCAGGTCCTGATAAGCTAATCTGAAAACCAGACCAGGTTCTGATAAGCTGATCTGATAACCAGACCAGGTCCTGATAAGCTGATCTGAAAACCAGACCAGGTCCTGATAAGCTGATCTGATAACCAGACCAGGTCCTGATAAGCTGATCTGAAAACCAGACCAGCTCCTGATAACCTGATCTGAAAACCAGACCAGGTCCTGATAAGCTGATCTGATAACCAGACCAGGTCCTGATAAGCTGATCTGAAAACCAGACCAGCTCCTGATAACCTGATCTGAAAACCAGACCAGGTTCTGATAAGCTGATCTGATAACCAGACCTGCTCCTAAAAAGCTGATCTGAAAATAAGACCAGTTCCTGATAAGCTGATCTAATAGCTGATACCTATTGTACTATTTGCTGTTATCAAACGTAGATGAGATGGTGTTAAAGCAGTTGGTGTCGATAAGAAAATATCTAATGAAGTATTATGAAATTTCATAATATTGTGAAATTCGATTTGTTTTGTGCGGAAGTTTTCAAAGATAACAAGACTGTGCATGTTTAAGCGAAATGAAAAGAAAAAAAAACAATAATTTGCAAATAAGCAAAAAGAAAAATTTTTTGATCTAGCGAAGTAAAGCCCATAAAGAGACAAAATATAAAAATGTAGACATTTGTAGTTAAAATTTCTATTCAGTAAATTTAAGTCGAAATAAAAACCATTTACATATATATATATTATATATTATTATTATTTTTTCAATATTTTATTTAACATTTTTTCTTAAAAATCTTAGTACCAATACAACCTTAACTCTATGTATAAATAAAAATATACAGATATAAAAAGAAAAAAAAAACATTAATCTAATATTTGATTTTTATTTACAGATAATTTAGGTATAGGTAAAAAGAACAAAGCTTTAAAGCATTAAATTTTTATATACTTTTGTGTGAATAAAATACTAAAATTAATAGATAAATTCATAAACAAATATATAAGCAATAAATAAATAAAGAAATAAACTAATAAATAAATAAAGGAATAAATTAATTAATAAATTAATAAACAAATAAATAATAAAAACATAAATTAACTAATACACAAATAAGTAAATAATAAATAAATTAATAAATAATTAAAGAAATATATTAATAAATAAATACAATTAGTACAAATTTAAATTTTCGTTGACATCTTACATGCAATTTAGTAGGAATCATTCTATTCTACATCCATTGTTTCATTATTTCGGTCTATGTAATGCCCCCAAGCGCGCGTTTTTATATTATCTTTCATTATATTTCTTTTATCATCAAAAAAGCTAAGTGCTATTTTATGTAGTTTTTGGGTATATAGTTGATGTGTTTTAGATCTAAACAAAAACACATCATCCGAGATAATTTTGGATTCGAATAAGCAACTTTTGTAATCATTAATGGACAACTTTTTAATTATAGACTTTTTGACCCCTTTTGATTTTTTAACAGCTTCCGAGCGAAGAGTCGACAAAGAATACATTTTTGCTCTTAAGCCAACAAACTCTGTCATTATATCCCCATTGTTTTCATCTTTCATCATTCCCAAAACCTTCTTATTGAGTAGCGGCAAACGAAATTGATTATCTATAGGATATTCCGACGTATCAAAGTTCAAACTAATGTCATTACGGATGTCATCGTAAAAATCATTAGTTTTAATTGAATAAATAAATGAGTCAGTATCCATATAGTTGAGAGAAATGCTGTCTCCAAATTTAGGCTTCATGAAGCCATAATGGAAGTCATACATTCTCCACTTGGATAACTCTAGTACTGTGAAACCAACATATATGGGCTTATCATATAGTGGTTCCATTTTTTCTAACTCAACCGCATACATATCATCAGAAAATTTTGTCAACTGCTTAAAATTAGGTTTCGCAATTAATGCTCTGAGTCCTAAATGATTCCTGTTTGTTGTTTCCCAAGATGAAGTAATTCTAATGTCCCTACGTTTTTCAATGTTTTCCATTGTCTTCCCGTAAACAGCATTGTTTAAAAGTTTGAAGAAATCTTTTTCAAAATTATTTTTAGCATTTGTCCTATGAAATGTGTTTAAGTCAATATATTTTTTAAGCCAAGGGGATTGCTTAAATCTGAGTATTCTATGGATTTGTTTTAAAATGAGGCCATTTGAAATGGCTTGTTTTAAAACTCTATAGTGTATGGTGTAATTTGTTTTTGAGTGTAAGTCTGCAACTAATTTTTTGATTTTGGATCCCCCCACGGTCTTATTTTGGGGACAAAATGGCAAATCATTATGAAGATCATGCACTGAATCCGGATAATCTATATCCACTTCCAAAATGTACCCATACTCTGCAGTATCAGAAATTTTTTTAACATCAAAATCAGTATCACATACCCACTCAAATTCACCGCAAGGAAGATATTCCGACATTGCCCAACCATACAAATTGTTAGCGTCTAAATATACAAGAAATTCTGATGGCTTTGATGGATCAAAATCTTCCAAATATTTGTTATTCGCTTTCGAATATCTTTGCGAGCATTGAACTAGTCCACCTCTAATTCCGTTTTGCATAAACATATAAATTTCGGAATCAGTGAACTGTTCCAGTGAAACTTCTGTGGTTTTCAACATTGCATCCCAGGATAAGCCTGGTGCTGTATAATAGTGGCAGGGGTCCAAATCGTATATATCTCTACAAATTTTCCTAAAATTTTCAAACACATCGGCTAGAAGAATAACATCTGTCTTTAAGTAGAGCTCAGTATAGTCAAGGAGGGTTTTACAATTAAACACCCTCCATATTTTTTGAGCATGTTCATATTCGAATATATCACATTCTTCATTAGTTAGAATATTGAAGAATTCGTTTCTACTAGGGAGCTTAGTTTCCTTAAACTTAGTCATGGAATCCATGTAAGAGTACGGAAATACACCCTTTCTTCTAATGAGGTTGAACTGAGCTTCATCAACGAAACATGATCGAATAGTATTGAAATCATTGCTATCAAGATTTTTCGCTAACGTATCTAAGCTCGAAGCCATAAATCTAAACGAGTCTATAAATCTTATTTCGAATCCATATTTTTCATCTAATCTGATGAAAATTGAAAGAGAATTATAACGCTCTGTGTTCTGGGGAATCACTTTTATTGTGGAGTATTTTATAGTAGAAAGTTCTTTGAAAAATAGGTGTAAATCATATGCAGAAAGATTATGCAGGATAACCGGTATAAACTGAGGTGTTTTATAATTCAAATTACATTCGCTATGAGCTGCCCCACGATAATTGCCCGTAAGATGACAATGATCTCTAACTTTATCGTTATTTAATATTTTCTTACATATATAACAATTTTTTGCATTATTATATTGAGCTATTTCTATTGGGGTTATGAACATTTTCTTAACTTTAATTAAATAATTTAGATAAATATCTGTACAATCTTCAACTATTTTTTTAATAAATACATTTGCCGATTCTTCACCAAAATAATTCCTATATATATTATTTTCTCTCTTAAAACTACAATTAATAAAATACCCGAATGCACACGCATGGTGTTTCTGTACATTTGTACTGCTTTTACTTACAGGATCATTGACTTTTTCTAAAATGGACTCAAAGTCTGCGTAGATTACAAATGGTACATCTAACTGTTTGTAGTGCTTCGTAAACTTGATAATAGATCCGTCTTCTGGCATTCTGATGACTTTTTTGTCGCAAACGTTTCTGTGATGATTATACGCATAATCATCATGTGTATGATATAGGCAGGTTTGCATATTAGGATCTTGTGATCATGTGATGTTATGCTGGAACGAAGGAGTCTGAAGAAAATATAGAAAATAAAATAGTATGTAAATTAATATAACAATAATAAGTAACTGTTTAAATAGTTATGAAAACATATTTCGCTTAAATGCACAAATGAAACTTACTTTGATATATCATTGATGAGTACATAGTGGAAGTTATCATTGGACTGGACCAATAAGAGATTAATATGAATATGTTTCTCTCCTTTTGTTATGTAGTATGGTCCTATAAGCGACGTTCCATTGTGCCCAAATACATTGATGCTCACATAATTTTGACTTTCAAATTTTTTTATCTGCTTCAATGGGAGTGGAAACTCTAGGTCTTTAAAATTTAGTACAATTTCCCCTATATTAATATTCTCATCACAAATGTTTGCAATATTGTAATTTCTATGGTTTTTCCGTTGTCTTCGATCTAAAGTACTATTTGTGTCCAAAGCCGTAATGAGACACCATTTAAAGCAATAAACATCAGAGTTCTCGACATTTATGCATGCATGTTTTGCTGCAATATTTTTTGGGATAGGGATAAAGCTCGAACCTCTTATTATGGACGCCTTGTTTATATTAACTTCAAGGGAATTTATTGAAATCAAGGTCCATCCGCTGTCCCTCTCTTGAAATTCTTCCATTTTGGTTCTTAGCTCCTCGGCTTGTTTCTTGTACATATCCTCTATGTCATCAGACAAAGTCACCAACATCATTTTCGTAATATGTACGAGTTGGCAAACATTCATCTCATCATTCACCATCTTCATATAATCACATGTGAGCTCCATATTAAATTTGAATGTAGTATGTATCTTACTACGTTCATTTAATTGTTGCACTATGGAGCTCTTGGCCGATTTCAGAAACTCCTCCGGAAACAAAACAACCACATTTTTGTTGAGGAGGATGTATGTCTCGATCCTCCCATTGAAGTTGCTTGCTCTCTTAGTGAGAAAATCTCCAATCCGTTCTTGCTGACAACTGTTTTTGTGTTTTGTGGTTCTGACATGAGCCATATAACCATTTGATGGGATCATCTCATCACAATCCTTACAATATTTGTTTTGAAGATTTAGCTTACTAGTTCCAAGCATAGCCTTCGATTGGCTAGCATAGGAGTGCGTTTCAATATGCTGGTTTAGTTTTGTTTGAGTCATAAAGACTTTATTGCAGATAGTACAACTTGTAGTATTCATGTTATTTAATTATTTATTTGTTTATTAATTAATTTAATTATTTTATTTATAAACAATTTATTTCAGTTATAAACAATTTATTTAATTATTTTTTATGCACTAATATCTTTTTTAACAAAGAGTAATTAGTTCTAACACTTTCATAGTTTTTGGATTTCAAACACTTAAGAAATTTTGGATGGGAAAATAGGTTGTGACTTGTTGAGATATCAGAGCAGACTGATGACAATCTACATTATTTCTTCTACTTATATACTTTATGTGAGAATCGCGTAGTAGTCATCAAATCTAGTTTATCTGATGGTATTACGACATGTGGTGAAATTCATACACACACACACACACACACACAAATACACATTTCCACAATTATCTGTTGCTATTACGATATATGATGAAATTCATATACATATCAACACCCAGAACAAAATCGCTAACATCAGTTTGCAATATAAAGGTACGAGAAAAATCGGGAGACGTGAAAGTAGGTGCTTCTATAAGTTCTTGATGCATTTCTCTAAAAGCTATTTTCTACAATTGTTACACCAAAAATAAAATATATTAAAATAAAAATATCATTACCCCTATTCACAAAACTTTGCTTATCAAACTGCTGGGATTTAAAACATTTAAATTCTGAAACACACTTGTTTATATTAAAACCTATTCCAACACGACATTTTCTATCTCCATAAGAATATGAACGCCAATAGCCTAGAAAACATATATGTATGTATACAGGCATATGTAAATATGTATGAAGAAGTATAGATGTAATTCACACAAGCAATAATATTCTTCCAAGCAAAATAGATACGATCACATACATTACTACAAACACATATATTATATATTATATTATATATTATATTATAAATATATACATTTCCAAATATATTCCCTATCCACCTCCATTCCAAACACCTATCAGGGTTGTCACTACCTGCAGCTATTAGATTATTTCCTCAGAGATCACAAATATAAATGCATACGTATAATAAACCTACATAAGCATAGCAATGTCGACTCACAGCAGCAGACCACAATATACATATGAAATAGCGATCCCTACATAGACACCAATTTCTTGTCTGAAAAGTAGTGGACACCGGCAAACGAATAAGTAATACAAAAACACACACATATGCACGCTCACACGTACATACACATATACAAACAGAAAGAATCAAACTCTCTCACACACACACATGTAGACAAAAATATATCAGCATGAAAATCCCCAAAATCCCCCTATTTGTAACAGGGTTGCCATCGTTTTTATTTTTCCCCGGTTTTGAATTCCCAAAACATGTCTCAGACCGCCATTAACAATCTACTAGCAACAGAAATTTCGTCATACAAAGTCATCTTGTATCCTAGAGGAGCCGTCGATAGGGTATACCTAAATTATATGAAAACGAGTTCGTTTTCTGTTGATCGCTATTCAAGAAGGAAATATGTTTGTTCATTATGATTTAACTAATTTAAAAGTACATTTAAATTCAATCTCATATCCGTACTTCTTAACATAAAAATTAAAAATAAATGTTATCCAATTCTATATTATACTATGTATCAAAAATTCCTAAAAAGCTGTTGTATGAAAGAATCTCCAGCGCTTCTAACTGCATCAGAGTTTAAGAAAAAAGCTCCTTTTATTCAATTGAATAAAATTTTAATTTGAAGCAGTAAGCAAATACATCAGCTTACTGCATTCTTATTCATAATCGTATAATAGAATATATAACTACTAAAGGACAAAGTCTAAGTCTTATAAATTAAGAAATATAGAAAATAACATAATTTTTATAAACGCGTAAAGTTTCAAAAGTAATTCAAACGATTTCATCGCAAAAAACAAACAAAAAGCAGCGATTGTTTTCAACAATTGTGAAAATAATAATTACAATATAAAACTCCCTTTTGATTTCCAATGTTTATCAATAAAAAATAAAAAATAAGTAAGTTAACTAACAACAAAAAAAACTATCAGTACCTAAGCTGGAGTCCCGGATCAGTTTCATTTAAAAATGTTTATACATTTTTAAAAAGCAAAGCAAGCTTTCCAAAATAAATGTAGAAGGCTATAGCTAGAAAAAATTTTATACCCTAAAAATGTCAAACGTTGACTAACTAACATTACGTCAACTATAAAAAATGTAAATTAAGTATAAGAAATATTTCTATTATAGTTACTATTACTATAGAGTATGTAAGTACATATCTTCAGGAATTCAGTTTTACTTAAAACAGAAAATCCTCACAAACTTTTAAGTAAACGCAGATAAAAAATAAAATGTTTTTAATTTCACCAACAACAGACATCACATGACAAAAAATAAAATAAAAAATGTATTCAAAGATTGAGTTAAACATTTATTTGTATGTACATATATATGTACATACATACATACATACATACATACACAAAATCAATTTGTAGATATGTATGTATACATATCAAATTTCTTATCAATGCTTAAGTATTTATTAGATCTACATCATGAAAATATATGAAGCGTCGTTTAGTTAAAGCACAATGCAAATATAAACAATCCATACACTCAGGGAAAATCTGCAGCTTAAAAATAAGAATTCGTCACATTAATTCAATAATTTTTAATATAATAGAAAATGTATATTGAGATATCTACAAACTAATGAGTTTAATAAATGAATACTGTAAATTAATATTTTGTTCATATTGAAATAAGAAATTTTAATATGACTAAACTTTTGTTAATGGTTCTTATTAATTCAGCATGGTTTTTACTGATTTCAAGTAGGTTTTTCTCTGTATGCAGAAAACTCTTTCAGTCAAAGAAGACGGATGTAGTTAAATAAAAAAAAATCTGTAATATAAACAAATTTCACACAGACAGACTTTAACGCGAGACAAATTTAAGCATGAGAAAATATAAAGCAATCGTAAGTATAAAAACATACTAGGAATAGGGAAGTTCAGATATGATAGTATTTTATAGTACCAAATGTCGATATTGAAAACAATTTATTTCTACCTACATATAAATACCACCTCAAATACACACACATAGCAGAATTCATATAAGAAATATCCAAGAAAATTTCAACAACACCCCACCTTTTGCAAATCATGACGAGCCTTAAATTCTCCCTCAGATATACATACACAAATTTTCATGATCATACCTACATATACAATATATAAGATTAATCTCAACAACACAACACTCTCACCTACCTGAAATTACAGATAGTCTTAAACTTCTACAGACGTCTATACACATAGATTCTCACGGCTACATATTACAAGAACACCTCGCCCCTAATAAATCACAATCATCTTAAATTCTTACAAAAATACATACATACATACATACGCATAACCAATTTACCTCAACAACATCCTCACCCCCCCTCAAATCACGATCAACCTTAAACTACTATAGAGAGACACATTCACAAATCCCCATGGCTACATATTACGTCAACAACCCTGCCCACCCAAATCATGGTCAGCCTTAAACTCCTACAGACATACAAACACACAGATTCCCCCGGTTGCATATTATTAGAACACTTCACCCCTCATAAATCACAATCAGCCTTAAGCTCCTACAGAAATACACACATTGAAATTCCTACAAACATACACACACACACACATACACACACATACACACACAACTACACACGCAATCGATCTACCTCAACTACACCCCGCCCCCTGCCAATCAAACCTTCATCTAAATTCTCACAGACAGACAGACACATCCACAAATTCCTATGGTTACATATTACGGCAACAACGCCGCCCACTCAAATCACGGTCAGCCTTAAATTCCCACAGTCTAGCAACACCTACATTAGCATTAGAAAAAATAACTTTCACGTTTTCCCGTCGTCATTAGGAAAAATCATTTTCCCGTCGGCATTTAAAAAAATTATATTCATTTTTTGCCGTCGGCATTTGAAAAAAATAATAATCATGTATTGCAGTAGGCATTAGGAAAAATTATCATGTATTGCAGTAGGCATTAGGAAAAATTATCATGTTTTGCCTTCGGTATTACGAAAAATTATCATGTTTTGCCTTCGGAATTACGAAAAATCATTAGATGATTTTCCGTCAGCATTAGGAAAAACCATTTTCATGATTTTCCCCGTCGTCACATACACACATAAAAACCGCCAAACTATGAACCGCCTTAATACATTCACACAAAATATTCCACACACAAACTTCCAACGGTCAGGCAGGCAGACAGACAGACCGACAGACAGACATACACTTAATGTAAACAAAAACTCCTAATGTAAACAAAAAACCCCTAATGTAAACAAAAAACTCCTTATGTAAACAAAAAACACAAATTTCCAAGAATTTAACAATTTTCAAATTTTAATTACCCAAATTTAACAATTTGGGGGTGCACAGTGGAATGAATGCTTAATTTATCTGGACTAAAACCATAAATATTACCATTTCAATATCAAAAAAATAAAAGGATTTCTGGACAACTAAGAACTTGTTCTAAAAGTACTGAAAATATTATATGAAAAATTAAATATTGAAAATATTACATGAAAAATTAATACTACCGAAGTTCGCAATAGCAAAACTCTGTAATATTTCCTAACAAATTGAGCTAGAATTTTTTAATTATTTTTGTCGAACTCAGCATCCTCAAAACCGTATAGACTGACCATCAAATAATTTTGACCTGCCAGGTTAGCGAACCGACCCACTGTGGGGCCGGAACCCCAATTCCCTACTACTATTCGAATATGAACATGCTCAAAAAATATGGAGGGTGTTTAATTGTAAAACCCTCCTTGACTATACTGAGCTCTACTTAAAGACAGATGTTCTTCTTCTAGCCGATGTGTTTGAAAATTTTAGGAAAATTTGTAGAGATATATACGATTTGGACCCCTGCCACTATTATACAGCACCAGGCTTATCCTGGGATGCAATGTTTAAAACCACAGAAGTTTCACTGGAACAGTTCACTGATTCCGAAATGTATATGTTTATGCAAAACGGAATTAGAGGTGGACTAGTTCAATGCTCGCAAAGATATTCGAAAGCGAATAACAAATATTTGGAAGATTTTGATCCATCAAAGCCATCAGAATTTCTTGTATATTTAGACGCTAACAATTTGTATGGTTGGGCAATGTCGGAATATCTTCCTTGCGGTGAATTTGAGTGGGTATGTGATACTGATTTTGATGTTAAAAAAATTTCTGATACTGCAGAGTATGGGTACATTTTGGAAGTGGATATAGATTATCCGGATTCAATGCATGATCTTCATAATGATTTGCCATTTTGTCCCCAAAATAAGACCGTGGGGGGATCCAAAATCAAAAAATTAGTTGCAGACTTACACTCAAAAACAAATTACACCATACACTATAGAGTTTTAAAACAAGCCATTTCAAATGGCCTCATTTTAAAACAAATCCATAGAATACTCAGATTTAAGCAATCCCCTTGGCTTAAAAAATATATTGACTTAAACACATTTCATAGGACAAATGCTAAAAATAATTTTGAAAAAGATTTCTTCAAACTTTTAAACAATGCTGTTTACGGGAAGACAATGGAAAACATTGAAAAACGTAGGGACATTAGAATTACTTCATCTTGGGAAACAACAAACAGGAATCATTTAGGACTCAGAGCATTAATTGCGAAACCTAATTTTAAGCAGTTGACAAAATTTTCTGATGTACATATCATCAGATGTACATATCATGCGGTTGAGTTAGAAAAAATGGAACCACTATATGATAAGCCCATATATGTTGGTTTCACAGTACCAGAGTTATCCAAGTGGAGAATGTATGACTTCCATTATGGCTTCATGAAGCCTAAATTTGGAGACAGCATTTCTCTCAACTATATGGATACTGACTCATTTATTTATTCAATTAAAACTAATGATTTTTACGATGACATCCGTAATGACATTAGTTTGAACTTTGTTACGTCGGAATATCCTATAGATAATCAATTTCGTTTGCCGCTACTCAATAAGAAGGTTTTGGGAATGATGAAAGATGAAAACAATGGGGATATAATGACAGAGTTTGTTGGCTTAAGAGCAAAAATGTATTCTTTGTCGACTCTTCGCTCGGAAGCTGTTAAAAAATCAAAAGGGGTCAAAAAGTCTATAATTAAAAAGTTGTCCATTAATGATTACAAAAGTTGCTTATTCGAATCCAAAATTATCTCGGATGATGTGTTTTTGTTTAGATCTAAAACACATCAACTATATACCCAAAAACTACATAAAATAGCACTTAGCTTTTTTGATGATAAAAGAAATATAATGAAAGATAATATAAAAACGCGCGCTTGGGGGCATTACATAGACCGAAATAATGAAACAATGGATGTAGAATAGAATGATTCCTACTAAATTGCATGTAAGATGTCAACGAAAATTTAAATTTGTACTAATTGTATTTATTTATTAATATATTTCTTTAATTATTTATTAATTTATTTATTATTTACTTATTTGTGTATTAGTTAATTTATGTTTTTATTATTTATTTGTTTATTAATTTATTAATTAATTTATTCCTTTATTTATTTATTAGTTTATTTCTTTATTTATTTATTGCTTATATATTTGTTTATGAATTTATCTATTAATTTTAGTATTTTATTCACACAAAAGTATATAAAAATTTAATGCTTTAAAGCTTTGTTCTTTTTACCTATACCTAAATTATCTGTAAATAAAAATCAAATATTAGATTAATGTTTTTTTTTTTCTTTTTATATCTGTATATTTTTATTTATACATAGAGTTAAGTTTGTATTGGTACTAAGATTTTTAAGAAAAAATGTTAAATAAAATATTGAAAAAATAATAATATATATATATATATATATATGTAAATGGTTTTTATTTCGACTTAAATTTACTGAATAGAAATTTTAACTACAAATGTCTACATTTTTATATTTTGTCTCTTTATGGGCTAGTAGTTGTGAACTGGCGGTTCGGCCCCAATTAAAATTGTTAAATTGTTGCTGAAATTGTTAAATTTGGGTAATTAAAATTGGAAAATTGTTAAATTCTTGGAAATTTGTGTTTTTTTGTTTACATAAGGAGTTTTTTTGTTTACATTAGGAGTTTTTTGTTTACATTAGGAGTTTTTGTTTACATTAAGTGTATGTCTGTCTGTCGGTCTGTCTGTCTGCCTGCCTGACCGTGGGAAGTTTGTGTGTGGAATATTTTGTGTGAATGTATTAAGGCGGTTCATAGTTTGGCGGTTTTTATGTGTGTATGTGACGACGGGGAAAATCATGAAAATGGTTTTTCCTAATGCTGACGGAAAATCATCTAATGATTTTTCGTAATTCCGAAGGCAAAACATGATAATTTTTCGTAATACCGAAGGCAAAACATTATAATTTTTCCTAATGCCTACTGCAATACATGATAATTTTTCCTAATGCCTACTGCAATACATGATTATTATTTTTTTCAAATGCCGACGGCAAAAAATGAATATAATTTTTTCAAATGCCGACGGCAAAACATGAATATAATTTTTTCAAATGCCGACGGGAAAATGATTTTTCCTAATGACGACGGGAAAACGTGAAAGTTATTTTTTCTAATGCTAATGTAGGTGTTGCTAGACTGTGGGAATTTAAGGCTGACCGTGATTTGAGTGGGCGGCGTTGTTGCCGTAATATGTAACCATAGGAATTTGTGGATGTGTCTGTCTGTCTGTGAGAATTTAGGTGAAGGTTTGATTGGCAGAGGGCGGGGTGTAGTTGAGGTAGATCGATTGCGTGTGTAGTTGTGTGTGAATGTATGTGTATGTGTGTGTGTGTGTGTGTGTGTGTGTATGTGTGTATGTTTGTAGGAATTTCAATGTGTGTATTTCTGTAGGAGCTTAAGGCTGATTGTGATTTATGAGGGGTGAGGTGTTCTAGTAATATGCAACCGGGGGAATCTGTGTGTTTGTATGTCTGTAGGAGTTTAAGGCTGACCATGATTTGGGTGGGCAGGGTTGTTGACGTAATATGTAGCCATGGGGATTTGTGAATGTGTCTCTCTATAGTAGTTTAAGGTTGATCGTGATTTGAGGTGGGTGAGGATGTTGTTGAGGTAAATTGGTTATGCGTATGTATGTATGTATGTATTTTTGTAAGAATTTAAGATGATTGTGATTTATTAGGGGCGAGGTGTTCTTGTAATATGTAGCCGTGAGAATCTATGTGTATAGACGTCTGTAGAAGTTTAAGATTGGTTTAAGTTTATGATTGGCTTGCTAGAAAGTCCTAATGGACTTAAATTTTGAGAACATTTATTTATACTCAAAATCTTTATATCACCCCAGATATAAATATCTGAAGAAATTAATTACATCAATTAAAACAATAATATATTACAAAATTTACCGATAGTGAATCTGTTATTTCAGTCCAAAGTAATTCCAATATGATATTTAACGATGATGCGTATGGGAAGCATATTTTTGTATGGGGAGAGATAAGAATGTTGATTCATTCTACTTATGTAAAACTTACACCAGAATCACCAAACATTTAATAAGAGATCATCATAATGTATATTTAATGTTTAAGTTAGGTGAGAAAAATAAAAAGCATGTTGAAAGGATAAATATGGATTTTTGATTATAAGCAAAGATAGTGAATTAAACGATGATCGTTATAGAAAATAATTTTACTAGATAAAACTTTACTTTTTCGTATTTCATCTGACTTTAAACTTCATGTATATAAATGTTATAAATGGCTAGCTACTTGTACACTGATAACTAAATCTGACTCAGATATCTTGAAATGAAAATCTTAACAGCTCCTGATAGCCTGATCTGTTACCTGATAAGCTGATCTAAAAATCAGATCAGCTCCTGATAAGCTGATCTGAAAACCAGACCAGCTCCTGATAAGCTGATCTGATAACCAGACCAGCTCCTGATAAGCTGATCTGAAAACCAGACCAGCTCCTGATAAGCTGATCTGAAAACCAGACCAGCTCCTGATAAGCTAATCTGAAAACCAGACCAGCTCCTGATAAGCTGATCTGAAAACCAGACCAGGTCCTGATAAGCTGATCTGAAAACCAGACCAGGTCCTGAAAAGCTGATCTGAAAACCAGACCAGGTCCTGATAAGCTGATCTGAAAACCAGACCAGGTCCTGAAAAGCTGATCTGAAAACCAGACCAGGTCCTGAAAAGCTGATCTGAAAACCAGACCAGCTCCTGAAAAGCTGATATGATTGCTGATACCTGTTATTTGCCCTGGATGAGAAAATTTTAAAACAGTTGGTGTTGACAAGAAATGTGTTGAAGAAAAAGCTTCGTAGTATAAAAACTGGTGAAAAAGATATAAGTGAACAACTAAAAGATACATTTAAACCTATAGCAGAAGAATTCATAAATAGTTCTAAAAATATTAAAAGAATTCTTATGAAAGAAGAAAGTAAAATCAAGACAGAAGTTGAAAATATACAAGTTTAAAGCCTGAGAAACCTTCACTCAAGATATAGACAAGTACCCCAAAAGAAACTAGTAGAAGGAACAATATTTGATAATACCATCATATTTAATGATGCTAATACTGAGAATGATGATGACGATGATTTTACTCATAGACTTCCAATTCTGAAGACATTTATACTGACTTATCAGTATTGGAAGGCATAAATGAATTAGATACAAACTATTGTTGATAGTTACATTAAACTGAATGAAGATAAAATACAAGACAAATTAATAATATAGCTTAAAGCATTAATATTCAAGAATATATTTAAATGCAAATTGAGGAACTACAACGTGAAATAAAATTAGAGAAAGAAGACAGTTATAAAATTGAAAAAGCAATTCTAAAAAGTAAATAATTAAAAACAAATTGAAGAGTTTACGGTTAAATATATAGATTAGAAAATTAACTACATGTTAGTATAAATAGCTGAAAGTGCAAGATGTAGATCACAACACTTTCGAAAAAATCTGTGAAACAATTCAATGTCTTTAAAAAGGAATTTAGTTAACGAAGTCCATATTAAATTTCAACAACTGTTTGTGCTTGTAGAGATGTAATGACAGGAATATATGATGTTTTATGGAGCTAAGTTAGGTGAAATGTAGAACTATTCTACAGAAAATAGAAATTGTTGATTTTTGAAGACTGTAATTGACACATTCTCAAAGTACAGCTGAAAATAAAAGCTGCACTCTAAAAACCAAGGCAATGGAAAATATTTTTGAAGTGGTACGGGTACCAAAAAACTTACAAACAGATGATTCTAAAGAATTTTTTAATAAATACTTGGGAAAACTCATACATAAATAGAAGATTAAACATTACTTAATATGAAAGCATCAATATTAGAATGATTTAATAGATCATTGAAAGGTATGATGTGAAAAGAATTAGCTTTAATGGTTCATATAAGTGGATTGGTATGTATAAAGATTTTTTCAATGCATGCAATAGAAAAGTTCATCGTACCATTAAAATGTCACCTATTAAAGTCAACTCAACAAATGAGGAAAAGCTACTTAATATAGTATAAAGTAATTTGAAGCATGAATGTTGAATTTAATAAAAATAAAATTAAAACGAAAAATTTAGTTTGTGTTGTTTTTTGTAGGATTGATTAGGAATGATGGGTCTTAAGAAAGATAATTAACTAAATGTAGTGGAATTCTCTAAACTTGTTGGTCTGAATGAAATATTGCTAAAACTTCAGTGTTTAAAATGAACTATAACATAGTGCAATATTCAGCAGCACATCATATTATCACTTTTTATAAAGTTGTATGTCTATTTTCACATCGAAAGCGCTAGCACGCAAAATATTACAATATGATAATGGGATTATTATAGAAGATCTTCACTCTATTTATTTCTTTAGCTATCAGATCTTTAGAAAATATAGATAAACTACGGAAATTGGACTTTGATATCCAATCTTTAAGAATGTACATGTGTATGAATAAGTATCAAACAAACTTAGTGAATGAATATACGCTTCAACTAGAATCATGCTGAAGCATGCATAAATTTTAAAATATACAGTAAACAGATCTTACTTTATATTTTTATCTGTATAATTTAAAAAAAAAAAAAAATCCTCACGTCATACAATTTTGTAAGCAAAGAAATTTTATGATTTTGTGGTCAATGAAATACATACATATGTATCTACTTTGCAAAAATTCAAAATAGCGAACTGGTAAATTCTAATAGTAAAGATTTTTAATTGTAACACTCTACATCTCGGACTCTTACGTCACTATCGATAGAAGCATGCATACTAGCAAAATACATAAAGCTGTTAGAAGGTGATGAGACAGCAATTGTATCTGGATCAACCCAACTCATGAATGTATTGTATACGGAGATGATTGATGGTGATGATGACGTTTTTTAAGTGAATAATCATTACATATGAATGCGACAGTGATTGACCCCTCAAACCTCATGTAGAAATACTTGAGGGGAAAAATTCTCTCAAAACATAGATATTTCATTGTTTCTAACACTTTATGAATACACCAACGGTGAATTGCTGGTAGAGGTAACTGAGTTATTTGAGATCGATTTGATACAATAGTTGTATATTAAACATGCATTTCTTTGTATCTAAACTAATTTCTACATACCTAATGTATATACCCACCAAAAAATTAGACAAAAATTCTCTATTCCAAGTAGTAAAATCTGAAAAAGGAGTGGCACATTAGAAGAAAAAAAAATAAATAAAAATAGGGACTGACTGACCAACTAATACGTACACTCTGCCCGATGGGCACACAAAACACACTTAAACATTTCAGAAATATATATACAATACGCTGAACTTTAATAAAATGAAAAAAAAAGTCATATAGAACATTAAATAAAAGCCATAGGTTCTCACCGTTCATAAAATAAACATATGTATATGTATCTTATTAATGTAAACATATTATCAGTATAAAGCAACAGAAATTTCGTCCTAGAGGAGCCGTCGATAGGGTATACCTAAATTATATGAAAACGAGTTCGTTTTCTGTTGATCGCTATTAAAGAAGAAAATATGTTTGTTCATTATGATTTAACTAATTTTAAAGTACATTTAAATTCAGTCTCATACCCGTACTTCTTAACATAAAAATTAAAAATAAATGTTATCCAATTCTATATTATACTATGTATCAAAAATTTCAAAAAAGCTGTTATATGAAAGAATCTCCAGCGCTTCTAACTGCATCAGAGTTTAAGAAAAAAAACTCCTTTTATTCAATTTAATAAAATTTTAATTTGAAGCAGTAAGCAAATACATCAGCTTATTGCATTCTTATTCATAATCGTATAATAGAATATATAACCCCTAAAGGACAAAGTCTAAAAGTCTTATAAATTAAGAAATATAGAAAATAACATAATTTTTATAAACGCGTAAAGTTGCAAAAGTAATTCAAATGATTTCATCGCATAAAACAAACAAAAAGCAGCGATTGTTTTCAACAATTATGCAAATAACAATTACAATATAAAACTCCCTTTTGATTTCCAATGTTTATCAATAAAAAATAAAAAATAAGTAAGTTAACTAACAACAAAAAAAAACTATCAGTACCTAAGCTGGAGTGCCGGATCAGTTTCATTTAAAAATGTTTATACATTTTTAAAAAGCAAAGCAAGTTTTCTAAAATAAATGTAGAAGGCTATAGCTAGAAAAAATTTTATACCCTATACTTTAAAAAACTGTAAATTAAGTATAAGAAATATTTCTATTATAGTTACTATTACTATAGAGTATGTAAGTACATATCTTCAAGAATTCAGTTTTACTTACAACAGAAAATCCTCATAAACTTTTAAGTAAACGCAGATAAAAATTAAAATGTTTTTAATTTGACCAACAACAGACATCACATGACAAAAAATAAAATAAAAAATGTATTCAAAGATTGAGTTGAACACTTATTTGTATGTACATATATATGTACATACATACATACATACATACATACATAAAATCAATTTGTAGATATGTATGTATACATATCAAATTTCTTATCAATGCTTAAGTATTTATTAGATCTACATCATGAAAATATATGAAGCGTCGTTTAGTTAAAGCACAATGCAAATATAAACAATCCATACACTCAGGGAAAATCTGCAGCTTAAAAATAAGAATTCATCACATTAATTCAATAATTTTTAATATAATAGAAAATGTATATTGAGATATCTACAAACTAATGAGTTTAATAAATGAATACTGTAAATTAATATTTTGTCCATATTGAAATAAGAAATTTCAATATGACTAAACCTTCGCTAATGGTTCTTATTAATTCAGCATGGTTCTTACTGATTTCAAGTTGGTTTTTCTCTGTGTGTAGATAACTCTTTCAGTCAAAGAAGACGAATGTAGTTAAATAAACAAAATCTGTAATATAAACAAATTTCACACAGACCGACTTCAACGCGAGACAAATTTAAGCATGAGAAAATATAAAGCAATCGTAAGTATAAAAGCATACTAGGATTAGGGAAGTCCAGATATATGATAGTATTTTATAGTACCAAATGTCGATGTTGAAAACAATTTATTTCTACCTACATATAAATACCAGCTCAAATACACACACATAGCAGAATTCATATAAGAAATATCCAAGAAAATTTCAACAACACCTTACCTTTTGCAAATCATGACGAGCCTTAAATTCTCCCTCAGATATACATACACAAATTACCATGATCATACCTACATATACAATATATAAGATTAATCTCAACAACACAACACTCTCACCTACCTGAAATTACAGATAGTCTTAAACTTCTACAGACGTCTATACACATAGATTCTCACGGCTACATATTACAAGAACACCTAGCCCCTAATAAATCACAATCATCTTAAATTCTTACAAAAATACATACATACATACATACGCATAACCAATTTACCTCAACAACATCCTCACCCACCTCAAATCACGATCAACCTTAAACTACTATAGAGAGACACATTCACAAATCCCCATGGCTACATATTACGTCAACAACCCTGCCCACCCAAATCATGGTCAGCCTTAAACTCCTACAGACATACAAACACACAGATTCCCCCGGTTGCATATTACTAGAACACCTCACCCCTCATAAATCACAATCAGCCTTAAGCTCCTACAGAAATACACACATTGAAATTCCTACAAACATACACACATACACACACATACACATACATTCACACACAACTACACACGCAATCGATCTACCTCAACTACACCCCGCCCCCTGCCAATCAAACCATCACCTAAATTCTCACAGACAGACAGACACATCCACAAATTCCTATGGTTACATATTACGGCAACAACGCCGCCCACTCAAATCACGGTCAGCCTTAAATTCCCACAGTCTAGCAACACCTACATTAGCATTAGAAAAAATAACTTTCACGTTTTCCCGTCGTCATTAGGAAAAATCATTTTCCCGTCGGCATTTGAAAAAATTATATTCATGTTTTGCCGTCGGCATTTGAAAAAATTATATTCATTTTTTGCCGTCGGCATTTGAAAAAAATAATAATCATGTATTGCAGTAGGCATTAGGAAAAATTATCATGTATTGCAGTAGGCATTAGGAAAAATTAATAATCACTATTTCACCATTGGTATTAGGAAAATTCATTTTCATGATTTTCCTCGTCTGTATATACACACATAAAAACCGCCAAGCTATGAACCGCCTTAATACATTCACACAAAATATTCCACACACAAACATCCACGGTCAGACAGACCGACAGACGGACAGACAGACCGACAGACAGACAGACAGATAGACATACACTTAATGTAAACAAAAACTTCTAATGTAAACAAAAAAACACAAATTTCCAAGAATTTAACAATTTTCAAATTTTAATTACCCAAATTTAACAATTTCAGCAACAATTTAACAATTTCAGCCCACAATTTAACAATTTCAGCCACAATTTAAAAATTTTAATCGGCGCCAGGATTGGCAATTCCCTACTACTACCGATTAGAGACAAAAATGCAAAAACAATTGCTAAAGCAATTTTTGAAAATTTCATACTCACCTATTGTCCAATGAAGACGTTCATTTCGGACATGGGAACAGAGTATAAAAATTCTATTTTAACAGAAATTTGTAACTTGATGAAAATTGAAAAACTAAACTCAACAGCGTACCACCATCAAACATTAGGAACAATAGAAAGAAGCCATAGAACCTTTAACGAATATGTACGTACATTTCAGTAAACAAAACTGATTGGAACGAATGGTTAAAATACTTTACATATTGCTTTAACACAACACCTTCAACAGTTCATAATTACTGTCCTTATGAATTAGTTTTTTTCAAAACTCCCGAATAAATTTCATCAATTCACTGAAGTAGATAGAATTTCTCCTTTATATAATATAGATGATTACGCCAAAGAGGCAAAAGTTAGGTTAGAAGTAGCATATAAGAGGGCCCAACAATTACTAGATAAGAATAAAATTAAGCAAAAAGAAAACTACGATAAGAATGTTAAAGATTACAATTTAAATATAGGAGATTTAGTTTTACTCAAGAATGAAGCAGGGCATAAGGTGGAACCAAACTATAAAGGTCCATACGAAATTAAAAACATAGATATAAGAAATAATGTAACAATAGTGGATAAGAAAACTAATAAAGAACAAATAGTTGACAAAAATAGAATTAATTTGTATCATAAGTATTCGAAACAACAAAAAAAAAAAGAACAATATAAATAAATAAATAAATATTGATACTCCGGAGTATGTAATAAATAAAATAATAATACATACATTAGGTATAATTATTATACTTATAAAACTAAAATAAATTCTAATTCTTGCTAATTTTATTTAAACATATTTGTAAGAGAATGTCCATAAAACTAACGTTATATCAACAGTCTTGTGAAAAGTGGAGGTGTAGCACTATCCAATTTAATGTCTGCATTACTTTGAACGTCTGCACGTACAATCAAAAGATTTTAATATTTCACTAACCTTTAAGCCGTACTAGTGACAACTATTCAAGGCCAAGTACAAATGTGCATCGACGGCAAATTTAAGAAAGTTTTTTATTGTTGGCACCTGTACAGCCACACATACCTACTGCACCA
This sequence comes from Tachina grossa, assembly GCA_949987645.1. Lineage (NCBI taxonomy): Eukaryota > Metazoa > Arthropoda > Insecta > Diptera > Tachinidae > Tachina > Tachina grossa. Next base: position 89,573,175 of record OX465274.1, read on the forward strand.
AAACACTCGCGATCGTGGGAATGAATTTGTATTTTAAACAAGCATCATATTACGGCCAGATTCCACAGTAGTAGGGGATTGCCAATTCTACCGCAATTAAAATTGTTAAATTGTTGCTGAAATTGTTAAATTGTGGGCTGAAATTGTTAAATTGTTGCTGAAATTGTTAAATTTGGGTAATTAAAATTTGAAAATTGTTAAATTCTTGGAAATTTGTGTTTTTTTTGTTTACATAAGGAGTTTTTTGTTTACATTAGGAGTTTTTTGTTTACATTAGGAGTTTTTGTTTACATTAAGTGTATGTCTGTCTGTCGGTCTGTCTGTCTGCCTGCCTGACCGTGGGAAGTTTGTGTGTGGAATATTTTGTGTGAATGTATTAAGGCGGTTCATAGTTTGGCGGTTTTTATGTGTGTATGTGACGACGGGGAAAATCATGAAAATGGTTTTTCCTAATGCTGACGGAAAATCATCTAATGATTTTTCGTAATTCCGAAGGCAAAACATGATAATTTTTCGTAATACCGAAGGCAAAACATGATAATTTTTCCTAATGCCTACTGCAATACATGATAATTTTTCCTAATGCCTACTGCAATACATGATTATTATTTTTTTCAAATGCCGACGGCAAAAAATGAATATAATTTTTTCAAATGCCGACGGGAAAATGATTTTTCCTAATGACGACGGGAAAAGGTGAAAGTTATTTTTTCTAATGCTAATGTAGGTGTTGCTAGACTGTGGGAATTTAAGGCTGACCGTGATTTGAGTGGGTGGCGTTGTTGCCGTAATATGTAACCATAGGAATTTGCGGATGTGTCTGTCTGTCTGTGAGAATTTAGGTGAGGGTTTGATTGGAAAGGGCGGGGTGTAGTTGAGGTAGATCGATTACTTAAAAGTTTGTGAGGATTTTCTGTTTTTAAGTAAAACTGAATTCCTGAAGATACATACTCTATAGTAATAGCAACTATAATAGAAATATTCCTTATACTCAATTTACATTTTTTAAAGTTGATGCAACGTTAGTAGTTAACGTTAGAAATTTTTGGGGTACATAATTTTTTCTAACTATAGACTTTTTTTCTTCACTTTCTACATTTGTTTTCGAAATCTTGCTTTGCTTTATGAAAATGTATAAACATTTTTAAATGAAACTGATCCGGCACTTCAGCTTATATACTGATAGTTTTTTTTTTCTTTGGTAGTCAACTTACTTCTTTTTTTATTTTTATTGATAAACATTTAAAATCAAAAGGGAGCTTTATATTGAAATTATTATTTTCATAATTGTTGAAAACAATCACTAGTTTTTTTTTTGTGATGAAATCATTTGAAGTTGAAGCTGATATCTTTGCTTACTGTTTTAAATTAAAATTTTATTCAATAGAATAAAAGGAGCTTTTTTCTTAAATTCTGATGCAGTTAAGATCGGATATGAGACTGAATTTAAATGTACTTTTAAATTAGTCACAATGAACAAACTTATTTTCTTGTTGAAAAGCGATCATCAGAAAACGAAGTGGTTTTCAGAGACTTTAGGTATACCCTTTCGACGGTTCCTCTAGGATACAAGATGACTTTGTTTGACGAAATTTCTGGTGCTTTATACTGATAATATTTTTACATTAATAAGGTACATATATGTTTGTTTTATGAAGGGTGAGCACCTTTCACTTTTATTTGTTGTCCTATATGATTTTTTTTTTTTTTTGTTAATTTTATTAAAGTTCAGCGTATTGTGTATATATTTCTGAAATGTTTAAGTGTGTTTTGTGTTTCCATCGGACAGAGTGTACGTATTAGTTGGTCAGTCACTCTATATTTTTATTTATTTTTTTCTTCTAATGTGTTACTCCTTTTTTTCAGATTTTACTACTTGGAATAGAGTATTTTTGTCTAATTTTTTGGTGGGTATATACATTAGGTATGTAGAAATTAGTTTACTTACAAAGAAATGTATGTTTAATAAACAACTATTGTAGCAAATCGATCTCAGCAATTCACCGTCGGTGTTTTCATAAAGTGTTAGAAACAATGAAATATCTATGTTTGGGAGAATTTTTTTGCCTCAAGTAGGTATTTCTACATGAGGTTTGCTGGTTGACTCCTATCGCATTCATATGTAATGATTATCCACTTAAAAAAGGTCATCATCACCATCAATCACTCCCGTATACAATACATTCATGAGTTGGGTTGATCCAGATACAATTGCTGTCTCATCACTTTCTAACAGCTTTATATATTTTGCTAGTATGCATGCCTTAGCATGCTTCTATCGATAGTGACGTAAGAGTCCGAGATGTAGTAGTGTTACAATTAAAAATCTTTACTATTAGAATTTACCAGATCGCTCTTTTGAATTTTTGCAAAGTAGATACATATGTATGTATGTATTTAAGTGACCACAAAATCATAAAATTTCTTTGCTTACAAAATTGTATGACGTGAGGATTTTTTTTTTTTGAAATTATTCATGCTTCGGCATGCTTTCATTTTTTTTTTTGTAAATTTATTTAATACTCATACAGATATAAATTAGATCTGTTTGCAGTATGCATGCTTCAGCATGATTCTAGTTGAAGCGTATATTCACTCACTAAGTTTGCTTGATACTTATTCATACACATGTACATTCTTAAAGATTGGATATCAAAGTCCAAATTCCGTAGTTTATCTATATTTTCTAAAGATCTGATAGCTAAAGAAATAAATAGAGCGAAGATCTTCTATAATAATCCCATTTTCATATTCTAAAATTTTGCGTTCTAACGCTTTCGATGGGAAAATGTACATACAACTTTATAAAAAGTGATAATATGATGTGCTGCTGAATATTGCACTATGTTATAGTTTATTTTAAACACTGAAGTTTTAGCAAATTTCATTCAGACCAACAAGTTTAGAGAATTCCACTACATTTAGCTAATTATCTAATTCCACTACATTTAGTTAATTACCTTTCTTAAGACCCATCATTCCTAATCAATCCTACAAAAAAAAACTAGATTTTTCGTTTTAATTTAATTTTTATTTTTATTAAATTCAACATTCATTCTTCAAATTACTTTATACTGTATTAAGCAGCTTTTTCTCATTTGTTGAGTTAACTTTAATCGTAAACATTTTAATGGTGAGATAAATTTTTCTATTTTATGTACTAAGTAATTCCTTATATATGTATACCAATCCTTTTATATGAACCATTAAAGCTAATTCTTTTCACATCATTCCTTTTAATGCTCAATTAAATCATTGTACTATTGATGCTTTCATATTAAGTAATGTTTAATCTTCTATTTATGTATGAGTTTTCCAAAGTATTTATTAAAAAATTCCTTAGAATCATCTGTTTGTAAGTTTTTTGTTTTTTTTTTTGGTACCCGTACCACTTCAAAAATATTTTCCATTCCTTAGTTTTTGGAGTGCAGCTTTTATTTTCAGCTGTACTACAATTTGAGAATGTGTCAATTACAGTCTTTAAAAATCAACAATTTCTATTTTCTGTAGAATAGTTCTCCATTTCACCTAACTTAGCTCCATAAAACTTCATATATTCCTGTCATTGCATCTCTACAAGCACAAACAATTTTCGAGTTTTAAAATGGAGTTCGTGTACTAAATTTCTTTTTAAAGACATTGAGTTGTTTTACAGATTTTTTCGATAGTGTGGTGATCTACATGTTGCACTTTCAGCTATTTATACTAACATCTAGTTAATTTTCTAATCTATATATTTAATCGTACAACTCTTCAATTTATTTTTAATTATTTAATTTTTAGAATTCCTTTTCAATTTTATAACTCTCTTCCTTCTCTAATTTTATTTCACGTTGTAGTCCACCAATATGCATTTGAATATATTCTTGAATTATATCAATGCCTTAAGCTATATTATTAATTTGTTCTTTAGTTTGTCGATTTCAGTTTCCAGAAAAATTAACTTATATCATCGTTCTCTGACGGAGAACGATGATGATTCTGTATGCATACATTAGTAGTAATTAAAATCTTTTTATAGATTTCGAGTTCAAATTTATCATAATTTTTTGGTATTTTATCAAACATTAGAGAAAATAGTCCTAGTGTTAGAGCCCATATTTGACCACCAACTTGAATTTTATCTTCATTCAGTTTGAGGTTACTATCACCATTAATTTGTATCTAATTAATTTCTTCCTTCCAATACTGATAAGTCTTCGGAATTGGAAGTCTTTGATCATCGTCAAATCATCGTCATCATCATTCTCAGTATTAGCATCATTAAATAAGATGGTATTATCAAATATTCTTCCTTCTGCTAGTTTCTTTGGTGTACTTGTGTCTATCTTGACTGATGGTTTCTCATACTTTAAACTTGTATATTTTCAACTTCTGTCTTGATTTTACTTTTTTCTTTCATAAGAATTCTTTTAATATTTTTAGAACTATTTATGAATTCTTCTGTTATAGGTTTAAATGCATCTCTTAGTTGTTCATTTGTATCTATTTCACTAGTTTTTATACTACGAAGCTTTTTCTTAATCACATTTGTTCTCAACACCAAATGCTTTAAAACTTTCTCATCCATGTTTGCTAACAGCAAATTCAGGTATCGGCTACTAGATCAGCTTATCAGGAGCTGGTCTGGTTATCAGATCAGCTTATCAGGACCTGATCTGGTTATCAGATCAGCTTATCAGGAGCTGGTCTGGTTATCAGATCAGCTTATCAGGACCTGATCTGGTTTTCAGATCAGCTTATCAGGAGCTGGTCTGGTTATCAGATCAGCTTATCAGGAGCTGGTCTGGTTATCAGATCAGCTTATCAGGAGCTGGTCTGGTTTTCAGATCAGCTTATCAGGAGCTGGTCTGGTTATCAGATCAGCTTATCAGGACCTGATCTGTTTATCAGATCAACTTATCAGGAGCTGGTCTGGTTATCAGATCAGCTTATCAAAACCTAATCTGGTTATCAGATCAGCTTATCAGGAGCTGGTCTGGTTATCAGATCAGCTTATCAGGACCTGATCTGGTTATCAGATCAGCTTATCAGGAGCTGGTCTGGTTTTCAGATCAGCTTATCAGGACCTGATCTGATTTTCAGATCAGCTTATCAGGAGCTGGTCTGGTTTTCAGATCAGCTTATCAGGAGCTGGTCTGGTTTTCAGATCAGCTTATCAGGTAACAGATCAGGCTATCAGGAGCTGTTCAGATTTTCATTTCAAGATATCTGAGTCAGATTTAGTTATCAGTGTACAAGTAGCTAGCCATTTAGAACATTTATATACATGAAGTTTAAAGTCAAATGAAATACGAAAAAGTAAAGTTTTATGTAGTAAAATTATTTTCTATAACGATCATCGTTTAATTCAATATCTTTGCGTATAATCAAAAATTCATATTTAGCCTTTCAACATGCTTTATATTTTTCTCACCTTACTTAAACATTAAAATTACATTATGATGATCTCTTATCAAATGTTTGGTGATTCTGGTGTAAGTTTTACATAAGTAGAATGAATCAACATTCTTATCTCTCCCCATAAAAAAGTATTCTTCCCATACGCATCATCGTTAAATATCATATTGGAATTACTTTGGACTGAAATAACAGATTCACTATCGGTAAATTTTGTAATATATTATTGTTTTAATTGATGAAATTAATTTCTTTATATCTGGGGTGATATAAAGATTTTGAGTATAAATAAATGTTCTCAAAATTTAAGTCCATTAGGACTTTCTAGCAAGCCAATCATAGCGTTTTTTTTTTCGCAATTTGACAGGTCAACTATTGTTGCACAAATAGAATTTGATATAAAGGAACTATGATTTATTTTTGAACTATCGTTCGATGATTCATCAATATTTCGTACCGAGAATTATTTATGTTGTTTGGACTAAGGGTATGAGTCAATATTTAAGCTTCATTACGAGAAAAAAAAATAAATTTATAATAACCCATTCTTTTAATTATGAAATTATGTAATTTCTTTAAGTATTCATATTTGTAGTAGTATATAGATAATTTTAATATAAATATATGTTTTTAAACCTCAGATAGTAGTAGGGAACTGTTCATCCGGCGTAGATTAAAATTTTAAAGTTTCATTAGTCATAACTCCGACAAAGGACACCAACAAATTATTACACAACCCAAATCACTGAAAGACTCAAATTTCCACGGTCATGCAGATAGACAGAGAGAGAGACAGACATACACTTAATGTAAACAAAAACTCCTTATGTTAAAAAAAAAAATAAGAGTGACTTATTGAACCACCCTCGAAAAATATTTAAAGTACTTATTGAACCACCCTCGTAGGTATCAAATTTCAAGAATTTTAAAATTTTCAAATTTTAATTACCCAAATTTAACAATTTCAGCAACAATTTAACAATTTTAATTGGGGCCGAATTGGCAGTTCACTACTACTATCTGAGGTTTAAAAACATATATTTATACTAAAATTATCTATATACTACTACAAATATGAATACTTAAAGAAATTACATAATTTCATAATTAAAAGAATGGGTTATTATAAATTTATTTTTTTTCTCGTAATGAAGCTTAAAACGTTTCAATTATGATAGTTGCTGATGTTGCATGTGGAAAGCAGAATAATATACATACATACATATGTACGTGTATATTTTTGTATGGGGCGACAGAAGAATGATGACTCATTCTACTTGTGCCAAACATAAGCATAATTCTTAATACATGCATACATACATACATACATACAGGCAAAGTTAAAAATATAAATAAACAAGAAGCAAAACCAGAACGACGTCAGCTCAAAATTATTTTAAGTATGGGTGCATTTAATTTATAAGATTTGTTGATTTACGCAAGTTAAAAAACGTTTTTAAGCTAATATTCTATTATGAATACAATTTTAGCGAATTTTGCTCAAACAACATTTGAAATGCTGTTTAAAATTTTTATGAATATGGCTATAAGCATTTAATAAGAGGCAATGCAAATGTAATTATAATGTTTAAGTAAGATGAGAAAAATATGAAGCATGTTTACAAGGTTCATGTTTGGCAGTAATATGAATTTTGACAAGTTTTAAAAAATTTGTAGAGTGTTGGAAGGATAAATATGGATTTTTGATTATAAGCAAATATATTGAATTAAACGATTTTCGTTAAAGAAAAAAAAATATACTGCTAATAAAAGATAGACTTTAGCTATTTCATCTGACCTGAAAACCAGACCAGCTCCTAATAAGCTGACCTGAAAATCAGACCAGCTCCTAATAAGCTGACCTGAAAATCAGACCAGCTCCTGATAAGCTGATCTGAAAACCAGACCAGGTCCTGATAGCCTAATCTGAAAACCAGACCAGGTCCTGATAAGCTGATCTGAAAACCAGACCAGGTCCTGAAAAGCTGATCTGAAAACCAGACCAGGTCCTGAAAAGCTGATCTGAAAACCAGACCAGGTCCTGATAAGCTAATCTGAAAACCAGACCAGGTTCTGATAAGCTGATCTGATAACCAGACCAGGTCCTGATAAGCTGATCTGAAAACCAGACCAGGTACTGATAAGCTGATCTGATAACCAGACCAGGTCCTGATAAGCTGATCTGAAAACCAGACCAGCTCCTGATAACCTGATCTGAAAACCAGACCAGGTCTTGATAAGCTGATCTGATAACCAGACCAGGTCCTGATAAGCTGATCTGAAAACCAGACCAGCTCCTGATAACCTGATCTGAAAACCAGACCAGGTTCTGATAAGCTGATCTGATAACCAGACCTGCTCCTAAAAAGCTGATCTGAAAATAAGACCAGTTCCTGATAAGCTGATCTAATAGCTGATACCTATTGTACTATTTGCTGTTATCAAACGTAGATGAGATGGTGTTAAAGCAGTTGGTGTCGATAAGAAAATATCTAATGAAGTATTATGAAATTTCATAATATTGTGAAATTCGATTTGTTTTGTGCGGAAGTTTTCAAAGATAACAAGACTGTGCATGTTTAAGCGAAATGAAAAGAAAAAAAAAACAATAATTTGCAAATAAGCAAAAAGAAAAATTTTTTGATCTAGCGAAGTAAAGCCCATAAAGAGACAAAATATAAAAATGTAGACATTTGTAGTTAAAATTTCTATTCAGTAAATTTAAGTCGAAATAAAAACCATTTACATATATATATATATATATATATATTATTATTTTTTCAATATTTTATTTAACATTTTTTCTTAAAAATCTTAGTACCAATACAACCTTAACTCTATGTATAAATAAAAATATACAGATATAAAAAGAAAAAAAAACATTAATCTAATATTTGATTTTTATTTACAGATAATTTAGGTATAGGTAAAAAGAACAAAGCTTTAAAGCATTAAATTTTTATATACTTTTGTGTGAATAAAATACTAAAATTAATAGATAAATTCATAAACAAATATATAAGCAATAAATAAATAAAGAAATAAACTAATAAATAAATAAAGGAATAAATTAATTAATAAATTAATAAACAAATAAATAATAAAAACATAAATTAACTAATACACAAATAAGTAAATAATAAATAAATTAATAAATAATTAAAGAAATATATTAATAAATAAATACAATTAGTACAAATTTAAATTTTCGTTGACATCTTACATGCAATTTAGTAGGAATCATTCTATTCTACATCCATTGTTTCATTATTTCGGTCTATGTAATGCCCCCAAGCGCGCGTTTTTATATTATCTTTCATTATATTTCTTTTATCATCAAAAAAGCTAAGTGCTATTTTATGTAGTTTTTGGGTATATAGTTGATGTGTTTTAGATCTAAACAAAAACACATCATCCGAGATAATTTTGGATTCGAATAAGCAACTTTTGTAATCATTAATGGACAACTTTTTAATTATAGACTTTTTGACCCCTTTTGATTTTTTAACAGCTTCCGAGCGAAGAGTCGACAAAGAATACATTTTTGCTCTTAAGCCAACAAACTCTGTCATTATATCCCCATTGTTTTCATCTTTCATCATTCCCAAAACCTTCTTATTGAGTAGCGGCAAACGAAATTGATTATCTATAGGATATTCCGACGTATCAAAGTTCAAACTAATGTCATTACGGATGTCATCGTAAAAATCATTAGTTTTAATTGAATAAATAAATGAGTCAGTATCCATATAGTTGAGAGAAATGCTGTCTCCAAATTTAGGCTTCATGAAGCCATAATAACTCTAGTACTGTGAAACCAACATATATGGGCTTATCATATAGTGGTTCCATTTTTTCTAACTCAACCGCATACATATCATCAGAAAATTTTGTCAACTGCTTAAAATTAGGTTTCGCAATTAATGCTCTGAGTCCTAAATGATTCCTGTTTGTTGTTTCCCAAGATGAAGTAATTCTAATGTCCCTACGTTTTTCAATGTTTTCCATTGTCTTCCCGTAAACAGCATTGTTTAAAAGTTTGAAGAAATCTTTTTCAAAATTATTTTTAGCATTTGTCCTATGAAATGTGTTTAAGTCAATATATTTTTTAAGCCAAGGGGATTGCTTAGATCTGAGTATTCTATGGATTTGTTTTAAAATGAGGCCATTTGAAATGGCTTGTTTTAAAACTCTATAGTGTATGGTATAATTTGTTTTTGAGTGTAAGTCTGCAACTAATTTTTTGATTTTGGATCCCCCCACGGTCTTATTTTGGGGACAAAATGGCAAATCATTATGAAGATCATGCACTGAATCCGGATAATCTATATCCACTTCCAAAATGTACCCATACTCTGCAGTATCAGAAATTTTTTTAACATCAAAATCAGTATCACATACCCACTCAAATTCACCGCAAGGAAGATATTCCGACATTGCCCAACCATACAAATTGTTAGCGTCTAAATATACAAGAAATTCTGATGGCTTTGATGGATCAAAATCTTCCAAATATTTGTTATTCGCTTTCGAATATCTTTGCGAGCATTGAACTAGTCCACCTCTAATTCCGTTTTGCATAAACATATAAATTTCGGAATCAGTGAACTGTTCCAGTGAAACTTCTGTGGTTTTCAACATTGCATCCCAGGATAAGCCTGGTGCTGTATAATAGTGGCAGGGGTCCAAATCGTATATATCTCTACAAATTTTCCTAAAATTTTCAAACACATCGGCTAGAAGAATAACATCTGTCTTTAAGTAGAGCTCAGTATAGTCAAGGAGGGTTTTACAATTAAACACCCTCCATATTTTTTGAGCATTTTCATATTCGAATACATCACATTCTTCATTCGTTAGAATATTGAAGAATTCGTTTCTACTAGGGAGCTTAGTTTCCTTAAACTTAGTCATGGAATCCATGTAAGAGTACGGAAATACACCCTTTCTTCTAATGAGGTTGAACTGAGCTTCATCAACGAAACATGATCGAATAGTATTGAAATCATTGCTATCAAGATTTTTCGCTAACGTATCTAAGCTCGAAGCCATAAATCTAAACGAGTCTATAAATCTTATTTCGAATCCATATTTTTCATCTAATCTGATGAAAATTGAAAGAGAAATATAACGCTCTGTGTTCTGGGGAATCACTTTTATTGTGGAGTATTTTATAGTAGAAAGTTCTTTGAAAAATAGGTGTAAATCATATGCAGAAAGATTATGCAGGATAACCGGTATAAACTGAGGTGTTTTATAATTCAAATTACATTCGCTATGAGCTGCCCCACGATAATTGCCCGTAAGATGACAATGATCTCTAACTTTATCGTTATTTAATATTTTCTTACATATATAACAATTTTTTGCATTATTATATTGAGCTATTTCTATTGGGGTTATGAACATTTTCTTAACTTTAATTAAATAATTTAGATAAATATCTGTACAATCTTCAACTATTTTTTTAATAAATACATTTGCCGAATCTTCACCAAAATAATTCCTATATATATTATTTTCTCTCTTAAAACTACAATTAATAAAATACCCGAATGCACACGCATGGTGTTTCTGTACATTTGTACTGCTTTTACTTACAGGATCATTGACTTTTTCTAAAATGGACTCAAAGTCTGCGTAGATTACAAATGGTACATCTAACTGTTTGTAGTGCTTCGTAAACTTGATAATAGATCCGTCTTCTGGCATTCTGATGACTTTTTTGTCGCAAACGTTTCTGTGATGATTATACGCATAATCATCATGTGTATGATATAGGCAGGTTTGCATATTAGGATCTTGTGATCATGTGATGTTATGCTGGAACGAAGGAGTCTGAAGAAAATATAGAAAATAAAATAGTATGTAAATTAATATAACAATAATAAGTAACTGTTTAAATAGTTATGAAAACATATTTCGCTTAAATGCACAAATGAAACTTACTTTGATATATCATTGATGAGTACATAGTGGAAGTTATCATTGGACTGGAGCAATAAGAGATTAATATGAATATGTTTCTCTCCTTTTGTTATGTAGTATGGTCCTATAAGCGACGTTCCATTGTGCCCAAATACATTGATGCTCACATAATTTTGACTTTCAAATTTTTTTATCTGCTTCAATGGGAGTGGAAACTCTAGGTCTTTAAAATTTAGTACAATTTCCCCTATATTAATATTCTCATCACAAATGTTTGCAATATTGTAATTTCTATGGTTTTTCCGTTGTCTTCGATCTAAAGTACTATTTGTGTCCAAAGCCGTAATGAGACACCATTTAAAGCAATAAACATCAGAGTTCTCGACATTTATGCATGCATGTTTTGCTGCAATATTTTTTGGGATAGGGATAAAGCTCGAACCTCTTATTATGGACGCCTTGTTTATATTAACTTCAAGGGAATTTATTGAAATCAAGGTCCATCCGCTATCCCTCTCTTGAAATTCTTCCATTTTGGTTCTTAGCTCCTCGGCTTGTTTCTTGTACATATCCTCTATGTCATCAGACAAAGTCACCAACATCATTTTCGTAATATGTACGAGTTGGCAAACATTCATCTCATCATTCACCATCTTCATATAATCACATGTGAGCTCCATATTAAATTTGAATGTAGTATGTATCTTACTACGTTCATTTAATTGTTGCACTATGGAGCTCTTGGCCGATTTCAGAAACTCCTCCGGAAACAAAACAACCACATTTTTGTTGAGGAGGATGTATGTCTCGATCCTCCCATTGAAGTTGCTTGCTCTCTTAGTGAGAAAATCTCCAATCCGTTCTTGCTGACAACTGTTTTTGTGTTTTGTGGTTCTGACATGAGCCATATAACCATTTGATGGGATCATCTCATCACAATCCTTACAATATTTGTTTTGAAGATTTAGCTTACTAGTTCCAAGCATAGCCTTCGATTGGCTAGCATAGGAGTGCGTTTCAATATGCTGGTTTAGTTTTGTTTGAGTCATAAAGACTTTATTGCAGATAGTACAACTTGTAGTATTCATGTTATTTAATTATTTATTTGTTTATTAATTAATTTAATTATTTTATTTATAAACAATTTATTTCAGTTATAAACAATTTATTTAATTATTTTTTATGCACTAATATCTTTTTTAACAAAGAGTAATTAGTTCTAACACTTTCATAGTTTTTGGATTTCAAACACTTAAGAAATTTTGGATGGGAAAATAGGTTGTGACTTGTTGAGATATCAGAGCAGACTGATGACAATCTACATTATTTCTTCTACTTATATACTTTATGTGAGAATCGCGTAGTAGTCATCAAATCTAGTTTATCTGATGGTATTACGACATGTGGTGAAATTCATACACACACACACACACACACACAAATACACATTTCCACAATTATCTGTTGCTATTACGATATATGATGAAATTCATATACATAGCAACACCCAGAACAAAATCGCTAACATCAGTTTGCAATATAAAGGTACGAGAAAAATCGGGAGACGTGAAAGTAGGTGCTTCTATAAGTTCTTGATGCATTTCTCTAAAAGCTATTTTCTACAATTGTTACACCAAAAATAAAATATATTAAAATAAAAATATCATTACCCCTATTCACAAAACTTTGCTTATCAAACTGCTGGGATTTAAAACATTTAAATTCTGAAATACACTTGTTTATATTAAAACCTATTCCAACACGACATTTTCTATCTCCATAAGAATATGAACGCCAATAGCCTAGAAAACATATATGTATGTATACAGGCATATGTAAATATGTATGAAGAAGTATAGATGTAATTCACACAAGCAATGATATTCTTCCAAGCAAAATAGATACGATCACATACATTACTAAAACAACATATATTATATATTATATTATAAATATATACATTTCCAAATATATTCCCTATCCACCTCCATTCCAAACACCTATCAGGGTTGTCACTACCTGCAGCTATTAGATTATTTCCTCAGAGATCACAAATATAAATGCATACGTATAATAAACCTACATAAGCATAGCAATGTCGACTCACAGCAGCAGACCACAATATACATATGAAATAGCGATCCCTACATAGACACCAATTTCTTGTCTGAAAAGTAGTGGACACCGGCAAACGAATAAGTAATACAAAAACACACACATATGCACGCTCACACGTACATACACATATACAAACAGAAAGAATCAAACTCTCTCACACACACACATGTAGACAAAAATATATCAGCATGAAAATCCCCAAAATCCCCCTATTTGTAACAGGGTTGCCATCGTTTTTATTTTTCCCCGGTTTTGAATTCCCAAAACATGTCTCAGACCGCCATTAACAATCTACTAGCAACAGAAAATTCGTCATACAAAGTCATCTTGTATCCTAGAGGAGCCGTCGATAGGGTATACCTAAATTATATGAAAACGAGTTCGTTTTCTGTTGATCGCTATTCAAGAAGGAAATATGTTTGTTCATTATGATTTAACTAATTTAAATGTACATTTAAATTCAATCTCATATCCGTACTTCTTAACATAAAAATTAAAAATAAATGTTATCCAATTCTATATTATACTATGTATCAAAAATTCCTAAAAAGCTGTTGTATGAAAGAATCTCCAGCGCTTCTAACTGCATCACAGTTTAAGAAAAAAGCTCCTTTTATTCAATTGAATAAAATTTTAATTTGAAGCAGTAAGCAAATACATCAGCTTACTGCATTCTTATTCATAATCGTATAATAGAATATATAACCCCTAAAGGACAAAGTCTAAAAGTCTTATAAATTAAGAAATATAGAAAATAACATAATTTTTATAAACGCGTAAAGTTTCAAAAGTAATTCAAACGATTTCATCGCAAAAAACAAACAAAAAGCAGCGATTGTTTTCAACAATTGTGAAAATAATAATTACAATATAAAACTCCCTTTTGATTTCCAATGTTTATCAATAAAAAATAAAAAAGAAGTAAGTTAACTAACAACAAAAAAAAACTATCAGTACCTAAGCTGGAGTCCCGGATCAGTTTCATTTAAAAATGTTTATACATTTTTAAAAAGCAAAGCAAGCTTTCCAAAATAAATGTAGAAGGCTATAGCTAGAAAAAATTTTATACCCTAAAAATGTCAAACGTTGACTAACTAACATTACGTCAACTTTAAAAAATGTAAATTAAGTATAAGAAATATTTCTATTATAGTTACTATTACTATAGAGTATGTAAGTACATATCTTCAGGAATTCAGTTTTACTTAAAACAGAAAATCCTCACAAACTTTTAAGTAAACGCAGATAAAAAATAAAATGTTTTTAATTTCACCAACAACAGACATCACATGACAAAAAATAAAATAAAAAATGTATTCAAAGATTGAGTTAAACATTTATTTGTATGTACATATATATGTACATACATACATACATACATACATACACAAAATCAATTTGTAGATATGTATGTATACATATCAAATTTCTTATCAATGCTTAAGTATTTATTAGATCTACATCATGAAAATATATGAAGCGTCGTTTAGTTAAAGCACAATGCAAATATAAACAATCCATACACTCAGGGAAAATCTGCAGCTTAAAAATAAGAATTCGTCACATTAATTCAATAATTTTTAATATAATAGAAAATGTATATTGAGATATCTACAAACTAATGAGTTTAATAAATGAATACTGTAAATTAATATTTTGTTCATATTGAAATAAGAAATTTTAATATGACTAAACCTTTGTTAATGGTTCTTATTAATTCAGCATGGTTTTTACTGATTTCAAGTAGGTTTTTCTCTGTGTGCAGAAAACTCTTTCAGTCAAAGAAGACGGATGTAGTTAAATAAAAAAAAATCTGTAATATAAACAAATTTCACACAGACAGACTTTAACGCGAGACAAATTTAAGCATGAGAAAATATAAAGCAATCGTAAGTATAAAAACATACTAGGAATAGGGAAGTTCAGATATGATAGTATTTTATAGTACCAAATGTCGATATTGAAAACAATTTATTTCTACCTACATATAAATACCACCTCAAATACACACACATAGCAGAATTCATATAAGAAATATCCAAGAAAATTTCAACAACACCCCACCTTTTGCAAATCATGACGAGCCTTAAATTCTCCCTCAGATATACATACACAAATTCCCATGATCATACATACATATACAATATATAAGATTAATCTCAACAACACAACACTCTCACCTACCTGAAATTACAGATAGTCTTAAACTTCTACAGACGTCTATACACATAGATTCTCACGGCTACATATTACAAGAACACCTCGCCCCTAATAAATCACAATCATCTTAAATTCTTACAAAAATACATACATACATACATAAAAATAACCAATTTACCTCAACAACATCCTCACCTACCTCAAATCACCATCAGCCTTAAACTACTATAGACAGACACATCCACAAATCCCCATGGATACATATTACGTCAACAACCCTGCCCACCCAAATCATGGTCAGCCTTAAACTCCTACAGACACACAAACACACAGATTCCCCCGGTTGAATATTACTAGAACACCTCACCCCTCATAAATCACAATCAGCCTTAAGCTCCTACAGAAATACACACATTGAAATTCCTACAAACATACACACACACACACACACACGCAATCAATCTACCTCAACTACACCCCGCCCCTTCCAATCAAACCCTCACCTAAATTCTCACAGACAGACAGACACATCCGCAAATTCCTATGGTTACATATTACGGCAACAACGCCGCCCACTCAAATCACGGTCAGCCTTAACTTCCCATGGTCATACACATAACCCATTTACTTCAACAACATCCTCACCCACCTCAAATCACGATCAGTCTTAAACTACTATAGACAGACACACCCACATATCTCCATGGCTACATATAACGTCAACAACCCTGCCCACTCAAATCACTGTCACCCTTAAATTCCCACAGTCTAGCAACACCTAGGGAGCAATAGAAAAAATAACTTTCACGTTTTCCCGTCGTCATTAGGAAAAATCATTTTCCCGTCGGCATTTGAAAAAACAATATTCATGTATTGCCCGGCATTAGGAAAAATTATCATGCATTGCCGTAGGCATTAGGAAAAATTAATAATCACGTTTTGCCGTCGGCATTTGAAAAAAATAATAATCATGTTTTGCCGTCGGCATTTGAAAAAAATAATAATCATGTTTTGCCCGGCATTAGGAAAAATTATCATGCATTGCCGTAGGCATTAGGAAAAATTAATAATCACTATTTCACCATTGGTATTAGGAAAATTCATTTTCATGATTTTCCTCGTCTGTATATACACACATAAAAACCGCCAAGCTATGAACCGCCTTAATACATTCACACAAAATATTCCACACACAAACATCCACGGTCAGACAGACCGACAGACGGACAGACAGACCGACAGACAGACAGACAGATAGACATACACTTAATGTAAACAAAAACTTCTAATGTAAACAAAAAAACACAAATTTCCAAGAATTTAACAATTTTCAAATTTTAATTACCCAAATTTAACAATTTCAGCAACAATTTAACAATTTCAGCCCACAATTTAACAATTTCAGCCACAATTTAAAAATTTTAATCGGCGCCAGGATTGGCAATTCCCTACTACTACCGATTAGAGACAAAAATGCAAAAACAATTGCTAAAGCAATTTTTGAAAATTTCATACTCACCTATTGTCCAATGAAGACGTTCATTTCGGACATGGGAACAGAGTATAAAAATTCTATTTTAACAGAAATTTGTAACTTGATGAAAATTGAAAAACTAAACTCAACAGCGTACCACCATCAAACATTAGGAACAATAGAAAGAAGCCATAGAACCTTTAACGAATATGTACGTACATTTCAGTAAACAAAACTGATTGGAACGAATGGTTAAAATACTTTACATATTGCTTTAACACAACACCTTCAACAGTTCATAATTACTGTCCTTATGAATTAGTTTTTTTCAAAACTCCCGAATAAATTTCATCAATTCACTGAAGTAGATAGAATTTCTCCTTTATATAATATAGATGATTACGCCAAAGAGGCAAAAGTTAGGTTAGAAGTAGCATATAAGAGGGCCCAACAATTACTAGATAAGAATAAAATTAAGCAAAAAGAAAACTACGATAAGAATGTTAAAGATTACAATTTAAATATAGGAGATTTAGTTTTACTCAAGAATGAAGCAGGGCATAAGGTGGAACCAAACTATAAAGGTCCATACGAAATTAAAAACATAGATATAAGAAATAATGTAACAATAGTGGATAAGAAAACTAATAAAGAACAAATAGTTGACAAAAATAGAATTAATTTGTATCATAAGTATTCGAAACAACAAAAAAAAAAGAACAATATAAATAAATAAATAAATATTGATACTCCGGAGTATGTAATAAATAAAATAATAATACATACATTAGGTATAATTATTATACTTATAAAACTAAAATAAATTCTAATTCTTGCTAATTTTATTTAAACATATTTGTAAGAGAATGTCCATAAAACTAACGTTATATCAACAGTCTTGTGAAAAGTGGAGGTGTAGCACTATCCAATTTAATGTCTGCATTACTTTGAACGTCTGCACGTACAATCAAAAGATTTTAATATTTCACTAACCTTTAAGCCGTACTAGTGACAACTATTCAAGGCCAAGTACAAATGTGCATCGACGGCAAATTTAAGAAAGTTTTTTATTGTTGGCACCTGTACAGCCACACATACCTACTGCACCAAAACACTCGCGATCGTGGGAATGAATTTGTATTTTAAACAAGCATCATATTACGGCCAGATTCCACAGTAGTAGGGGATTGCCAATTCTACCGCAATTAAAATTGTTAAATTGTTGCTGAAATTGTTAAATTGTGGGCTGAAATTGTTAAATTGTTGCTGAAATTGTTAAATTTGGGTAATTAAAATTTGAAAATTGTTAAATTCTTGGAAATTTGTGTTTTTTTTGTTTACATAAGGAGTTTTTTGTTTACATTAGGAGTTTTTTGTTTACATTAGGAGTTTTTGTTTACATTAAGTGTATGTCTGTCTGTCGGTCTGTCTGTCTGCCTGCCTGACCGTGGGAAGTTTGTGTGTGGAATATTTTGTGTGAATGTATTAAGGCGGTTCATAGTTTGGCGGTTTTTATGTGTGTATGTGACGACGGGGAAAATCATGAAAATGGTTTTTCCTAATGCTGACGGAAAATCATCTAATGATTTTTCGTAATTCCGAAGGCAAAACATGATAATTTTTCGTAATACCGAAGGCAAAACATGATAATTTTTCCTAATGCCTACTGCAATACATGATAATTTTTCCTAATGCCTACTGCAATACATGATTATTATTTTTTTCAAATGCCGACGGCAAAAAATGAATATAATTTTTTCAAATGCCGACGGGAAAATGATTTTTCCTAATGACGACGGGAAAAGGTGAAAGTTATTTTTTCTAATGCTAATGTAGGTGTTGCTAGACTGTGGGAATTTAAGGCTGACCGTGATTTGAGTGGGTGGCGTTGTTGCCGTAATATGTAACCATAGGAATTTGCGGATGTGTCTGTCTGTCTGTGAGAATTTAGGTGAGGGTTTGATTGGAAAGGGCGGGGTGTAGTTGAGGTAGATCGATTACTTAAAAGTTTGTGAGGATTTTCTGTTTTTAAGTAAAACTGAATTCCTGAAGATACATACTCTATAGTAATAGCAACTATAATAGAAATATTCCTTATACTCAATTTACATTTTTTAAAGTTGATGCAACGTTAGTAGTTAACGTTAGAAATTTTTGGGGTACATAATTTTTTCTAACTATAGACTTTTTTTCTTCACTTTCTACATTTGTTTTCGAAATCTTGCTTTGCTTTATGAAAATGTATAAACATTTTTAAATGAAACTGATCCGGCACTTCAGCTTATATACTGATAGTTTTTTTTTTCTTTGGTAGTCAACTTACTTCTTTTTTTATTTTTATTGATAAACATTTAAAATCAAAAGGGAGCTTTATATTGAAATTATTATTTTCATAATTGTTGAAAACAATCACTAGTTTTTTTTTTGTGATGAAATCATTTGAAGTTGAAGCTGATATCTTTGCTTACTGTTTTAAATTAAAATTTTATTCAATAGAATAAAAGGAGCTTTTTTCTTAAATTCTGATGCAGTTAAGATCGGATATGAGACTGAATTTAAATGTACTTTTAAATTAGTCACAATGAACAAACTTATTTTCTTGTTGAAAAGCGATCATCAGAAAACGAAGTGGTTTTCAGAGACTTTAGGTATACCCTTTCGACGGTTCCTCTAGGATACAAGATGACTTTGTTTGACGAAATTTCTGGTGCTTTATACTGATAATATTTTTACATTAATAAGGTACATATATGTTTGTTTTATGAAGGGTGAGCACCTTTCACTTTTATTTGTTGTCCTATATGATTTTTTTTTTTTTTTGTTAATTTTATTAAAGTTCAGCGTATTGTGTATATATTTCTGAAATGTTTAAGTGTGTTTTGTGTTTCCATCGGACAGAGTGTACGTATTAGTTGGTCAGTCACTCTATATTTTTATTTATTTTTTTCTTCTAATGTGTTACTCCTTTTTTTCAGATTTTACTACTTGGAATAGAGTATTTTTGTCTAATTTTTTGGTGGGTATATACATTAGGTATGTAGAAATTAGTTTACTTACAAAGAAATGTATGTTTAATAAACAACTATTGTAGCAAATCGATCTCAGCAATTCACCGTCGGTGTTTTCATAAAGTGTTAGAAACAATGAAATATCTATGTTTGGGAGAATTTTTTTGCCTCAAGTAGGTATTTCTACATGAGGTTTGCTGGTTGACTCCTATCGCATTCATATGTAATGATTATCCACTTAAAAAAGGTCATCATCACCATCAATCACTCCCGTATACAATACATTCATGAGTTGGGTTGATCCAGATACAATTGCTGTCTCATCACTTTCTAACAGCTTTATATATTTTGCTAGTATGCATGCCTTAGCATGCTTCTATCGATAGTGACGTAAGAGTCCGAGATGTAGTAGTGTTACAATTAAAAATCTTTACTATTAGAATTTACCAGATCGCTCTTTTGAATTTTTGCAAAGTAGATACATATGTATGTATGTATTTAAGTGACCACAAAATCATAAAATTTCTTTGCTTACAAAATTGTATGACGTGAGGATTTTTTTTTTTTGAAATTATTCATGCTTCGGCATGCTTTCATTTTTTTTTTTGTAAATTTATTTAATACTCATACAGATATAAATTAGATCTGTTTGCAGTATGCATGCTTCAGCATGATTCTAGTTGAAGCGTATATTCACTCACTAAGTTTGCTTGATACTTATTCATACACATGTACATTCTTAAAGATTGGATATCAAAGTCCAAATTCCGTAGTTTATCTATATTTTCTAAAGATCTGATAGCTAAAGAAATAAATAGAGCGAAGATCTTCTATAATAATCCCATTTTCATATTCTAAAATTTTGCGTTCTAACGCTTTCGATGGGAAAATGTACATACAACTTTATAAAAAGTGATAATATGATGTGCTGCTGAATATTGCACTATGTTATAGTTTATTTTAAACACTGAAGTTTTAGCAAATTTCATTCAGACCAACAAGTTTAGAGAATTCCACTACATTTAGCTAATTATCTAATTCCACTACATTTAGTTAATTACCTTTCTTAAGACCCATCATTCCTAATCAATCCTACAAAAAAAAACTAGATTTTTCGTTTTAATTTAATTTTTATTTTTATTAAATTCAACATTCATTCTTCAAATTACTTTATACTGTATTAAGCAGCTTTTTCTCATTTGTTGAGTTAACTTTAATCGTAAACATTTTAATGGTGAGATAAATTTTTCTATTTTATGTACTAAGTAATTCCTTATATATGTATACCAATCCTTTTATATGAACCATTAAAGCTAATTCTTTTCACATCATTCCTTTTAATGCTCAATTAAATCATTGTACTATTGATGCTTTCATATTAAGTAATGTTTAATCTTCTATTTATGTATGAGTTTTCCAAAGTATTTATTAAAAAATTCCTTAGAATCATCTGTTTGTAAGTTTTTTGTTTTTTTTTTTGGTACCCGTACCACTTCAAAAATATTTTCCATTCCTTAGTTTTTGGAGTGCAGCTTTTATTTTCAGCTGTACTACAATTTGAGAATGTGTCAATTACAGTCTTTAAAAATCAACAATTTCTATTTTCTGTAGAATAGTTCTCCATTTCACCTAACTTAGCTCCATAAAACTTCATATATTCCTGTCATTGCATCTCTACAAGCACAAACAATTTTCGAGTTTTAAAATGGAGTTCGTGTACTAAATTTCTTTTTAAAGACATTGAGTTGTTTTACAGATTTTTTCGATAGTGTGGTGATCTACATGTTGCACTTTCAGCTATTTATACTAACATCTAGTTAATTTTCTAATCTATATATTTAATCGTACAACTCTTCAATTTATTTTTAATTATTTAATTTTTAGAATTCCTTTTCAATTTTATAACTCTCTTCCTTCTCTAATTTTATTTCACGTTGTAGTCCACCAATATGCATTTGAATATATTCTTGAATTATATCAATGCCTTAAGCTATATTATTAATTTGTTCTTTAGTTTGTCGATTTCAGTTTCCAGAAAAATTAACTTATATCATCGTTCTCTGACGGAGAACGATGATGATTCTGTATGCATACATTAGTAGTAATTAAAATCTTTTTATAGATTTCGAGTTCAAATTTATCATAATTTTTTGGTATTTTATCAAACATTAGAGAAAATAGTCCTAGTGTTAGAGCCCATATTTGACCACCAACTTGAATTTTATCTTCATTCAGTTTGAGGTTACTATCACCATTAATTTGTATCTAATTAATTTCTTCCTTCCAATACTGATAAGTCTTCGGAATTGGAAGTCTTTGATCATCGTCAAATCATCGTCATCATCATTCTCAGTATTAGCATCATTAAATAAGATGGTATTATCAAATATTCTTCCTTCTGCTAGTTTCTTTGGTGTACTTGTGTCTATCTTGACTGATGGTTTCTCATACTTTAAACTTGTATATTTTCAACTTCTGTCTTGATTTTACTTTTTTCTTTCATAAGAATTCTTTTAATATTTTTAGAACTATTTATGAATTCTTCTGTTATAGGTTTAAATGCATCTCTTAGTTGTTCATTTGTATCTATTTCACTAGTTTTTATACTACGAAGCTTTTTCTTAATCACATTTGTTCTCAACACCAAATGCTTTAAAACTTTCTCATCCATGTTTGCTAACAGCAAATTCAGGTATCGGCTACTAGATCAGCTTATCAGGAGCTGGTCTGGTTATCAGATCAGCTTATCAGGACCTGATCTGGTTATCAGATCAGCTTATCAGGAGCTGGTCTGGTTATCAGATCAGCTTATCAGGACCTGATCTGGTTTTCAGATCAGCTTATCAGGAGCTGGTCTGGTTATCAGATCAGCTTATCAGGAGCTGGTCTGGTTATCAGATCAGCTTATCAGGAGCTGGTCTGGTTTTCAGATCAGCTTATCAGGAGCTGGTCTGGTTATCAGATCAGCTTATCAGGACCTGATCTGTTTATCAGATCAACTTATCAGGAGCTGGTCTGGTTATCAGATCAGCTTATCAAAACCTAATCTGGTTATCAGATCAGCTTATCAGGAGCTGGTCTGGTTATCAGATCAGCTTATCAGGACCTGATCTGGTTATCAGATCAGCTTATCAGGAGCTGGTCTGGTTTTCAGATCAGCTTATCAGGACCTGATCTGATTTTCAGATCAGCTTATCAGGAGCTGGTCTGGTTTTCAGATCAGCTTATCAGGAGCTGGTCTGGTTTTCAGATCAGCTTATCAGGTAACAGATCAGGCTATCAGGAGCTGTTCAGATTTTCATTTCAAGATATCTGAGTCAGATTTAGTTATCAGTGTACAAGTAGCTAGCCATTTAGAACATTTATATACATGAAGTTTAAAGTCAAATGAAATACGAAAAAGTAAAGTTTTATGTAGTAAAATTATTTTCTATTACGATCATCGTTTAATTCAATATCTTTGCGTATAATCAAAAATTCATATTTAGCCTTTCAACATGCTTTATATTTTTCTCACCTTACTTAAACATTAAAATTACATTATGATGATCTCTTATCAAATGTTTGGTGATTCTGGTGTAAGTTTTACATAAGTAGAATGAATCAACATTCTTATCTCTCCCCATAAAAAAGTATTCTTCCCATACGCATCATCGTTAAATATCATATTGGAATTACTTTGGACTGAAATAACAGATTCACTATCGGTAAATTTTGTAATATATTATTGTTTTAATTGATGAAATTAATTTCTTTATATCTGGGGTGATATAAAGATTTTGAGTATAAATAAATGTTCTCAAAATTTAAGTCCATTAGGACTTTCTAGCAAGCCAATCATAGCGTTTTTTTTTTCGCAATTTGACAGGTCAACTATTGTTGCACAAATAGAATTTGATATAAAGGAACTATGATTTATTTTTGAACTATCGTTCGATGAATCATCAAAATTTCATACCATCCTATATTTATGTTGTTTTACTAATCGCATTTTGTAAATAAATGCATTTCATAAATATTATCTATTATTATAGAAAGAATCAAATAGTATGGTTATATGATATTAGAAAACATGATTTCTGATATCATATAATCATACTATTTTATTTTTCTATAATAAGAGATAATGACTCATACTCATAGTCAAAACAAAGGATATTTATATGCTGTTTTGATTATGAGTATGCGTCAATATTTATGAAATGCATTTAGTTATAAAATGCGGTTAGTAAAACAAAGTATATTTTAAGTGTTAAAACCACCATTTTTATGGTAATACCGGTTTTAAACACTTAAAGCATACTTTGTTTTGACTATGAGCATGAGCTGATATTTATGAAATGGATTTTATAAATATTGACTCATACCCTTAGTCCAAACAACATAAATAATTCTCGGTACGAAATATTGATGAATCATCGAACGATAGTTCAAAAATAAATCATAGTTCCTTTATATCAAATTCTATTCGTGCAACAATAGTTGACCTGTCAAATTGCGAAAAAAAAACGCTATGATTGGCTTGCTAGAAAGTCCTCATGGACTTAAATTTGAGAACATTCAAAATCTTTATATCAACCTAGATATAAAGAATTTAATTTCATCAATTAAAACAATAATATATTACAAAATTTACCGATAGTGAATCTGTTATTTCAGTCCAAAGTAATTCCAATATATTTAACGATGATGCGTATGGGAAGAATACTTTTTTATGGGGAGAGATAAGAATGTTGATTCATTCTACTTATGTAAAACTTACACCAGAATCACCAAACATTTGATAAGAGATCATCATAATGTAATTTTAATGTTTAAGTAAGGTGAGAAAAATATAAAGCATGTTGAAAGGCTAAATATGAATTTTTGATTATACGCAAAGATATTGAATTAAACGATGATCGTTATAGAAAATAATTTTACTACATAAAACTTTACTTTTTCGTATTTCATTTGACTTTAAACTTCATGTATATAAATGTTCTAAATGGCTAGCTACTTGTACACTGATAACTAAATCTGACTCAGATATCTTGAAATGAAAATCTGAACAGCTCCTGATAGCCTGATCTGTTACCTGATAAGCTGATCTGAAAACCAGACCAGCTCCTGATAAGCTGATCTGAAAATCAGATCAGGTCCTGATAAGCTGATCTGAAAACCAGACCAGCTCCTGATAAGCTGATCTGATAACCAGATCAGGTCCTGATAAGCTGATCTGATAACCAGACCAGCTCCTGATAAGCTGATCTGATAAACACAGATCAGGTCCTGATAAGCTGATCTGATAACCAGACCAGCTCCTGATAAGCTGATCTGATAACCAGACCAGCTCCTGATAAGCTTGATAAGCTGATCTGATAACCAGACCAGCTCCTGATAAGCTGATCTGATAACCAGACCAGCTCCTGATAAGCTGATCTGATAACCAGACCAGCTCCTGATAAGCTGATCTGATAACCAGACCAGCTCCTGATAAACTGATCTGATAACCAGACCAGCTCCTGATAAGCTAATCTGATAACCAGACCAGCTCCTTATAAGCTGATCTGAAATCCAGACCAGCTCCTGATAAGCTGATCTGAAAACCAGACCAGCTCCTGATAAGCTGATCTGAAAACCAGACCAGCTCCTGATAACTTGATCTAGTAGCTGATACTTGTTATTCGCTGTTAGCGAACATGGATGAGAAAGATTTAAAGCATTTGGTGTTGACAAGAAATGTGATGAAGAAAAAGCTTCGTAGTATAAAAACTGGTGAAATAGATACAAGTGAACAACTAATAGATATATTTAAACCTATAACAGAAGAATTCATAAATAGTTCTAAAAATATTAAAAGAATTCTTATGAAAGAAAAAAGTAAAATCAAGACAGAAGTTGAAAATATACAAGTTTAAAGTATGAGAAACCATCAGTCAAGATAGAGACAAGTACACCAAAGAAACTAGCAGAAGGAAGAATATTTGATAATACCATCTTATTTAATGACGCTAATACTGAGAATGATGATGACGATGATTTGTACTCAAAGACTTCCAATTCCGAAGACTTATCAGTATTGGAAGGAAGAAATGAATTAGATACAAATTAATGGTGATAGTAACCTCAAACTGAATGAAGATAAAATACAAGTTGGTGGTCAAATATGGGCTCTAACACTAGGACTATTTTCTCTAATGTTTGATAAAATACCAAAAAATTATGATAAATTTGAACTCGAAATCTATAAAAAGATTTTAATTACTACTAATGTATGCATACAGAATCATCATCGTTCTCCGTCAGAGAACGATGATATAAGTTAATTTTTCTGGAAACTGAAATCGACAAACTAAAGAACAAATTAATAATATAGCTTAAGGCATTGATATAATTCAAGAATATATTCAAATGCATATTGGTGGACTACAACGTGAAATAAAATTAGAGAAGGAAGAGAGTTATAAAATTGAAAAGGAATTCTAAAAATTAAATAATTAAACATAAATTGAAGAGTTGTACGATTAAATATATAGATAAGAAAATTAACTAGATGTTAGTATAAATAGCTGAAAGTGCAACATGTAGATCACCACACTATCGAAAAAATCTGTAAAACAACTCAATGTCTTTAAAAAGAAATTTAGTAAACGAACTCCATTTTAAAACTCGAAAATTGTTTGTGCTTGTAGAGATGCAATGACAGGAATATATGAAGTTTTATGGAGCTAAGTTAGGTGAAATGGAGAACTATTCTACAGAAAATAGAAATTGTTGATTTTTAAAGACTGTAATTGACACATTCTCAAATTGTAGTACAGCTGAAAATAAAAGCTGCACTCCAAAAACTAAGGAATGGAAAATATTTTTGAAGTGGTACGGGTACCAAAAAAAAACAAAAAACTTACAAACAGATGATTCTAAGGAATTTTTTAATAAATACTTTGGAAAACTCATACATAAATAGAAGATTAAACATTACTTAATATGAAAGCATCAATAGTACAATGATTTAATTGAGCATTAAAAGGAATGATGTGAAAAGAATTAGCTTTAATGGTTCATATAAAAGGATTGGTATACATATATAAGGAATTACTTAGTACATAAAATAGAAAAATTTATCTCACCATTAAAATGTTTACGATTAAAGTTAACTCAACAAATGAGAAAAAGCTGCTTAATACAGTATAAAGTAATTTGAAGAATGAATGTTGAATTTAATAAAAATAAAAATTAAATTAAAACGAAAAATCTAGTTTTTTTTGTAGGATTGATTAGGAATGATGGGTCTTAAGAAAGGTAATTAACTAAATGTAGTGGAATTAGATAATTAGCTAAATGTAGTGGAATTCTCTAAACTTGTTGGTCTGAATGAAATTTGCTAAAACTTCAGTGTTTAAAATAAACTATAACATAGTGCAATATTCAGCAGCACATCATATTATCACTTTTTATAAAGTTGTATGTACATTTTCCCATCGAAAGCGTTAGAACGCAAAATTTTAGAATATGAAAATGGGATTATTATAGAAGATCTTCGCTCTATTTATTTCTTTAGCTATCAGATCTTTAGAAAATATAGATAAACTACGGAATTTGGACTTTGATATCCAATCTTTAAGAATGTACATGTGTATGAATAAGTATCAAGCAAACTTAGTGAGTGAATATACGCTTCAACTAGAATCATGCTGAAGCATGCATACTGCAAACAGATCTAATTTATATCTGTATGAGTATTAAATAAATTTACAGAAAAAAAATGAAAGCATGCCGAAGCATGAATAATTTCAAAAAAAAAAAAAAAAATCCTCACGTCATACAATTTTGTAAGCAAAGAAATTTTATGATTTTGTGGTCACTTAAATACATACATACATATGTATCTACTTTGCAAAAATTCAAAAGAGCGATCTGGTAAATTCTAATAGTAAAGATTTTTAATTGTAACACTACTACATCTCGGACTCTTACGTCACTATCGATAGAAGCATGCTAAGGCATTCATACTAGCAAAATATATAAAGCTGTTAGAAAGTGATGAGACAGCAATTGTATCTGGATCAACCCAACTCATGAATGTATTGTATACGGGAGTGATTGATGGTGATGATGACCTTTTTTAAGTGGATAATCATTACATATGAATGCGATAGGAGTCAACCAGCAAACCTCATGTAGAAATACCTACTTGAGGCAAAAAAATTCTCCCAAACATAGATATTTCATTGTTTCTAACACTTTATGAAAACACCGACGGTGAATTGCTGAGATCGATTTGCTACAATAGTTGTTTATTAAACATACATTTCTTTGTAAGTAAACTAATTTCTACATACCTAATGTATATACCCACCAAAAAATTAGACAAAAATACTCTATTCCAAGTAGTAAAATCTGAAAAAAAGGAGTGGCACATTAGAAGAAAAAAATAAATAAAAATATAGAGTGACTGACCAACTAATACGTACACTCTGTCCGATGGAAACAAAAAACGCACTTAAACATTTCAGAAATATATACACAATACGCTGAACTTTAATAAAATTAAAAAAAAAAATCATATAGGACAACAAATAAAAGTGAAAGGTGCTCACCCTTCATAAAACAAACATATATGTACCTTATTAATGTAAAAATATTATCAGTATAAAGCAACAGAAATTTCGTCAAACAAAGTCATCTTGTATCCTAGAGGAACCGTCGAAAGGGTATACCTAAAGTCTCTGAAAACCACTTCGTTTTCTGATGATCGCTTTTCAACAAGAAAACAAGTTTGTTCATTGTGACTAATTTAAAAGTACATTTAAATTCAGTCTCATATCCGATCTTAACTGCATCAGAATTTAAGAAAAAAGCTCCTTTTATTATATTGAACAGTAAGCAAAGATATCAGCTTCAACTTCAAATGATTTCATCCACAAAAAAAAAAAAAAAAAAAAAAAACTAGTGATTGTTTTCAACAATTATGAAAATAATAATTTCAATATAAAGCTCCCTTTTGATTTTAAATGTTTATCAATAAAAATAAAAAAAGAAGTAAGTTGACTACCAAAAAAAAAAAAAAACTATCAGTATATAAGCTGGAGTGCCGGATCAGTTTCATTTAAAAATGTTTATACATTTTCATAAAGCAAAGCAAGATTTCGAAAACAAATGTAGAAAGTGAAGAAAAAAAGTCTATAGTTAGAAAAAATTATGTACCCCAAAAATTTCTAACGTTAACTTACTAACGTTGCATCAACTTTAAAAAATGTAAATTGAGTATAAGGAATATTTCTATTATAGTTGCTATTACTATAGAGTATGTATCTTCAGGAATTCAGTTTTACTTAAAAACAGAAAATCCTCACAAACTTTTAAGTAAACGCAGATAAAAATTAAAACGTTTTTATTTTCAAATAAAAAAAAACTGAATATATCGCATCTATACACAGACGAATATTTACAACAACAACACCAACAACAAGAAGAACAAAAGACATCAATGACAAAAAAAAAATGTATTCAAAGATTGAAATAAACAAAATCTGTAATATAAACAAATTTCATATAGGCAGACTTTAACGCGAGACAAATTTAAGTATGAGAAAATATAAAACAAGCGTAAGTATAAAAACATAATAAGATTAGGGAAGTCCAGACATATGATAGTATTTTATAGTACCAAATGTCGATACTGAAAACAATTCATTTCTATCTACATATAAATATTAGCGCAATACACACACACACACATAGCAGAATTCATATAAGAAATATCCAAGAAAATTTCAACAACACCCCACCTTTTGCAAATCATGACGAGCCTTAAATTCTCCCTCAGATATACATACACAAATTCCCATGATCATACATACATACATATACAATACATAAGATTAATCTCAACAACACAACACTCTCGCCTACCTGAAATTACAGATAGTCTTAAACTTCTACAGACGTCTATACACATAGATTCTCACGGCTACATATTACAAGAACACCCCGCCCCTAATAAATCACAATCATCTTAAATTCTTACAAAAATACATATATACATACATACACATAACCAATTTACCTCAACAACATCCTCACCTACCTCAAATCACGATCAGCCTTAAACTACTATAGACAGACACATCCACAAATCCCCATGGATACATATTACGTCAACAACCCTGCCCACCCAAATCATGGTCAGCCTTAAACTCCTACAGACATACAAACACACAGATTCCCCCGGTTACATATT
This sequence comes from Tachina grossa, assembly GCA_949987645.1. NCBI lineage: Eukaryota > Metazoa > Arthropoda > Insecta > Diptera > Tachinidae > Tachina > Tachina grossa. Next base: position 89,603,488 of record OX465274.1, read on the forward strand.
ACTAGAACACCTCACCCCTCATAAATCACAATCAGCCCTAAGCTCCTACAGAAATACACACATTGAAATTCCTACAAACACACACACACACACACACACACACACATACACACGCAATCGATCTACTTCAACTACACCCCGCCCCTTCCAATCAAACCCTCACCTAAATTCTCACAGACAGACAGACACATCCGCAAATTCCTATGGTTACATATTACGGCAACAACGCCACCCACTCAAATCACGGTCAGCCTTAAATTCCCACAGTCTAGCAACACCTACATTAGCATTAGAAAAAATAACTTTCACCTTTTCCCGTCGTCATTAGGAAAAATCATTTTCCCGTCGGCATTTGAAAAAATTATATTCATTTTTTGCCGTCGGCATTTGAAAAAAATAATAATCATGTATTGCAGTAGGCATTAGGAAAAATTATCATGTATTGCAGTAGGCATTAGGAAAAATTATCATGTTTTGCCTTCGGTATTACGAAAAATTATCATGTTTTGCCTTCGGAATTACGAAAAATCATTAGATGATTTTCCGTCAGCATTAGGAAAAACCATTTTCATGATTTTCCCCGTCGTCACATACACACATAAAAACCGCCAAACTATGAACCGCCTTAATACATTCACAGAAAATATTCCACACACAAACTTCCCACGGTCAGGCAGGCAGACAGACAGACCGACAGACAGACATACACTTAATGTAAACAAAAACTCCTAATGTAAACAAAAAACTCCTAATGTAAACAAAAAACTCCTTATGTAAACAAAAAAAAACACAAATTTCCAAGAATTTAACAATTTTCAAATTTTAATTACCCAAATTTAACAATTTCAGCAACAATTTAACAATTTCAGCCCACAATTTAACAATTTCAGCAACAATTTAACAATTTTAATTGCGGTAGAATTGGCAATCCCCTACTAAAGGGTGTTTTTTATTGGGGTATAGAACTTTAAGTTGGCATCACTTTTTTAACTGGCGGCCATTTTGTCAGCTGTCAAGTGATTAATATTTAGTTTGGTTTGCCATTTTATCATGAACAGGTTGACAAAAGAACAACGCTTGCAAATCGTGCAAATTTATTTCGAAAATAATGGTTCAGTTCGCGAAGTTTACCGCAAGCTCCGTCCATTTTATGGTCGACATAATCGTCCATCAGAGCAATTAATTCGGTTAACCATGGATCGTTTTCGCACTACGTTTACTCTATGTGATAATACGCATCCGCAGAGACGTCGAACAGTGCGCACCGAAGAAACAATTGCCGCTGTAGAGCAAAGTGTTGAAGAGGACCCGAATGAATCGATTCGCCACCGTGCACAGCAATTGGAGCCGACTAACCGACTATTTTGTTCCCGAATTGGATGGCATGAATGTGGATGAGTTTTGGTTCCAACAAGACGGCGCTACATGCCACACAGCGCACGTCACAATCGATTTATTGAAGGAAACATTCGATGAGCGCATAATTTCGCGGAATGGACCTGCCAATTGGCCACCAAGATCGTGTGATTTCACACCATTGGATTATTTTCTTTGGGGATATGTGAAGTCGCTCGTCTACGCCAACAAACCAGAAACGTTAGGGGACTTGGAAGCCAACATTCGTGGCGTTATTGCCAACATACGGCCCCATATGCTCGAAAAAGTGGTTGAAAATTGGACCTGTAGAATTGGCTTTATTCGAGCCAGCCGCGGCGGCCACATGCCCGAAATCATATTTAAACATTAATGGCATAAAATTATCCTTCCAATAAAGCCAAATTGATGGACATTAAAATGATTTTCTTGTGTTTTATTTCAATTCAAAGTTCTATACCTCTTAAAAAAACACCCTATACTTTCCACACGAAAATATGTGCACTAATTTTAAGTAAACTAGATATACCAAACGGACGACACACTCGTCCGTATTCTAGAATCAAAATGTAAATAATCTAAGATTCAAAGAAAATGTATCTGAACGTCATAAAAAATTCATTAAAACACAGCCCCACACAAACTTACATACATATGCAAGCATAATTAAATAATACATGAAATTAAAAAAAAACATAAAGAAAACCCCTTCAACCAAGCTAATTCCATTTATTCAAATCTCTTCCTTTAAGTATTATGGCTTTCATACAACAACAAATAAGAGAAAAAAAAATTTTTAGATCAAGAGAAATACTACAAACACACACACACACTCATGTTTTGTTTCTTTTTTACTTGTAAGCTAATAAATGCGTGTGTAATATGTGTGCATGTAGTAGTAGCAACTTTAATCGCTTATAGCTCCAAAAATACTAAACCGATTTCAATAAAATATAGATTCTGCACATCTGTACAAAAAAATGTACATGTAAATCTTTTTAAAATCGGTGCAGTGGTACCGGCGTAAAAGGGATTACAAAAAACATGTTCGCCTATTAATTATATAGATAATAGATTTAATTTCACTTTATTTTTGTGCATACATGTTCATATGTTTCAACATAAGTATGTAAATATGTAGGGTGGTTAAGATTTATTCTCATAAGTAGTATATAAGCTATAGTAATTTAATTTTAATTTTAATCTGGAAATTACTGCAGCCTAGAGCTGCAATTAATAGAACAAATAATTTTTATAAACAAATAAATTTTTAATGCTTTTACTTTCCTTGAACAAATTTATGTGAACAAAATTTAAAATAAAATAGTTATGAAAATGTATGGTATGTAATGTAAGAATGTTTGGATTTATGCTTACAGTTTCCATAATGGTTCAATTAGACGATTGTGTGGACATTAGATTTCTTATTTAATTAATAAAAAAAAAATTTCCACACAAGTACTTATTTTTGATTGCCTATATTTGACTTTAGATACAATTGGAATTGTTATGTAGAAACAATAAAATAAAAATGTATTACATTTTTTACTCAGAAAAAGTTGACACTTTTTTATGGAACCCCAAAGTCAACTTTTGTACTCATATGAAGAAAATTTTTGAGTTACTTGTAGTGTAGAAACAGGCCATAAAAAGGAAATTAAAAGGACAAGTAATAAATTTTTATTTTGTTATGTGCTTTTCATTACGTGACAAATTTGTTATATTTTATTCATGACATTTTTTTTTCAGAATATCAAAAATATACGAATAGTCATTCAACTCCGTTTTGTTATAATTTTATCACTGTCACAGAATTTAGAATACGGGTATTAAGTTAACTACAATTTTAAATTTACTACATTTCATAGGTTTTTGTAATAATTTCAATTAAATATATCGAGCCATAATTCGATTTTGCTTATGAGTAGGAAAATAATTTAAGTTCAATACAACGAGATATGTACGGCCTGCCTAATGGAACAGATATTTGAATGTTACGTGTAGAATTCATGAATGAAAGTATATTAACAAATTGTAATAGGCTATTTGATTTAATAATTTTGGAAAAATGAAATAGAACTCGTTAGCTTATATAATCATTAAAGCAAAATTTTAGAAACAAAGGAATTTTATTTACAAGAAAAAGATTTCAATTCAAATTTTATTTGCACTCTTTCATATAACTGCCTAAATTAAATCATTCCGTATAGACGAAATATTAAACATTTGAATAAAACTGAAATTTATTTGCTGGTGGTTCAGCTTTGTCTATATGCATTTCAGTGTTGCTGTAACAAATCATCAGTTATTATGCATTCATTGTTGCTGTAACAAATCATCAGTTGTTACAGTTGTCGAATAATAAATTTCTTAAACATTTGAATAAAATTTATGTTGAAATGTTGTAGTATTTCGAGTTTCGTCAGTCATTCAAAGATGTTCATAGTCAGCTTTTAGGAACGGTTCTATTAATATGTCTCAGATACCTTATTTTACCGAAGACCTACATTATGATTTTCATGATTCTTATCATTAAAGGGTCAGTTAATTGATATCAAAAATGAACCAGCTAATTCTCAATCGCCTGGCTTTCATTCAAGTACTTTTGCCACGGTGCCTCGTAGAAATGAAACTATGTCCGACGAGGCTCGTCTGCCAAAAATAGACATACCCGTATTTTTGGGAGATTATTTATCTTGGATTTCGTATAAGGATATGTTCACCTCCTTAGTTCATAACAACCAGGCCTTAAGTAATGTTCAGAAGTATTACTTCTTAAAAGGTTCCTGATCTGGTACGCAGCATCAGATGCCAGTTATAATCTAGCTTGGAGCGCTTTAAATAATCGCTACCATAACAAAAGAAAATGGATCTGCTGAAAGCATTCAAACTCTTTTAGACACCACACGCAACTGCCTTGCGTATTACGTACTCTCGATATAAATTGGGATGGATGTCTGTCAATAAGCTAGATAATCAAACCCGAAAGGAGTGGGAGCAGTCATTAAAGGCTTCCACTGAGGTTCCTTCAATTAAAACGCTTTTTGAGTTTCTAGAAACGTCTTTTAGAACATTAGAAACAATCAGTGAACCACAAAACGCGCATCAAAGCTTCAATACTAAGACATCTCGATCTTCAAACCAATTTGCGTACAATACAAAAAACTACTTAAAGCGTAGTGTTCATGTCTCCGTTGCTAATAATGATATTAATTGCCCTTGCTGTGACAAGCGTCACCTCTTATTTAAATGCTTTAAATTCACAGCGATGTCATCTGACAATAAACATAGTTTTCTTAATGAAAAGAAAATATGTCGAAACTGTCTAAATACAGGCCACTTTAGTAGTAGTTGTAGTTTAACTTCACGGTGTCAGATATGTCAACAGAAACACCATACCACTGCGCACAAAGAATACACCGTAACAAAAGCTAATCGCAACAATAGCTTAAACTCTTCTATTGCGGAGTCAACTGAAAATGTTGCTGCTAATATAGTATGCAATTGTAACACGTTATTGAATCAGCCTCAAATTCTTTTAGCTACAATACGTGTAGTAGTAATACACACTAACGAAGGACTTTTCAATTTACGAGCAATTCTTGATCAGTGCGCACAGGCATCCTTTATAACAAAGAATTCAGCTGAAACATAAAACTTCCAATGACTAGCGCTCAAATTATCGGCATTAGAGGAACAGATTATGTTTCCAAAATATTGGTTCATGTTAAATTGTTATCAAACACCAACAAAGATTTTGAAATGATTTGCCAGGCCTTCATTTTGCCAAAAATAACTGCATATCAACCTTTACCAATCAGTGCATCGTTTTTACCAAATCTAGATAATTATATGCTGACCGATCCTTATTTTACTGAGCGTGGCAAAATTGACATTCTGCTAGGTGGTGACGTTTATGGTGACATAATTTTACCACAACAAAGAAAATTAAACGGCAGCTTACTTTTGCAACTCCCACATTTTGGATGGGTAGTATCTGGGCCCACAGCTCAAATGTCCTACCACAAAAAAAAAAAAAACATAAACGTAAACGTTTGTTCATTAGAACTACAACTACGTGAATTTTGGGAACAGGAAGAAATATTAGAAAAACAGCAGTTGACGGAAGAAGAACAACTTTGTGAAGAGTATTTTCGAAAAACTACAACTCGTGACATTAGTGGACGTTATACAGTATTTTTGCCCTTTAAGTCTGCATTGAAAGGCCTTTCGTTGCCACTATTCAGACACACTGATTATAGCGCACTTTATCACTAAAAAATGTTGAGGCAAAATGCAAAAAGAATCGTACCTTCGGCAATCTTTACACAAGTTTTATGGCCGAGTATGAAAGTCTAGGGCATATGATACAAGTAGGAAAATATCCAAGTGATTTAAGCAAAATTGGATATTTTTTGCCACATCACGGTATCTTGAGAGATAGTAGCTCTACCACCAAACTTAGGGCTGTGTTTGATGGCAGCTCAAAAACATCCTTTCAAGCCTCATTAAATGAAGAGTTGTTACAGAACATCAAAAATATCAATAAATTTTATGGAGGAATTCTGACTCAAGTGATATTTTTATATATAATTTGTAGACTGTTACTTGTGGTACAAAGCCAGCACCATTTCTGTCGATACTAGTTTTGTAGCAACTGGCCATAGATGAAAACGAACGGTATCCATTAGCCTGCAAAATACTTAATACAGACACATATGTCGATGGCGTTATTTCTGGCGCTGACGATGTGCAACAATCGTTAAAACTTCATTTGGATTTATGTTCATTATTGAATAGAGGAAAATTTAATCTGCGCAAATGGACTTCAAGAAGAACTTGTGGAATGCATTTCACCGGAACTTAGAGAAGTATCTAATATATTTGAAATAAAAATGATCATTATGTAAAAGCGCTTGGTATTGAATGAAACACTAGTTCCGATTATTTTTCATTTAGAATTAATTTTGAAAACCGCGACAATAAAGTCACTAAGCGAAGTTTGCTGTCAGATGCAGCAAAATTGTACGATCCGCTCGGATGGTTGTCGCCTACAACTTTTCTTGCAAAATTTGAATTTCAAAACTTATGGCTAATAGGTATAAACTGGAATGACTTTCTTCCGGATAATTTAAATAAAAAATGGTTAGAATACCGAAGTAATTTAAAGGAACTGGAGAGTATTAAAATACCTAGATGGATAGGTCTATCAAAAGATACAAAACTTGAACTGCACGGATTTTCTGATTCCTCCAAGCTTGCCTTTGCTGCGGTGGTTTACTCTAAAACTATTTTAAATGGTAATTGCGTAAAGATTAGCTTACTTCAAGCAAAAACAAAGGTTGGTCCCTTAAAGCGTCTGACTATACCCAGAATGGAGTTATGCGGTGCTATGTTGTTAGTTAAACTTGTTAATAAAATAACATCATCGTTAGATTGCGAAATTACCGAAGTATTTTATTGGACAGATAGTACTACCATACTATCGTGGATAAGAGGATAATCATCTATATGGCCTGTCTATGTCGGAAATATGGTAGCGGAAATACAAAGGAATTCAAATAATTCTCAGTGGCGCTACGTTTCTACTAGAGATAATCCCGCAGATTGTGCATCACGTCGTATTTCAGCACAGAATCTCGCAAGTCATGAACTATGGTGGAATGGCCCTAAATGGCTGAGTTACGTCCAAGAAAAACGCCCGTAACAACCTTTTATAAATTTTGAACTCAGCGAAGACCTATCACTAAACCCATCTCTAAACGTTAACTCAACAACATGTGAAGTTACAGAATACCCCGAAGTACTCAAACGTTTTTCCTCTATTAATAAGTTGATTCGTGTAATTGCATACATAATCCGTTTCATGAATAATTCGGTGCATAAAATCAAATCGCAGATAGATGACAGGCTTTCTTACCACTAGTGAGCTCAAATATGCTCGGTTTAAAGTTATTAAACTTTCCCAACAGGTTGGTTTTGTTACCGAAATACGTGAAACCAAGAAATATGATATCTGATATCTACTCCGATTGTGGTACGAACTTTATAGGAGCGAAAAAAGAATTGGAGGTCCTCTACCACAACCAAACATCCTTCCTTTCTGATGAGTTTCGTGCAATTTTAGCTTCTGATGGAGTTACTTGGCACTTCATACCACCCGCTTCACCTAATTTTGGTGGTCTTTGGTCTTTATTTCACTGTATTAAATAAAGTGAATATTATTAAAGAGAAGAAACTGTACTAATTTCTTTACAAAAGAACAATCATCTTAATTATGAAAGTGGTCTAAGTCATATATTTCTTTGGTCGAGATATTTATTAGACTTGTGCTGTAAAAGAACGAACTAGTTCAATTGAACTATTCCCATAAGTGAACGATGTGAACTAGTTCAGTCTAGTGGTTCCTTTTTGTTCTTTTGGTTGTTCTTGTTCTTTTGGTCTTTCTTGCTATTTTGGTCTTTCTTGTTCTTTCGTTCGTTTTTGGTCTTTATTTCGTTTTGTTTATCTTATTCTCTGTTCCTTACCAATACACATGCAAAACATTTCATTTACAAGAGAAAAATGTAGTGTGCCTATTAAATTTTTAGCAGAATAATCAAAACAAACAACAGAAAATATATACTTAGTGAAATATACAAGCGAGCTTTACAAAATTAAAAGAAATAATTTGTAGTATTGAATTAAAAAGCAGATTGTGAAAAAGATTATTAGAATTAAAAAAGTGATTAAAATTTGTTTTAAACTGATTACGGATCTCAAATAAAAAATTTTCGTTCAAAAATATTAATTTTTACCTTTTACTTGCGAATGATAACACAAAGTGCAAATAAAAATACTGATGAACAAGAAACATTTTTACTAAATTAAAAAGAGAATTTGTTGTGTTGATTATGAATCAGTATTAAAAAGGTGGTTAAATTTTTTTTTCAAATTATCACTGACTTTATTTTAAGTATTTTCAATCCACAATATTAATTTTAACCATTTACATATGAAAACTACGCAACGAATAAGGTCACTAATAAGCACTAAGAAGAAAACATTGAAGAGGATTCGACGACTACAATCTCTGTTCTGTTGTTCACTGAACAACTGACCGAAAAGAACAACTAGTTCGTTCTTTTTGTGTTTGGGAACAAAAAGGAACAATCCGCAAAAGGAACAACTATGCCCAACGCTAATATTTAGTAGATTGCATTTAAACACATCAACAAATATTTTTATATAATGCAATATTTTAATTTAGAGCTGTTCTAGACTTGAACTTCTACTCTTGATTAATATGAAAATATATAAAATTTATTAAATATTTATTGAAGTTTTTTTAAGATTTATTTAATATTTAGAAGCAAAAATGCACATGGACCACTTTCATAATTAAGGGCACATATGTATTTATGTATACCCTGAAGGAAACGTGTTGTTAAGTGTCCCCAAGTCACCACTTTTGTCGACTATTTTGGTGACATTGTCAACGGAGCTTCTGTTAGTATTGTTCTTTATGCGTAGAAAACATTTTTTGAGATACACACAACTATGATTCTTTTTGTTTTAATGGTTTGTTGAAAATAAAAGTGACGTGAAGCAAAATTTATATGTTTATAAAAATTAGTTTAAGAAATGAAATTAAAAGGTGAATACAAATGTATTCAACCATAATTAAAAAAATACAGAAAAAGAATTTGCAAAAAAGAAATAAAATAACAATAACAAAAAATAGAAAATGTGAAAATTAAAAAATTTTAAGTGAAAGTGCCAATTATGGATTTTTTTTACCCTGTGGAAGATTTTGTGCCATCAGTTAAAGATTTGTCACACTTGCAGATTCATTCGTAATTGTTTGACTTTACCAATTCAGCGAAACATAAACCTTTTGATTAAAATATCTGTATTTATTCAATAGAAATGATAAACAAAATCCCTAGTTGCTGGAGATATGCTGAACGAATAAATGAATTAATCCCGGTCATTGTGTTTTTTTTATCATAAGTTCTATTTTTTATATATTTGAGACATTTTTAGATTTTAATTTAGCCTGACTAAAAAAATTATTTCTGATTTTATATATTTGTTTAATAAAACACCAAAATGTGAAGAAAATACGCAATTTCATTATCAAAGGAGTATAGTAGAATTACTAAAATGTGCTAGTGACTATCTGTTTCCAATGTCTTCATATGGTCCCTAAAGAAATATCTAATCAGTAGTACCAATGTCAGTAGTTGCTTTTCAATGACACGCACGTGTTAAATGTCTATAGCAAAAAGGATTGAGTGAGGTATAATTAGTCAGTAGTACTGGCGACAAAGTCAATAGTGAATCAGTACTGATTCACTAGTGACATTTCCTGCAGGGTATGTACATTAGACCGTCATTTTTTATTTTTTTTCGAAACCCCTTGATGAACATTGATTTTCTGAATCCACTCTAAAAACCAAGAATTTTGGTATATAACACTCAAATATTGATGTACCGAAAGTGCTCTCTCAAATCGTTTTTTTTTTTGGTTTTTTTTAAGAAAAAATGCCTTTTTGCAAAAAATTGAAAAATCTTGTTTTAGTAATTTGCCTATAACTCATGCAGTTCTTAACGAATTTGAACATTATTACCATGTATTAGAAAGCTTATTAAATTTCCTAAATCTCTCTTAAAGTAACGTTTCTATTTTGTGCGATGGTTTTTTATTCATAGCATTACCAATTCAGATTTTCAAATACGAACTTATAATTTTTTTTAATTTTTGCTTACCTTCTCTTATATAAAAATTGAACGAGACAAAATATTTATATTCTATAAACGCAGTATGGTAGGAAATTTTATGATAAATTATTTGATATAAGTAACAGTAGCATTTTGTTAAAACACAGTTCAGTTTTAGGCGAAATGCCGAAATGACTAAAGTTTTTATTTGTCAATTTGCTTCAATTTCATACATAAGTACATTACACAGGTCAACACGATTTCTGAAGTCAGTACTTTGATAGTAAATTTTCATGCATATGATACTGAGCTCCAATGCCTTTAAATTACTTTTTTTGAATTGACTGTATCTCGAGATTTTCCGTTATTAAGAAAAAAGAGGATGCTGCAACACATAATTTGCATTTACTCGAAAACCAGTTCGTTGATCAAATAACAGAATACACAGAAGGCTAGAAAATAAATTGACCTTTAAATTACGTCCTCATTAATTTTTTAACAGTCTTATAGTTTCGGAGATAGTCAGAAAGTTTTATAAATAAAAAATAAATTTTTTTTCAAATAAAAAAAAATTAAGAAAATCGGTTTTTAAAAGACTCATTAAAATTTCGGAGTATCGGAGATATTCAGAAACTTTTATACAAAAAGTAAAATAATTTTTTTAAAAAAATTAAGAATATCGGTTTTTTAAAATACTCATTAAAACAGTAAATTGAAGAAAATCTTATATTTTATTATTAATTGTGATACCTTTATATGTTATAAATAAAATGCACCAAATTTATTAAAAATCATTCCATTAATTCTGAACTTATTCACAATTAAGTGGTAGAATATATACTCGTATTACAGCTTTTTATTTTTAATTTTAAATTGAAATTGAAAATAAAAAAGTATTTTTTTTATAAAAATTGCACTTGCACTTGTCTCTACAAATTAATAAAAACTAGATATACCAAACGGACGACACAATCGCCCGTATTCTAGAATCAAAATGTAAATAATTTAAGATTCAAAGAAAATGTATCTAAACGTCATAAAAAAAATCATCAAAACACAGCCACACACAAACTTACATACATATGCAAGCATAATTAAATAATACATGAAATTAAAAAAACATAAACAAAATCCCTTCAACCAACCTAATTCAATTTATTCAACTCTCTTCCTTTAAGTATTATGGCTTTGTACAACAAATAAGAAAAAAACAATTGTAAGGTCAAGAGAAATACTACAAACACACACACACACACACTCATGTTTTGTTTCTTTTTTTTACTTGTAAGCTAATAAATCATGGGTGAACATCATGTAGCAAATTTTTGCTAATCGAATTCACACGTATTCTTATTCTCTTTCATTTTGTCTTATCTGAGATAAATTTTTGCTTATCTTTTTACTCATTTTTCTCACACGCACTGCGAGAAATTTATATGAATGCTGTTTATGTTAAAAAATGCTTTTGCTTACATGAAAATTAAAAATTATTTTCTCTTACAAATTGGTTTTTAGTCAGAATTTAAGTGAATATTAATGTTTATTTATTACTTTTTGTTGAAACGGTTTTATAGAAAAAAAATCTTTCATAAAAAAAATCATATAAGAATTACTTTTATTAATTGTTTCTGCCTGTGTGTTTATCTTTTTCGCTCACTTACACAACCTTAACTTTATCTTGGTCACCCATGTAATAAATGCGTATGTAATATGTGTGCATGTAGTAGTAGCAACTTTAAACGCTTATAGCTCCCAAAATACTAAACCGATTTCAATAAAATATAGATTCTGCACATCTCTATAAAAATCCTTTAAAACCATATAAATCTTTTTAAAATCGGTGCGGTTGTACCAGCGTAAAAGGGCTTGCAAAAAACATGTTCGCCTATTAATTATATAGATAGATAAACAAAAAACACTATCACAGAATAACGGTCGTTACTTTTTATTGTTAACAAGTGATTTGTTTTCTTTTCTCACTACACCTGTTTGTCGTTACAACACATTTACATACACAGACGATTATAAACCAATTTAATCATGGCTCCGGGCCCTCCGGACAAGCCATCTAACAGCAGGTTCCACATTCTTGGAGATTTCATAGAAAATCCCTCCAAGAAGAAAAAAATTCTTGATTTCCAGATCTGCTTACTCCAATAAATAACAACAAAAACACTCCTAAATATGTAATAATAACCTCCAACTACAGTAACAAAGATTTATCAAAACTAATGGGTCCATTATGGATGGCAACCGAACTTTGGTTGCACTGCTAGTTGCCGAAATGGTATTACGGATGGCAACTGGCAACCAACAGCTGGTCATATTGTCAACCAAAATTTTGTAGTTGCTACATAGTTTAAAAGCAAAAAAATTGAAAAATTAAACAGTAATTTCAATATTTATTTATTTATTTATTTATCATTATATTAACTTATAATTGAAATTTTAAGCTAATAAAGCAAAAGAGCTTTAGCAACATAGGCCTTTAGCTCAACATGTTAATAAATTACATACATATGTGAATATCAATATATGATAAATTAAATATTATATGCAATATACATATATATAAAATTGCAATATTATTTTTATACCCTTTACCAAAAATGGTAAAAGGGTATATATAGGTTTGTCATTCCTAAGTCGTATCTGACTAATTTTAAAAAATCTTTATACATATATTTTATAAAAAATAATTTGTTTATTTAGTATATTCATTGAAATTAATGACAATAAATCCAAAAACGGGTGATAAGTTTTCAAAGATATATGACCTCTAAATTTTTTATATTACTGAAGTTGTTCTTTTGTTTTTGTTTTTTCTGATAATAAAAATATATTAACGTATTTAAAACTCGGCTATTTTTACTGCAGTTATATAGAAAAACGTAATCGACATTAGGTTATTTTAAATTAATCAACAAAATGCTACAATTTAGCTTTCCAAAAAGTATGCGTAAATTTTACGCATGATTATCTTTAACGTATGCCAGAATATGATTATCTTTCTAGGGTTAAGAAAACCGGTTTTAAATATTTGAACTATTCGAAAACTGGTTTCTGGAAAAAGTCGAATAATCGATCACCGTAATTTTTTGGTTTGTTTCTTGTTTACTCATGTGTATGTGTGTACTCATTTTGTTTTGATAGTTAATTCAGATAAATTAGCGATAATTTGTTACCAAAACTAGCGATGATAGCAATTTCTTCATGGTTCGCAACAAGGTTCAAAAATTTGTATGGCGAACCATGTTAATTCAATCAAGATTCGACTGCGAACCTCGAATGAGAGAGCAAACCTCGATAATTGCTGTCCGTGTGAACATGCTGTATAACATTTTTAGATTTAATTGAAATGTAGTGAAATTTAATCAGAAATAATTTCTTAATCGGGCTTAAGTTCAGTCATTTCAATTCTTATTGAATGAAATATTTTTATTAATTAATAAAGGTATTCATTTCAGGCTTTTTTGTTGGAAAATGTAGTTTTTTTTAACAACAAACACAGGAAAAAAATTCCACCAAAAGTTGAATTTTTAAATTTTAAAGGTATTCATTTCAGTTTTTTTTTTGTTGTTGGAAAAATTTAAAAATTTAATTTTTTTACAACAAAAACAGAATTTTTAAATTCAACTTTTGGTGGAATTTTTTCCGTTTGTTGTAAAAAAATTTAATTTTTACATTTTTCCAACAAAAAAAATTAAATGAATACCTTTTTTGTTTGTTTGTTGTAAAAAAAATAAATTTTTCAATTTTTCCAACGAAAAAAACCTGAAATAAATACCTTTAATGTGGGTTTCCAAAGAAGAGAAGAAAAATTAAACTAGGCTTTATTAGCTGGGGGAAATACCGATATTTTTATGTGGGGTAGAGATTGTTATTAACATCACCTTTTTAACTAGGGCTGTTATCCGTCCTCTTTTTGGGATCTCTGTCCTCGAAAAAAATTTAGCGTCCGGAAAAATCCTACTTTTCAAGACATTTTTTCACTTTTCCATTGCTTAACAAAAGGCAATTAATTTTTATTCGATGTCCAGATTATCTAATAAATAACACTGTTGATGAGTGTTGCATTGCCGAGATGAATTTAAAATATTGATGGAGTTGCGTAAAAAGGGTTAGGTATATATATCATGTGTAATCGGTTGAATTTTAAATAATTTTTGGTTCTCAGTTAATGAATAACAACTTTTTTATGAATTCTTGTGTTATAAACATTCCATTTCCAACATTTTAAATGATATTTGAAGTGATATTTCTGTGCTTTTATGTATACAGATACTCTCAAATGGGTACATACTTATCAAGGCACAATTTAACGTAAACATACGAGTATCGATGGCGTTGGGTAAAAGATTCAATATTCAATATGTAATATGTTGTGAGGTTGACATGTATTTAATAGTTTATTGGAAAAAATTAATTTATATTTGTGATTTGAACGGGCTAAAGTTCGTATCGCTTTTTAAGCCAAATTACATGTGATAATTATTAATGAACAAATAACACCAAAGTCTGTTGTAAATATTCTGACTAACAACACATAGTTGAACGCAACAGCCAGCCGTTTTCGAAGGCCACTAAACCTTCATCATCAGCGTTCTTTTGTGTGTGGTCCAGTGTGTGTGGTGTCAGTTGATGTAGATTTCTGCTTTATATACTTACGGCCGTATGTATAATGAAAAATTGGCGACTGCTTACACACTACGTACAACGAGCTGCCAACTAAAATGTCTATTAGCCATAGCAGCTTGTTGTCAAAATGTTCATGTATAATGAAATTTTATACTGGTGCAACTTTAAATAAATCAACTCTGAAAATTAACGATGCCATACTGTATTGTAAAAAAATGCCACTATTTTTGCTCAAATCAGCCCTGATTTTGACATTTCATATTTTTTTCCCTCCATAATAAAATAAATTGTTTAAAAACTAAATTAAAAAGAACGAGTTGCAAAAAATCAGATTAAACTTCAAAAATGGAAAAAAAAGCAAGTAAAAAGATCGGCAAATTGGCAACAAGATGAAAAGGTCAGTAATAATATGGCTTTAATTGATTGTTTTGGTGGAAATAATAACATCTGCAATATTTTTAGGATTTGCTGTCAAAGCTGGCTTTAGATAAATTGGATATTATCGAAGATGCAAGAATCGACACTAATACGAATAAAAAGAAAAAAGATGCATGGAATGCCATTCATCTTCTATTCAATAAAGTTTCTGCCAACAATAGAACACTGGATCAAATGCAAAACCAGTGGCGAAAAACCAAATCGTTGGCAAAAACAAATAACTCTGCATTCATCAGGAATACAAAGCAGACAGGTGGTGGTCCAGCCCCGGAGCCTTTAAGTAGCGTGGAGGAGGAGTTGATTACAAGACTACCCAAGGACTTTGAAATTGACACCAATTTTTATGATAGCAACTCACAAATAAGTGAACCATCTTCATTCAAAAAAAAAAAATGATGCTATCGATCTAAATGAATCCATAAAGACAGACGATGAAATATTTAATACGGAAGATGATACTCCAATGAAGAAAGTGAAGAAGCCAATTGTCAACAGAAAAAGAACGATGAAGTGTCAAAATGAATTCGAAAACGAGAATATGAAAAGAATTAAACTATTGGATCTAAGTATTAAACAGAAAGAATTGGAAATCAAGCTCTCGGAAGAAAATCACATTATACAAAAAAGAAAAAATGAAATTTTAGAAAAGCAAGAAAATGAGGAACATACCCTAAGAGTAGAAAAAACTGAATTAGAAATTGAAAAGTTGAAGAAAAGTGGATTTTGTAATTAGAGTTGTGCTGATTCTAATTTAATGTGCTATTCAATTAAAATAAAAACGAATTTTTGGGATGTTCTGTGTTTTCCAAATTTCAAGTCATTGAGGTTTTAAAACAATCTGCCTGTACATAATTTCATATTTTTCATTTTGGCTGGAACATGGAAAAAGAGCTCATTGGTTTTGTTTTAAATGTAAGTGAACGAAAAGAAATTGTCTTTTGATGTTTTGAAACAGTCATTGAATTACATATATTTTTTCCTTTTTGTAGTGATTGCTTTTTATTTTTGTAATTAATTGAACTATTTCTTAACGTTCCTTGAATTGTTATATATGTACATACAATCTACTTCTAAATAGTATATTATTTAAACTAAATCGCTTTTCCAATTATTAAACAGTTTCAGCTTTATTTTATTTTTAAAACTATCATACAATGAAATGATATTTTATTTAAGTTTTTATTTTAATGAATTACATGTGTATTTACTTTATTGTATTCCATCATATTTTTGTTAATAAACGTTACAAAACAAAATAAATATATACATATTGTATCTCTTTAAAATTTGGTCAAAACATTTTTGCAACGTACAGCTTTACGTTGTCGCAATTTCAAAAATTTTGGTGAATATAAATACTGCGAGACACATTTTCATCTTCAGTGCCACTCTGGTAAATTTCATTAGATGAGGTATTTCTTTGAACGCCGTTTTCATCTATAAAAGAAATATTTTTCACATAGTATGAATGCAGAGATATTTTAAAATTGTTTAGAGATTTTAGCCTTACCAAAGTTTTCCTCATTATACATAATGGATAAGTTATGAAGAACGGCAAGAGCCACAATTAAAACTTTTCCGTTGCTAATAGAAATTCTCATTTTATCCAAAAGAATTCTAAATCTGCTTTTCCAAACACCGAAAAGACGTTCGATAACATTTCTTGTTGTTATATGCACTTTATTGTAATGTTCTTCCTTTGTATCTTTTGGATTCTGCACAGGTGTAAATAAATAGTTAGTGCACTTATAACCACCGTCCCCTATTAATCAACCCATAAACGCACCTTCCTCAAATTTCTCTTTTATTTTGCTTTCATTAAATATTCTAGAATCATGTGTACTACCTCTCCAACAGGCAACAATATCGGTTATTTTCAATGAAGCATCACAAACAACCTGCAAACATTTTTATAAAAAAATATGTATAACTTTCGTTTTTCACATTGTTTTACGTACCTGTACGTTCAGGGAAAAGTATCCCTTTCGATTTACAAATAATTGGGCATCGTTGCCACCTACAGCTTTCATGCGAATGTGGGTGCAGTCAATAGCTCCTATAACATTTTTAAATCCCGCAAGTTTTCTAAATTTTTCCATTTCCACAATTTGTTCTTCGGCTAATGTTGGCATTTTAATAAAGTGCTTGGCCTTTTTCGCAAACGCATGTGCAACCTCTACTCATAGTTGACTGGGTGAAACCATGATACTCAGCACAGTCGTCTTGTACACTGTTACGTCCCCAGCACCTTAAAGCTGCCAGACTTGTATATGTGGAGAAATGCTACCGCCTTTTCTTGTACCTTTCCCTTTAAGGTCAGCTTTCACCAACCTTATTAATTTTTTGCAGTTTTCTTTTGAAAATCTATATTTAAAACGAAACTGTTTTTCGCTATACTACAAGAATGGGTTTCTTATCATTTTATAAAATTTTTTTGCCGATAACGCACGGTAAAGTGTTCCAAATTATCTAAAGCGTCTAAAGTTTCCATTTTTTATTTTCGCGCAAAAAAATTATTGATTTTTCTTTAATTTATATAAAATTTTGACATTTAACAGCTGTTTTTCACAAGTTGGAAGATATTTGGCAATTCACTAGCCAGAGTTTAGCAGTTTGTTATCCACAGCGTGTTAGCGTATTATAATTCAACTCTACGCTAACTTCATGCCAATTTTTCATTATACATACGGCCGTTAGCATTTTATTGCAAATGGAATATGTGAATTGTTTTGATTCATCGTATTTTAATTTGCTGAAAGCTTTTTTGTATTGTAAGCTCAATTTTACCATCACTATATTTACAACAGTCTTACCATTGTCGTTTTGTTCTTTTTACTAATTATACACATGTTACTTAATTTGCTTATTTTTTGTTCTACTTAAGACAAACTTCTTTTTTTTTTTTGGTTTGTTACTATTAAGTATATTTTTATTTAATTTTAGCCCGTTCAAATCACAAATATAGAAACAAATGGAGTTCGAATAATAATTAAAAATTAACTAAAAATTAATTTAATTTTATTATTAATCATCACATTAATTATTTCTACTTATTCGATGTACCGCCACTCTAGTTCAATTAAATTATTACATAAAAATAAATGTATACCTTAACAAACACACTGCATTTGTCCTTTTTTATGGCCCGAATCAACTGTTTGTTTGATTTAATTTCATTCGATTTCTTCGATTTCTTGAAAAGAGCGGATGAACGAAATGAACGAACCCGTTCTTTTTTAGGAAATTTACGAATATGAGCGGTCACTTGAATGAACGATTTGCACAGCTCTATTACTAACTTGGCAACAATATACATATGTAAACTGATTGTCATTACTTACCTAACAGAATTCTTCCCACTAAAACTGATGCGCCTTTTTAACCGAGTTTTAACATCGCTGAAATCAACATTTGCTGGCAAAGGCCGTACCTAAAACAAATATAAGTAAATAAACAACTTGTTCACTCAAAATAAGAATTTCAGAACAAATGCTTTTTAGTGGAGCAGCTCCAAACTAAATAAAAAGCAACCTATAATGGCTATTAGACACGCATACTTGTCAGCAGACATGTGCGATGGCATACCAACACTCACTGTCTAATAGCATGTATGTCGAGTATGTTAGACATGTATATATGTCCATCAATTTGGCTTTATTGGAAGGATAATTTTATGCCATTAATGTTTAAATATGATTTCGGGCATGTGGCCGCCGCGGCTGGCTCGAATAAAGCCAATTCTACAGGTCCAATTTTCAACCACTTTTTCGAGCATATGGGGCCGTATGTTGGCAATAACGCCACGAATGTTGGCTTCCAAGTCCCCTAACGTTTCTGGTTTGTTGGCGTAGACGAGCGACTTCACATATCCCCAAAGAAAATAATCCAATGGTGTCAAATCACACGATCTTGGTGGTCAATTGACAGGTCCATTCCGCGAAATTATGCGCTCATCAAATGTTTCCTTCAATAAATCGATTGTGACGTGCGCTGTGTGGCATGTAGCGCCGTCTTGTTGGAACCACAACTCATCCACATTCATGCCATCCAATTCGGGAACAAAATAGTCGGTTAGTCGGCTCCAATTGCTGTGCACGGTGGCGAATCGATTCATTCGGGTCCTCTTCAACACTTTGCTCTACAGCGGCAATTGTTTCTTCGGTGCGCACTGTTCGACGTCTCTGCGGATGCGTATTATCACATAGAGTAAACGTAATGCGAAAACGAGCCATGGTTAACCGAATTAATTGCTCTGACGGACGATTATGTCGACCATAAAATGGACGGAGCTTGCGGTAAACTTCGCGAACTGAACCATTATTTTCGAAATAAATTTGCACGATTTGCAAGCGTGTTGTTCTTTTGTCAACCTGTTTATGACGAAATGGCAAACCAAACTAAATATTAATCACTTGACAGCTGACAAAATGGCCGCCAGTTAAAAAAGTGATGCCAACTTAAAGTTCTATACCTCAATAAAAAACACCCTTTATGTTGGTTTTCAAAAATTTTTGATTTTCTAATGTCTGTCGCATAGCAAGATACTCGTCTAATAAAGTGTCCGTCATACTTCATATAAAAATTCAGTTCGCTTGTTGTCGCTGCTGAGTGCGTATCGGAAATTTGTGAAAAAAAATGTCTTCTGCTAATGTTATTTTCTGGGAAGAGTTCATTGAGGAATATAAAAGCTTGCCAAACTTGTGGTAAATAAAAGTTAAGATCTGTACCACAACAAAAAAATTTAAAAATAATGGATATAATAAATTAGAAGAAAAATTTTTTCCGCTCCATTTCCAGCTTTTGCTTCAAAAATTTCTGTGTACTGAAGTATTCCGTCAGTGTGCGACAGTGTAATAGCAAAACCCAAAGTATGACATCGTACATGTCTGCAGACAAGTATGCGTGTCTAATAGCCCTTTAAAATAGAAAATTAAAAATTTTAAGAACCCCCGTCGTACAAACCAAGCAGCTGGACCGATTTTTTTCAAGTATAGGCGAGAAGATATAACCAAAAACCAAATTAAAATCGGTCTAGCCGTTTGGGAGCTACGGCGTCAAGACACACAGATTCAACCGATATGTCTAGAAAGACGTGATATCTTTTAATCGGCTGGACCGATTTTATTCAAACAACACACTCGATTAATCCTAGGAACACAACTGGGACGAACGACGAATTTTTCGGTGCGAACTTTCGTCACAAAAAATAAAATACATTTGTGCAAATGAAAATGAACACAACACCGCCGTAGAACGAAATTCGTCGTGCGTGACGAACTCTGAGATGGATTTATTTCTATTTTGTACGCCGACGAACGACGAAAAACCAATTTTCTCTCTCTTTACATACACAATAACCAGTGTGATCAGATTTGAAAATAAAATTAAGCTAAATCACGTGTGAAAACGGTAAAATAAGCTAAAAAGTTATATTTTAAGCCAGAAAATAAAGCTAAACTTTTTTCTACTTTGATCACTTTTTAATCGTTTCTTATTAGATACATATATGTACATACACAAAAATATTTTTTTATTATATAAAATCAAAAATATTGAATACCTGATTCTTTAGTTGAATTATTTATTAATAATACATGTATTTTGGATTTAGAGAAAAACAAAATAAAAACTTCCCAAAATAAGTTTAAAGATTTTTTAAAAATGTAAAAATATTTATACTAAAATATGAAAGCTCTTTTTAAAAGTGAATTAAGCTAGGAGCACAATTAGCACGAACGACGAATTTCGTCCAAGTCGACGAATTCGTCGATAGGAGTTTGCTGCGTAAATTCGTCGTGTGAAACAAAACAACGACGAATTTACTCAGCAAATTCCTCTCTTATACTTTATAAAGTTGGTTATTGTGTGTACAAAGACAGAGAGAGGAGAGAGAAAATTGTTTTTTCGTCGTTCGTCGGAGTATAAAATAGAAATAATGCTAGGAACACAATTGGGACGAACGACGAATTTCGTCCACATCGATGAATTCGTCGATAAGAATTCGCTGCGTAAATTCGCCGTGTGAATCACAATAACGACGAATTTACTCAGCTCTTATAATTGATAAAGTTGGTTATTGTTGATTTTTCATTGAAAAAAATATAAAGTGAGATTTGCAAATTTTCATTGCCAAATTGCAGATTATCTGATATGCTTGACAAAAATCAAAACTTCATGTTTTTCTTTATTCCGTAAAAGAAACCATGGTGTTACTGTCAGAAACATACACATAAGAAACACTCACAAATAAGCACTAACAATATCACCAATATAATAACATTAAAAAGAAACTAACAAATCTGTGCAAAGATATATACAAAGATATATATACATATCCCACACCAAATCATAAGCACTCACAGCTCAAAGTTATGAAAATAGTTGTTTTTTCATGGACCGCAAAAATTTATTTTGCTGCAAAATGTTTGTTTCGGCGTGTATCCGATCATGTGGTTCAATAAAAACCCAATAGGTTTTTATGTTTAATACTATATTACAATAGAGAAAAATTTCTTTTTATTTATGTATATGTTTACGAAAAATAAGCACGTAATGCAACGAATGCTTCCAAAGATGCAATAATTTTTTAACATATAAGAATATGCATATGTAACTGGCCAATATTTAAAAACCGCTATCGGTTTATACTATAAAAACAGATATATTCATATACATGCATATACATATGTATATACATGGACATATATACATATCTGTGTAGACATATATACATACTCTACTAGCATTTGGAAGATTGTTTTATCAAAAATCACTTAACTAAGTCTTCCTGGAGTACTTTTGACGATTAAAAACTGATTAAACACTTGCGCGCTTGAGAAAAGACTCGAAAATGACTCGTGCTTATGCTTAAAGTTTATTTATTGAAAATACAATAACAAAACACACACAAACCGAAAATGGGTCACACAAGTGTTTGAAATACGACTGTTTTGAAATTTGAATTATATATATTATATTAAAATCTCTAAAAGTTTATAAAAATAAATACAATTTTTGTATCTAATTTTTCGACCTTTTTTTTATATGTTAAATTAAACTATTTTCTTGAGCTTTTGGCCAGTTTATATTTTGAGTATATTACTTCAATATTTCGTTAACCTTCGATTAACTTCTTCAGGATATATATTTTTTGGTAAATCTATATCTAATTTTTTTTCTTCTTCCTTTTTTAAATAAAAAAAAGTAATGTCAGCGAAACAATCGATTACAAATATGACTGAAAAAAGAGTGAAAAAAGACTTGAAAACGATCAGAAATATGACTAGAAAACGACTCATAAATGATTCGCGAACGATTAGAAATACTTCTAAAAAATGGCTCGAAAAAGACTCGCAAATCATTAAAATATATGAGTCATAAATAAGTCGAAACTGATCAGAAAAGCGGGTAATAAAAAACTCCTCAAGAAGAGACGCGGTTAGGGTACCATTTTCTCCCGAGAAAACAATCATTTATGATCAGAAAATGAGCTCTAATATGCCTATTTTAATCACGCAGAGTAATCGTAAATGACTAGAATATGATAAATTTTTTCATAAAATGCTGGCAGTGTATATGTGTATACATATATGTATATACATACATATATACATATATGTGTATACATATATATGTACATACGTATATGTATATACGGGTCAGAAACAAACCAAACACCTACCGGGTATTTACCGGAACCTGTGTTGAAATGAAATGTGTTGTCGGTTTTTTCAAAATGTTGTTTTTCGAATGTCGAATAGTCCGGTTTTTTTACAATTTAAAAACCGGCTGAGTCGAATAATTTTCGATATGTACATTTTGCAATAAAATTAGTTTTTACTATGTTAAATCTTATATCAATGTGTTTTGTTGATATTCCTAAGTATTTTTTTTAGTGTAAAAGCTCTACGCTTTTTTTGAGCATGGCAACATTTACTGAAACATGAAATTTAAGCGAAATTATTTTATGAGGTGATAGCAGAGGCGTATTAAATTGGCCTAATGGTGTGCAATGGATTACAAAATTCAGTTGCAAAAAATGCTTCTTTAGTTTTGTTGACATTTTGCTTCATATCTTACATAGAGGTAGATATCCATCTTGTCCATACATTCGTATGTATATACCATTAAGGAATAAACTCTACATACACCCATCATTTTTGGGGTTTGAGGAAACTTGGGAAGAAATTCAAAAAACTAATTATGCCAATATTTACGGTGCTAATAAATGTTTATACAAAAAATAAAAAAAATTATTATAACAAAAATATATTAGACCATATTTGGATGCCATTTGTTGACGGCTTGGTACCGGAAATCACAGAATTTTCAAACAAGTTGACGACCTCAAACATTTTGCACGTATTTTTTCATGTATTTTATGCCTGTATGTACACTTTTTTCCTATGTATTTTGAATATTTTTGCCACTGTAGGTGCTAAGAGCCTTGGTCAGCGAACCCACAAAAAACTCCATATTGGAACAAATAAAAATCTATTAAATTTAAATATTGGAAATCTTCATCTTTTTTTATTCACAAACAATCTAAAAGGTAATATTCACTATTTATTTCCAATATGTGTATATTTTACAGTTTCCCTCTCTGCACGCAAACATTTATTATTATTTAATTTTTTCATAAACATATTTATTAGCACCCTAAATATTGGCATAATTAAGTTTTTGAATTTCTTCCCAAGTTTCCACAAACCTTAAAAATGATGGTTGTATGTAGAGTTTATTCCTCAACTGTATATTATCTATAAATATTTATGTATGTACTATACATAAATATATAAAGTTAATTTTCATGTTTTACCTTTAATTTTTGTATCATTTTATAGTATTTACATAAACTGTTGACTCCTTTTTTTAAATAAAGCAATTTAAAATCAAAGCTTTTGTGTCATAATTTTCTTTAAAAAACCGGTTGACCGGTTTTTCCTGAATTGTAAAAACAGAAACCGGGGTTTTCATAATTTCAAATATTCGAACTATTCGAAAAACGGTTTCTGGAAAAAGTCGAATAATCGATCACCCTAGTTATACCCCTTTTACACACGTAAAGTTTACTTTGCAAAGTCTTAATTCAGCTGGGAGAAAGACAGAAAGAGAAAGTATTCTTACCTCTGTCTTTCACACAGCTGAATTAAGACTTTGCAAAGTAAACTTTCCGTGTGTAAAAGGGGTGTTAGGAACAAACACCTACTAGCAAGATAATTTATTTTAATTAACAAAAAAAAATTAAAAGCAATTCAAATGAAGGTGTTTTTATTGTTGCAGATTTTTTAAAATGATTTTTCAGATTTTTATCCAATTTTTGCAGATTTTTGGTAATATTATCTGTCCACAGTGATTTATATATTTAAATGTTAAAAAAATATAATTTTTATAACAATTTTGTATTTAATACATTTTTAAAGAATACACAATTTATGCCTATTTCTTGACTTGGTAATCAAAATGTAATTATTTTTAAGTTCTAATTAAATACGAAATATGCCCATTTCTTGACTTGGTAATCAAACTGTAATTATTATTTTAAGGTTCTAATTAAATACGAACTTGTGTTTTTGAGTGCATAATTAAATAATAATTAAATGCCCAACCTTGTGTAATTAAGTAGTATTTAAGTTTTATGAGCGCACCATATGTTTTTACGCGTGTGTGTGTTTATTGGAAACACACACATGAACATCATGTGGCCGTATTAGGATGAATTTCGTTTCATTTTCATATATACAATTCATAGTTTCATATCATGGAGTAAATAAAAAAAATTAATTCTGATGCTCCTTTGGTTTCATAAAATGTGTTTTTATGCAATTTTAATTTTCTGCATTTTGATAACATAACTTTTTTGTTTATGTTAAACAGCTGTTCCTTGGAAAGCTTTCCATAATATTTGGAAATTTTTAAGTGCTGCCGTACTTTCAACGTTATTTAATAATAACTTTAATTAACCACTGAAAAAATGATATCGTATTTAATTACAACTTAATTTTAAATAAAATTAGCCAATTACGTACTTAATTTTTGAGTTAAAAACTAGGGGTTAGATTAAAAAAAGGCTAAAAAAGCTAAATCAGTTTTTAAAAAAGCTAAAAAGAAAGCTATACCCGTTTTACACACGGAAAGTTTACTTTGCAAAGTCTCAATCAAGGCACATTTAATACAGGTACATGCATTAGGAAAAACTCTGTGGCAACTCTGTGCTTCTCACATAGCTTTACAAAGTAATTGTAAAAAAATTGTATGCATCAAACAAGGCACAAAAGTAATTGTCAAACGAATTCTTCGTTATAAACTTGTAAACAAAAAATCAGCGGATGAGCAATATGCCTGATACGTGTACCTGTTTGATATGCCTTGGTCTCAATTTAACTGGGAGAAAGAGAGGGTATTCCTCCCTCTGCCTTTCACCCAGCTGAATTAAAACTTTGCAAAGTAAACTTTCCGTGTGTAAAAGGGGTGCTAAATGAAAATGCTAAAGCTAACTCGAAAGGAAATTAGCTAAATTTTACTCAAAATTAGCTAATATGGTCACACTGATAATAACCAACTTTATCAATTTTAAGAGGTGAATTTGCTGAGTACATTCGTCGTTATCAAGGCGAATTCACATAAGGTGATCTTAATTCAGCCAGCTGACATAAATTCCCTGCTGTCAAATGAACCAAAACGTTAAAAAATATTTTGACAGCAGGAAATTTTACACTAACAAATATACAAGGCGAATATCAATAATATATCAATATATCAATAATATATCAATACGCCTTGGTCGTTATTGTGCTTCACACGATGAATTTAGGCAACGAATTCTTATGGACGAAGGAACAAATTAAGTTTAGTGACATAACTCCAAAGTTAATAAAAATTTGGTATCTGTTAGAAAATTAAAAAATAAAAAGAAAAACTGAAATAAAAAAATTGGCGGCGAGTCTTAGTTTCCGAGTTACATACATATATGGTGGAATTGGAACAAATCAATCAAGTTAAGGGGCAATTATAAAAAAAGCTATCCGATTGAAAATTAAAAAACAAGGAAAAAAATTAAATAAAAAAATTGTAAGCGAGGCTTATGGCTCGATTATGGATGGCAACCGAACTTTGGTTGCGTTGATAGTTGCCGAAATGGTATTACGGATGGCAACTAACAGCTGGTAATTTTAGTTGCCATATTGGCAACCACAAATTTGTAGTTACTGCATAGTTTAAAAGCAAAAAAATTGAAAAATTAAACAGTAATTATTGCAATATTATTTTTATTTTGGAATTTCTTCTAAGCATATTTAAAGAAAATATGCTTTACAGCTAAAACAGAGATTGTTCAAACTTATTTTAGGCAACAACATTTACTCACAGTAGAGGCGGTAATTCTAAAGAGTCGTCTAATAGATTCAACTTTTGTACTTCCTTCTCTTCACCAATAATTAATTCCACTTAACTAATAATTTTTATGATCATTAATGTTTTTAAGCACTTTTACTCAATATTTTTTTTTTTTAGCACATGTTTTTCTTATATTTTAAATATTTGTTTATATTATTTTCAGTTGCCAATCTGTCATAATCGTATTTTCGATAACTTTTTGGCAACTGGAAGAAGTTGCCATACATAATACAAATTTTAAGTTCAGTTGCGTTGCTAGTTAACTCGGCAACTGAAGTTCGGTTGCCATGCATAATCGAGCCATTAGTTTCTGAGTTATGGGCCTTTGAAATTGTAGTGCAAAATTCTGATTACATGATGTATTTTCCAACAAATAATATCCAATATTGGTGTCATTTAAAAACTTTTTAGCGACTCTTTAAGAAAACACTAAATTTTGGAATTGGGTTGTATTTACTTACACCTGTGTATGTATATATGTATATGTATGTGCGTGTTTGTAGCATTCATACATAAAAAAGTTTTTCTGCACAGCCGGCCTTCGGCCGGGCTTAAGAATTTTCTCCACCATGGTGTAGCTTAATAAAGATTTTCTGCCTGGCAAAGTTTTTCTGTCTAATAATTATTTTCTGCACAGACGGCTTTCGGCCGGGCTTAAGGATTTTCTAAACCATGGTGTTTCCCTACATGGCGCAGCTTAATAAAAATTTTCTGCCTGGCAAAGTTATTCTGTCTTATAATGATTTTCTGCACAGCCGGCCTTCCGCCGGGCTTAGGGATTTTCTCCACCGTGGTGTTTCCCTACACGACGCAGCCTAATAAAGATTTTCTGCCCGGCAGTTTTTCTGTCTAATAATGATTTTATGCACTGCCTATTTTTGGCAATTTTGTTTTTATGTGCTAGTACATATCGTAGGCCAGTAGAAAGGAACTAAATCGTACTTTTTACAAAATTGAGTTTTTCAGTTATTCCCATAAATTTCACACAAATACCTGATCTCAAAAATTTAATAGTGTAAAAATAAGACTTTTACAAGCAGTTACATGTTTAAAATTACAGTTTCTATTATGTTTTTACGTTCTGTAAAGTTTCAATCATTTGAGTTAGGACCGTTCTACTTGAGGCCAACGATATGTATTATCTTTGTGTATATACATCAGTGAACAAACGTATAAAATAGAATATGTATTGAAAGTGAAAAAGATTACCGTTATTAATGTTAGTATTTAAATTCTAAAAGTTGTATAAAGAATTAATAATGGATATAACACGCTTAACACAAATTTTTTAAATTTTTAATAATAATTTAAAAGGGCCCGTACCCGAAAAAGCTATTCCGATTTTAGTGGATTGGGGACTTATTCCAAAAGAAGGGAATTATATGTGTCCTAATGGACATCCATATAAATTAACCCACCACAATAACATCGATGGATACATTTGGCGGAAAGTAAAAATATGTATTTGTGAAACAAATTTAAAAAAAAAATATTCGTAGTTGCTGGAATAAAGTTGTAAAAAATAAAAATACATCGCAACAATGCAACTCCAAAGTGTCCTACAGAAAGGAAACATTCTTTGAAAAGTCGCACCTCCACATATGCCAAGTGCTTATATTTTCATTTTTATGGTTGGAAAACATCGACCTAAATTTTATAAAAAATGAAGTCGAGATTGGATTACCAACAGCATTTGACTGGAATAGCTTTTGCAGGGAGGTAGTCATCTTTGGGTCATTCCAAGTAGATTTAAAAATTGGATTCCCCGATCAGACAGCGATTCTGAATAATTTCTAAAAAATTAAGTTTTCATATATATTTTATCTTATTTTTATTAAATTTTTTTTCTAATATTTAATAAAAAAAAAAAAAAACAAGCCTAGATCACATTATCAGCACAATGTACCTATTTTCGTCAGCTCACGGAAATAAAGTCATAATTCACCCCTATTCTGCGTTTCGATTTGAATCGAAAGTTTCTCCGTTTGGCAACTTTGGTATTCTGCGTTGCGTTATTCGATTTCTCTTTCGATTCTATGTATTCTGCATTTCGATCGTAACTACGTTTTTGTAAGTTGTTATTTTAGTGGCGGAGCGTTTTCAATTTTTGTTTGTCTAGCTTCAAAAAGTGATTAATTCAAAAAATAATGTAAGTATTAAATGCAAAAGATGGTTTAATTACTGAACTGAACTACACAGTTTATTTTTCTGTACTGAAATGCGATTTTTATTTAATATATTACAGGTAGAACATTATAAAAAGTTTACGTACCTATTTAATAGCAACGAAAAACGATATTGTCTATGGATTTAATTAAATTTAAACAAATAAACTTTATTTTTATGTTACAATTATGTGTAAAAAATTAAAATATCACCTCCGGCGCGACAGGATTCTTCACACTGGATAAGTTTGGCCACAAATACCTCTTGGTTATACTGTTTTTTTACGCTCTGTACTTTAATTTGCAAGAATTTATTTAATAAAAATGTTCACAATATTTAATTATTTGTTTTAATGTTAAATCACTGTCTTTTTGCACTAAATTTAACTTTTTGCTAAAAATTTTGCAAAATTGCTTAATTTTTCTGTTCCTATTTCACCCGTTTCATAGCAAAGCAGCAGGTTTAAACATACACTTCTCTTCTTCTTTTTCTTTCGATTCAGTTTTTTTTTGCAGAATACCTCTTTTCGATCCGTGCGTAACTGAATGCGGGAACGTAAACGAAGCGCAGAATAGGGGCGATTTTAAGCTAAATTTGCTATATTTGTCAACTAATTGAAATATAAAGAAATAATTGCACCACACTGCATTGGTAATAAAGCCATATAAATTTATTCAAGAATAAATTGAGTAATAATAACATTTTGGCTTATTACTTATGACTTTATTGCAGCGAACCTACGAAAATCGGTACATTGTGCCGATAATGTGATCCAGGCTTTAGACCCAGTTTACATCTGGCACACATGTGCCCAAGGAAAGCGTAACCACTAATTACAAATGAAGAACTGTTTGATTCAGACAAGTATTTATTAAGTTAAGCAGTTTCGTACATAACTAATACACAATTATATAGAATCCAACATGATTGGAAACTGTTTAAATCAATAAATACATGTTTGAATCAAACAGTTTTTTCATTACTAATTAGTGGTTACGCTTTCTTCGGTACATTGCACACAGATATATGTAAGCCCGGCGTTACATTGAAAAAATTAATTTTTGTAAATAATTTCTCATAAATTAAGTTTTGGCATTTTTTTATTTTTTTCATTTTTATTTAATTTAATTTTCATTTTTTTCTGATTTTTAATAAAAAGTTTAGATTGAAATAATGTTGCTTTTGTGGTGCTTACTAAGATTTTATAAATTTAAATATCTCCTGAAAGATATTCTCCAAAGCTTTTAAATGATACTAATATTAACGACATTCGTTGGGGAAAATACTATGTATAATTACAATTTCGTACAAGAATTTCAAAGGACCATACTCAGAAACTAAGCCTCGCTTACAATTTTTTCCCTTATTTTTTAATTTTCAATCGGATACCTTTTTTATAACTGCCCCATTTACACATGCCGCTGTAGTGGCATGCCATTTCGAAAAACTCAATACACCACGATTTTTCACTAACACACTCAAATTTTTCGCAATGGCAGCCCAGTGGCAGCAAAATTTGCATGCGAGTGAAAATTTGGCAGTTGCATGCCATTGCTCTGATTTACACGGGCATAATTGTGCTGGCATAACATGCCAGTTTGTAGGTGAGAGAGGCAAAGAGAGTGGTTTTGCGGTTGGCATAATTTTTCAACCAGCTTCAACCCCGCATTAGCAGCATAAAACAAATACACACACAACTTAAAAAACAGCAAATGTTAAATGAATACGAAAAACACTAACCCACACAAAGCTGTATATACGTATACATTTTGTGCCAGATAAATTAGACTCGTGTAATTTGGAAAAGAACAAAAATTACGCGGCTTGAAAATTGTTCTCGTCTAAACTACCTCATTGAATGTCTAAACGAAGAAAAGTGTTACCCTGTTATACATTTGATGCAAATTTATTGGATTACTGTGAAAATTAAATTAATATTTTAACTTGTTAAATGTGTTATTATGATTTATAACTTGATTTGTGTGTGAAAAACTGGAGTTTGTTAATTATAAAGAACTAATATTATTAAAATAATAATAATAATAATAATAATAAGTGTTAATAGTTTCCTCAAGAATGTGCCTTTGTGACGTACTAGGTAACTCTATTCTATAAACAAAAGGAAAAGTAAACATGGAAGCGAGACTGAGCCAGCTCGCTTCGACGACATTTTTAAAATGAAGCGGCAGTGGCATGTGTAAACAGCAAAGCAAATGGCGAGATATTCGACTTTTTCGAACAATTTTTCGTCGATAATACGTACACAACACTGACATGCCACTAGTGGCATGTGTAATTGCAGTGT
Organism: Tachina grossa; assembly: GCA_949987645.1. NCBI lineage: Eukaryota > Metazoa > Arthropoda > Insecta > Diptera > Tachinidae > Tachina > Tachina grossa. The sequence continues at coordinate 89,634,506 of OX465274.1, forward strand.
TAGCTTGATTTGTTCCAATTCCACCATATAATCACAATTTCATACTAGAACTTCAAAGGCCCATAACTCGGAAACTAAGGATCGCCGCCAATTTTTTTTTTTAGTTTTTATTTTTTAATTTTCTAAAAGACCAAATTTTTATTAATTTTGGAGTTATGTCACTAAACTTAATTTAAGCCGCAAAAACTAGTACTGCAAAGTTAAAGCTAGGGGTCTACTGTGTAATTCGATTCGAAATAAAATGTTTTCGCATTTACATGTTATAAACATACAAATTCGAAATCTTTTTCTTTCGTTTCGAATTACACAGTAGACCCACTAGTGATAGTACTTGGTACTTTGTGGAATAAACTACAATTTTATTCACTCGAACCATTGATTGAAGCTACAAATTTGAGTTTTCTTCGTCGGTGGCATTTGAGAAATAATAAAATTGATTATCAATTTGTATCACAGCTATCAATTTCAAGGAATTTTGACACACAATATGTGTAATAAAATTGAAAGCCATTTATTGAACGTGTGGCTACAGCATTAGGTATTTTTTCTTGATTTTTAATTTTCTTTCACTTTTATTTTGATTGGAGATGCTTCAATAACTGCATTTAAGCAAGAACTTCAATCGACATATGTGGGTTTATTCTACTATAATTGAATGTACTAACTGTGCCTCTGGACTTCCGTGGTTGCATTTTATTTTATCGAATCCCCGTTGTACTATTTATGAAAAAAAGCAAATACTGACGATGATTGTTTATAATACCGCCTCACCACGGAGCGAAGCCGATCGACTGTGAGTCGGCTAACAGCCGCCGCCGGCAATTTTCATAGAGCCTTAGCCGCCGCCGACCCATGCGGCTCATTTTCGGTTTCGGCTTAGCCGTTTTTTAAATCAGTTTTTTTTGTGCAAATTATGTGTTAGCTTCTGTCAGTAATCATAATTTACTAATTTTGCTTTGAAAATAGTGATTTTTACTATAAATAAACATCAAATAAAGCTACCAGATATCATTGAAAAATTAAGGAGGGCTGCCAGATGTGGCGATGTTTCGCCAACTTGACGATTGGTTATTGGTTTGCTGCGAACATAATGTATTATAAATATATTATGCCGCAAACCAATAACCGACGATGTGTATATCAAACACTGTTCAAACAATTTTTCTATAATTTTTTCTATGTAAATCTAGATATATAATTCAAAACCGGTCCTGCGGAAACATACAAAAATATTAACTATAAAAATGATTTTTATAATGCTTTAATTAATCTATTAACTAATTTATAACAAAAATTTTGCCTTTTTGTATTTACCAATCATTTGTGATTTGTTTTAAATAGACACAAAAAATTCATAGGTTATATTTCCTAAAATTATGGTATAATTTTAACTAAGTGAAAGGGTAGAATGGCATTTACAAAGTTTTACAACAGGACAACGTAATTTTACTTTTCTTATAACATTTAATTTTATGCAAATTCTCATCGAGTTAACATGTATTAATTTTATATAACTATTTATTTTATTTTACTTTTTTCCACAAACTTTAATTGATAAATCAATTAAACATATAAAATCCCAGAAACTTTGTCCAAAACATTGTTTTTCATTTATTTTAATAAACACTCACACATGCATACTAATTTATTTTCATGTACGTGTAGTTTTTTGACAGTTCATATCATAAGATTGTTGTTATAGGATTTCTTATACCAACGCTCTTATAATAAATCTTATAAGTTTGACATAACACAAATTTGAAGTCTAGACGTAACATAATTCTCTCTGCGATTTAATTTGACGCTCTTATCTTACATATTATGTTAGGTGGAGACCATATGTTAACGACTAGCTAAATTCATATTTTTGTTTTCTGTGAATTATCTAAATAGCTAAGTAAATTTAAACATATATGATCCGGCAAATTATCATGGATTTTAGTTAAACTATTTATAATTTAAGAATCGTCATGGATTTTAGCTTTCTTCGCGATATCAAATATTAATTAAAGAATTTTTGTTAACCCTGGATGGTTACTCTTCGTCGAATCGACGAAGCTCATTTACTCTTTGTCATATAACTTTTTTATGTGTGTTCAAATTACGCTCTATTTTTCAACAACGTTAGTTGATGACGAAAGCTTGCAGTGAGCGGACGTACGCTGGGTACATATTTTTTTAAAGTTGAGTTTCAAAGGTATGTACTTCAGTGTGACTTTTTGGGATTATAGGATCATAAATTTTTTGTTGTATTGTTTTATTTTTCTGTATTAATTATGTTAGTATTTTTAAAAATATTTTATTTTAAGCAATTTATTATTGTTTATGTTAAATATTTTTAAAATTTTGTTTTCTTAGAATAGAAAATGAGGTCTAAGAAAGTACTAACAGACGCTGACATCGAAAGATTTTTACAAAATTGTGACGACGACGGATTCAATTTGTTGGATGATTCAAAAGAAGAAGATGATGACACCTACGAAGGGAGCGAAGACAGTGATATAGAAGCAGAGCAGACCCTCATCGCCTTAGATGACATACCACTGTCGTCGGAGTATTCCGATGAAGAATTTTCAGATTTTGGCCACCAATAGGTGGCCAATGTGTCTATTTTTTGGAATTTTAAATACTACATTTGTAAACAGCTACGTCATATATACTCACAATATGTTCATTAAAGGTCAAAAACCTAAAAACCGACGACAGTACCTGAAAGATCTCCATGAGTCTCTCGTGGCACCCTATTTGAGAGAAAGACTCGAGAAACCTACTTTGCAGACCTCAATTAAAGAAAAAATTCAAAATATAATACCTCAACCAAAAGGGGCCGAAAATGTTGATAAAGGACCAAAAAAGCGTAAAATTTGTCACCTCTGCTCGTATAGCAAACGCAGAATGACCAAAGCTGTATGTAATATATGTAACAAAAGCATCTGTGGTGAACACAAAGTTGAACTTTGTGTCTCATGCGTAAAATAAGACTAATAACTATAAATTTTATTTTTTTTGTATTATTTGACTGATTATCTTTAAAGGCTGTGCATGAAATAAGTCATTTTTATTTCTATATTAAAGTTTTTGTTGTTTTAAAAAGTTAATTAAAAAAAGGAGTTCAAATTCCTATCGAATTTTTAGAGGGAAAAATAATTTTTATTTTTATAATTAATTTTTTCTTTATTTTTTTATAAAAAGCTTAACTAAAAACCATTTTTGTTAATTTTTTTTCTTCAAAAATCGTTCCGCTAGAACCTTTTTTTAAATAGTTCGTCGATTCGACGAAGAGTAACCTTAATGTACTAAAATGAAGAGTAACCATCCAGGGTTAATAATTTATTATTAATTTATTAGAAAGTATTGTAATATGTTTTCCATGTTTAGGTATGTACATAAATATATTGAAAGTAATCAAATGTCTCCGGATTTATAAAAAAGTTGATTTCCATAGCATTTTAATAAACATATATTTTCTGAATCCTTCGGCATAACTTTAGCCACGACTCACGTAATGCACACGTGCCGGCTTCTGTACATACACATATTTTACGCAAATTAATACCAGTTAAGTTAAGTAAATTTTATATGAAGGAATCTCAAAAATGTACAAATGAGCCTCCTCGTTTGGTGGTGGGAATTCAATTTAACGTTCAATACGACCAGGACGCAAAATATCAATCCGATTTGTGGCCATAACTATTTTTCGTAGCCTCAAAATCATCCAAATGGTTCAGTAGCTTTAAGATTGCACGTTGAAATTCAGAGTTCTGAATAAGATTTAATAGGAGAAAAACCAATTGAATCAATTTCATCCATGAAAATAATTGAAGCGCTTTCCTGCGGTATCAGCTAGCTTATCTATAATAATAATGAAAAAAATTTCATAATTTAAATATTTATAAAATTTCATGTACGTACCTTTTTCTCAAAAATTTTCCTTTGACAATAAAATATAAATTCATTTAATAATAATAACAAAAATTAAAATTTTTAAAAACCCCCGACTTTTTTCAGAAAAGATGTTATATCTTCTAAACGGCTGGACGGATTTTCTTCAAGCATAGCTAAGAACCTTCTCGATCAAGTCATCTTTCAAACAGAAAAAACTAAATGAAAATCAGTCCAGACAGACAGACACACAGATACACAGATACACACTACAAACTTAAAACACCCCTTTTTTTTAGTCGGGGGTTAAAAATGAAGTAAACAATATTATTTAGTTTTACCATTATTTTATTTTTCATAGTCCGCGATTAAAATCAATTGTGCTACAAATAGGGACAGAAGAGAGCTCTTAATTTCTAATGTCTTCACCAATTTTTGCTCAAACATACCTCAGTAATGATATTATTGATTCATCAGTATCAAATTTTATGATAACTTCCAAAGGGTTGGACTGAATTTTCCTCGGCATAAGACAAAAGATATAAGATGAATTCGCCTTTCATACAAAGAAAAGCAAATTAAAATCGGTTCAGCCGTTTAGAAGCTACGGCGTCAAAGTCACACATATCCACAGAATATGTCTAGAAAAGATGTTATATCTGCTAAACGGCATGTGCTCTGAGACTAAGAGGCCTTTACTTGCCATAAGCAGAACGTGACGTTCTAAATTCAGAAAAGTAATAACAAAAATTAAAAATTTTAAAAACCCCCGACTTTTTTCAAAAAACGGGTGGACCGATTTTCGTCAAACATAGCTAAGAACCCTCTCGATCAAGTCATCTTTCAAACAGAAAAAACTAAATGAAAATCGGTCCAGCCGTTTGGCCTGTACGTGGACACAGACAGACGCACAGATACACAGACACACACTACAAACTTATAACAGCCCTTTTTTTAGTCGGGGGTTAAAAATAATTTCAAAGCCGATACCTTGCTGTAGTAGTTATATTAACTTGGATTTTAGGTAAAGTGTAATGTACAAATTGCCTAGCTGCATAGTTAATAATACTCAATTTCTGTACTTTCATATAAAAAAAGTTACCTATGCAAGCTTAGTTAATATTACCCCTTACATTTTTTGTGTGTAAACATTAAATAAAATATACATTTTGGAAAATTTTAATGATTTAGTTAAAATTTACTTTTAATTATTTCTATTTAGGTGGGAGGTAAGCTACATCCTGACATAGATTGCAATTTTTGTTGCAGCAACTTTCTAGTTTTTAGTGAAAAAGAGTGAGAAGGAATACAAAATAATTATATTTCTATTTCAACCCCCCCCCCACTTATTCAAAAATTCCAAGTCTGGACCGGGAGTACACAAACTTTACAGGGGCCTGTTAATATATTTGCAAAATGGCTAAAGCGGAGCATCCATTATACAATATTATTGCATATGGTATTGTGCATATAATTTTTGTTTTTACCTATAATATGCAATAAATGGCACAATATGTTCAAAGTAAATTTTGCCCGATTTTCCTTTCAATGAATAAGCAAACAACACTGAACAATGATGTCACCGTATTGGATAATTCTTTTGATTTAAAATATTTTTTTGATATTTATGATTTTATTGCGATATTATTGTCCAATACGAAAAATTGCACAATTATATTGCAAGTGGGTGTGGCGCTTTACAAAATATTTTCCAAAAATGTCTTTATTTTTCATTAATACGTGTTGTAAATACTTAACTCACCGTTTGTACGTAGATATCATACATACTATCTGTGAATTATATTGCCACACATTGTTAAAGGTGTATTATATTTCTTACAAAACAAAAATAATTGACATTTTACGCCTTCTTTGCAAATACAAATTGTTGACATTAGCCGGCTCTCAGCCGATTTGCACTAGCCGCCGACGGTTTTATTTATTACCAGCCGCCGCCGAGATTTCTTCAGCTCAAGTCGACTTTTAGCCGCTGCCGATATTTTTGGTCAGCCTCCGCCGCCGACAAATCAGTATCGGCTTCGTCCCTGCTCCTCAATTATTTAAAATTATACCTTATGTCGTTGGCTGCACTGTATACAACAGGTTTACAAACTACGTTTATACGCAGAGCTTATAAGCAAATAAAACTGTAAATTGTTGCCATATTATTGTTTTGATTGCGACTTACTAATTCAGAATACTATTCACGTTTAAAGCACTATTTGCAAATAAAATGCTTGAGGTTGCCTCGCTTACAAATGTTTGATAACAAAAAACAATAAATGGATTAATATTGCACAAAAAAATTAACAGAAGCAAATAATGACAATTAAAACAAATAATTATTTGATATTTTGCACATTTACACCATTTTTTTGTCAAAAAAGTAAATTTTCTATAGAAGTGCTACCAAGTTTGTGTACTTTTGCTATTCCATACAAACAGTGAGTTAATTTATTTGCGAATATTTTATTTGCAAATAGTGCGTGTATAAACGTAGTAACAGTCATGATACAATTACAACAGGTACATGCACAAGCCCATGCTGTCACTGTATACTTTGCAGATAATTGTCAAACTTTGTTTACAAGCTACAAAAATGTTAGTGTAAAGCTAGGATCACACGATTGTCAAAATGCACCAAACTGGCCCAATTTTTATTGTGCTGATATTGCGGAAAATAATAAACTTGCTCCAATCAAATTTTCTGCAGTCACATGATTGCCCCATTTTATGCAAAATTTATTGGTACAAGTTGGCGAATAATAATTTTGTGCCAATAAATGCTGCCACTCGTTTATACGATTGTTCGAACATGCAGCAACACCAACAATCAGCTGTTGTAGTTACCAGCAAATAAGTTTGTTTTACAATCTTTGGTTTTGGCTTATTTTGGTGCACAAAATGTTTTCGTTAAAAAAAAAGAAGTTAGCGGCTGCTCTTTATGTTTTGAATTCATTAAAACACAAAAATAAAAATAAAAGACGTTTAAAAAAACGAGCCGTATGGGTCAGAGATTGTATGCAAAAGAGGGCTACTGATGGTGCGTACGAGAAGACTCTAAAGGAGTTCCGAGAAGTAGACAACCAAATTTTTCTCTTAAAAAACTTCATTCGAATGGATGATGAAACTTTTAATGAGTTGTTGGAACTGATATCACCATATATAATTAAGCTAGACACAAACATGCGCAAAGCTATTCCGGTACGCGAACGCTTAGCTACTACACTCCGCTTTCTTGCCACCGGAGATAGTTACAAAAGCCTATCGTTTTTTTTTCGCATTGCACCAAATACAATATCATTATTTATACCAACTGTGTGTGATGCTATTTATAAAGCTTTGAAAAGCATATACTTAAAGGTACGTCAGCTCTAAACATGCATGGATTTTTTTAATGCATTAAATTAATTGTGCTATTTTTTTCATTTAATGTACATATATATGTACGTAGGTACCGTCAACACAAGAAGAGTGGAACGACGTTGCGTTTAAATTCAACAATTTGTGGAATTTTCCTAATTGTATAGGGGCGGTTGACGGCAAGCACGTTCATATGGTAGCACCACCACATTCAGGAAGTACATTTTATAACTACAAGGGCACGCACAGCATTGTTCTAATGGCTGTAGTTGATGCAGAATATAATTTCTTATATATTGATGTTGGTTGCAATGGTCGTGTATCAGATGGTGGGGTCTTTGGGAGCTGCTCTTTCCAACGTGCTTTAGAAAGCAATCAGCTTAATTTGCCAGACCCTAAGCCATTGCCAGGTCGTCAAGCCAACGTCCCATTTGTTTTGGTGGCAGATGATGCTTTTCGTATGCAGAAGAATTTGTTAAAGCCTTATCCTGGTAAAAGTTTGTCTGCTGGCGAAAGAATATTCAACTACAGATTGTCTAGGGCACGACGTATAGTAGAGAATGCTTTCGGAATTATGACAAAGCGTTTTCAAATATTTTCACGTGCCTCCAGACTTAATGCAGAAAAAACTACAAGCACTACATTAGCTTGTTGTGCCTTGCATAATTTTTTGTTAAAAAAAAAGAAAAATTATGCAGCATCGGTGCTGATTGACCGATATGATGACGATGGTGCTCTTATTCCTGGTACATGGAGAAACGATATTCCGATGCTTACCGAAAATGTAACATATGATATTCCTAGCTCATACATAAACAATGAAGCAAAATCTAATAGGGAAGAATTTCAAAAATATTTTATGTCAGCAATTGGTGAATTGCCTTGGCAATATAAACACATATAAAGGTTTTTGCTTGTATTCATAATAAAAAAATTTATTTTAAACTTACTTCAGAAAGTTTTGTATTGAAAATTTGAACTAAAATAAATTTCAAATACTTTTTAATTATTATGAATATGGAGGTTTGTCTTACTAATCGCAATTTCAACGTAAAATGAACAACAAACAATTCTATCAATATGAATGTACATATTACAATTTATAATGAATGTTTAAATTTCAGTATTCATACACGAATTCTTCTGGACCCTGTATATATGTACATATATGAATGACGATGTTGTTGATTAAAACAAACGAGTTTTATTTTCTTATTTAAACATTTTTTAATATACATAAAAAAAACAAAGTTGTACTTCAGGTACTTCTTATAAATATTTTATCATTAAAATATTTCTTTTAAATTAAATTGTACTTCAGGCACTTGAGAAACATATTATCACATACAGCTACTATCAAAATAATAGCAGCACTGAATAATCTGTGTAGAATAATAAAAGAATAAGCAAGAAAATAAAAGCTAGGTAAATTATCTACAAAACACTTTATTTTTTGTAATATTCGATTTATTTTTGAAGATAATCCCCTTTGAATTCTAATTTTAGGTGTCCAGATTGTTCCGTGGTGCTATTATTTTGACAGTGGCTGTAAATACTTAAAATAAAAGTATTTAAAATACCAATAAATATATATATTCATTAAAAAATAAACAGAAAATCAAATTAGGCATGTTCCAGAAAAGTAAAAGTAAATGGACTTTACTTTTCACAAAAATGTCCATACAAATTTTTCTTAAAACGTATATCAACAACACCTTAATTTTTTATGAATACGGCAGTTATAATTTAAAAATAAATAGAACAAACTATTCTTCTGCTTCCAAAATAGCTTCCATAGCAGTCTTAATAAGCTGCATATGCAAGTTATTAGCAGCTTTTTTGTGTGTTTTGGCTAACTCACGCATTTGTGATGCCAAATACATGCCAGTCGTATGCCAGTTGTCTTCTTCTGCTTCCAGGTAGTTAACCGCACGTTTCATAAGTTCATCTTGCTTATGTTCCCCGGACGATGCAACTTTTTTTAATTTAAGCATGCTTACCTGCTCAACTTTTTCCGGTTGTGCATCTTCAAAATCTATTGTTGATATCGAGCCTGTGCTTTTTGCCAAATCATGACGATTGTAAAATTGCATTGCACTCCAATGCGGCCAATGTGGTTTAGTGTTGTCGGCACCCTGGCCAGATTTTGTCTTCATTTTCTTTTTTACGTTTTGGTATGCCGTTTTCAAATTTGCCCATTTGCCTTTGCAGTCGTCGATTGTATGACCAACACATATTCCTTGAATTTTCGACCACGCTTGCTCCCGTTTGTGCCTGTCTTTATAATCTGAGCACGAATATTGCCAAATACATGGATGCTCTTCAATGCACGATATAAGACAATTTATTTCGTCATAAGTCCATGGTGCAAGAACACTTGGCCTCTTTCTTTTTTTTGAAATAGGTGTTGTAGGAGTGTTGTCGTACTCAATTTCGTCGCACATCGAATCATCCAATACGACGCAAAAGTCTTCCTGAAAGAACTCAGTCATTTTTCAACTAAATGCACAAATATACATACATATATAAACATAATAATAAAATTATGGTTGTATAGAAATATACTCACAGAAACAAATGGGCACACTCAAGAACGGAAAATACAAATGCTGGTGGGTTTGCAAATAACACAATAAATGAAAAATTGTACCTACATACATATAAACATAACTTATAAATATAATTATGATAAAATCGAAAACTTTTATACTCACGAAAATAAATGAAGGCTCCCAAAAAAATTAAAATGTCGGCGCGTATTGTAAACTTTGATTGTCGCTAAAGAACACAATAAATATTGGCACACTTTTGACATTTTTATTGCGGCGCGGTTGTATTTAAAGTGTTCACACGGTTGCCACATCAGGGTTGCATTTTATTGGTTAAAACAAACCCAATATTATCCGCGATTGGCACATGTACCAACTTATTGTGCAATCACACGATTGGAATACAAAAAATTGTGAAAATTGGTGCATTTGGACAATCGTATGATCTTAGCTTAAGTGTGTGAATAACATGATTACAGTGTTGCCAATGAATTTATACATGGCTGTGTCTCCAATTACACATTGAAGAAAATTACACTGCACATCTTTTGTGTAGGTTAAAATTAAAACAAAATTAAATAAAAATAAAACCCAAAGTAGAATTACACACAGATTATACAAGAATTTAATTACATGGCCTACACATGTGAGTAGAAATTACACACTGTCTAACTACATACAGTTTGGCAACACTAAACAACTATAATCATGCAGGAATGCCGCGTCTGCAATTGTACTTTAGTTACCCTGTAATTGTTACTTTTATAAACAAAAAACATTTGTTTCTGACAGTAGTAGGGAACTATCGCTTCTGTGGCAATTAAAATTGTTAAATTGTTGCTGAAATTGTTAAATTGTGGGCTGAAATTGTTAAATTTGGGTAATTAAAATTTGAAAATTGTTAAATTCTTGGAAATTTGTGTTTTTTTGTTTACATAAGGAATTTTTTGTTTATATAAGGAGTTTTTTTGTTTACATTAGGAGTTTTTTGTTTACATTAGGAGTTTTTGTTTACATTAAGTGTATGTCTGTCTGTCGGTCTGTCTGTCTGCCTGCCTGACCGTGGGAAGTTTGTGTGTGGAATATTTTGTGTGAATGTATTAAGGCGGTTCATAGTTTGGCGGTTTTTATGTGTGTATGTGACGACGGGGAAAATCATGAAAATGGTTTTTCCTAATGCTGACGGAAAATCATCTAATGATTTTTCGTAATACCGAAGGCAAAACATTATAATTTTTCCTAATGCCTACTGCAATACATGATAATTTTTCCTAATGCCTACTGCAATACATGATTATTATTTTTTTCAAATGCCGACGGCAAAACATGATTATTATTTTTTTCAAATGCCGACGGCAAAAAACGAATATAATTTTTTCAAATGCCGACGGGAAAATGATTTTTCCTAATGACGACGGGAAAACGTGAAAGTTATTTTTTCTAATGCTAATGTAGGTGTTGCTAGACTGTGGGAATTTAAGGCTGACCGTGATTTGAGTGGGCGGCGTTGTTGCCGTAATATGTAACCATAGGAATTTGTGGATGTGTCTGTCTGTCTGTGAGAATTTAGGTGAAGGTTTGATTGGCAGGGGGCGGGGTGTAGTTGAGGTAGATCGATTGCGTGTGTAGTTGTGTGTGAATGTGTGTGTATGTGTGTGTGTGTGTGTGTGTGTGTGTGTGTGTGTGTGTGTGTGTGTGTGTGTGTATGTTTGTAGGAATTTCAATGTGTATATTTCTGTAGGAGCTTAAGGCTGATTGTGATTTATGAGGGGTGAGGTGTTCTAGTAATATGCAACCGGGGGAATCTGTGTGTTTGTATGTCTGTAGGAGTTTAAGACTGACCATGATTTGGGTGGGCAGGGTTGTTGACGTAATATGTAGCCATGGGGATTTGTGAATGTGTCTCTCTATAGTAGTTTAAGGTTGATCGTGATTTGAGGTGGGTGAGGATGTTGTTGAGGTAAATTGGTTATGCGTATGTATGTATGTATGTATTTTTGTAAGAATTTAAGATGATTGTGATTTATTAGGGGCGAGGTGTTCTTGTAATATGTAGCCGTGAGAATCTATGTGTATAGACGTCTGTAGAAGTTTAAGACTATCTGTAATTTCAGGTAGGTGAGAGTGTTGTGTTGTTGAGATTAATCTTATATATTGTATATGTATGTATAATCATGGGAATTTGTGTATGTATATCTGAGGGAGAATTTAAGGCTCGTCATGATTTGCAAAAGGTGGGGTGTTGTTGAAATTTTCTTGGATATTTCTTATATGAATTCTGCTATGTGTGTGTATTTGAGCTGGTATTTATATGTAGGTAGAAATAAATTGTTTTCAACATCGACATTTGGTACTATAAAATACTATCATATATCTGGACTTCTCTAATCCTAGTATGCTTTTGTACTTACGATTGCTTTATATTTTCTCATGCTTAAATTTGTCTCGCGTTGAAGTCGGTCTGTGTGAAATTTGTTTATATTACAGATTTTGTTTATTTAACTACATTCGTCTTCTTTGACTGAAAGAGTTATATACACACAGAGAAAAACCAACTTGAAATCAGTAAGAACCATGCTGAATTAATAAGAACCATTAGCGAAGGTTTAGTCATATTGAAATTTCTTATTTCAATATGGACAAAATATTAATTTACAGTATTCATTTATTGAACTCATTAGTTTGTAGATATCTCAATATACATTTTCTATTATATTAAAAATTATTGAATTAATGTGATGAATTCTTATTTTTAAGCTGCAGATTTTCCCTGAGTGTATGGATTGTTTATATTTGCATTGTGCTTTAACTAAACGACGCTTCATATGTTTTCATGATGTAGATCTAATAAATACTTAAGCATTGATAAGAAATTTGATATGTATACATACATATCTACAAATTGATTTTATGTATGTATGTATGTATGTATGTATGTACATATATATGTACATACAAATAAGTGTTCAACTCAATCTTTGAATACATTTTTTATTTTATTTTTTGTCATGTGATGTCTGTTGTTGGTGAAATTAAAAACATTTTAATTTTTATCTGCGTTTACTTAAAAGTTTGTGAGGATTTTCTGTTGTAAGTAAAACTGAATTCTTGAAGATATGTACTTACATACTCTATAGTAATAGTAACTATAATAGAAATATTTCTTATACTTAATTTACAGTTTTTAAAGTATAGGGTATAAAATTTTTTCTAGCTATAGCCTTCTACATTTATTTTGAAAAACTTGCTTTGCTTTTTAAAAATGTATAAACATTTTTAAATGAAACTGATCCGGCACTCCAGCTTAGTTACTGATAGTTTTTTTTTTTTTTGTTGTTAGTTAACTTACTTATTTTTTATTTTTTATTGATAAACATTGGAAATCAAAAAATCATAATTGTTGAAAACAATCGCTGCTTTTTGTTTGTTTTTTGCGATGAAATCATTTGAATTACTTTTGCAACTTTACGCGTTTATAAAAATTATGTTATTTTCTATATTTCTTAATTTATAAGACTTTTAGACTTTGTCCTTTAGGGGTTATATATTCTATTATACGATTATGAATAAGAATGCAGTAAGCTGATGTATTTGCTTACTGCTTCAAATTAAAATTTTATTAAATTGAATAAAAGGAGTTTTTTTTCTTAAACTCTGATGCAGTTAGAAGCGCTGGAGATTCTTTCATATAACAGCTTTTTTGAAATTTTTGATACATAGTATAATATAGAATTGGATAACATTTATTTTTAATTTTTATGTTAAGAAGTACGGGTATGAGACTGAATTTAAATGTACTTTTAAATTAGTTAAATCATAATGAACAAACATATTTTCTTCTTTAATAGCGATCAACAGAAAACGAACTCGTTTTCATATAATTTAGGTATACCCTATCGACGGCTCCTCTAGGATACAAGATGACTTTGTATGACGAAATTTCTGTTGCTTTATACTGATAATATGTTTACATTAATAAGATACATATACATATGTTTATTTTATGAACGGTGAGCACCTATGGCTTTTATTTAATGTTCTATATGACTTTTTTTTTTTTTTCATTTTCTTTAATAATTTTGTCCCCATAATAGCATTCTAAATATTTCAAGGGCTCAAATGCTGTGTAGTCTTCTTCTGCAAACTTAACTAAACGTCTAACTTCTTCCAATGCTTCTTTATAAGAAGATATTTTGTTATGGTCTTCTTCTACGATACGTGCCCATCGGGCAGAGTGTACGTATTAGTTGGTCAGTCAGTCTCTATTTTTATTTATTTATTTTTTCTTCTAATGTGCCACTCCTTTTTTTAGATTTTACTACTTGGAATAGAGAATTTTTGTCTAATTTTTTGGTGGGTATATACATTAGGTATGTAGAAATTAGTTTAGATACAAAGAAATGCATGTTTAATATACAACTATTGTATCAAATCGATCTCAAATAACTCAGTTACCTCTACCAGCAATTCACCGTTGGTGTATTCATAAAGTGTTAGAAACAATGAAATATCTATGTTTTGAGAGAATTTTTCCCCTCAAGTATTTCTACATGAGGTTTGAGGGGTCAATCACTGTCGCATTCATATGTAATGATTATTCACTTAAAAAACGTCATCATCACCATCAATCATCTCCGTATACAATACATTCATGAGTTGGGTTGATCCAGATACAATTGCTGTCTCATCACCTTCTAACAGCTTTATATATTTTGCTAGTATGCATGCCTTAGCATGCTTCTATCGATAGTGACGTAAGAGTCCGAGATGTAGAGTGTTACAATTAAAAATCTTTACTATTAGAATATACCAGTTCGCTCTTTTGAATTTTTACAAAGTAGATACATATGTATGTATTTCATTGACCACAAAATCATAAAATTTCTTTGCTTACAAAATTGTATGACGTGAGGATTTTTTTTTTTTTTTTTTTTTTTTAAATTATACATGCTTCGGCATGCTTTCATTTTTTTTCTATAAATTTATGTAATACTCATACAGATACAGATATAAAGTAAGATCTGTTTACTGTACATTTTAAAATTTATGCATGCTTCAGCATGATTCTAGTTGAAGCGTATATTCATTCACTAAGTTTGTTTGATACTTATTCATACACATGTACATTCTTAAAGATTGGATATCAAAGTCCAATTTCCGTAGTTTATCTATATTTTCTAAAGATCTGATAGCTAAAGAAATAAATAGAGTGAAGATCTTCTATAATAATCCCATTTTCATATTGTAAAATTTTGCGTGCTAGCGCTTTCGATGGGAAAATATACATACAACTTTATAAAAAGTGATAATATGATGTGCTGCTGAATATTGCACTATGTTATAGTTCATTTTAAACACTGAAGTTTTAGCAATATTTCATTCCGACCAGAATTCCACTACATTTAGTTAATTATCTTTCTTAAGACTCATCATTCCTAATCAATGCTGCAAAAACAACACAAACTAGATTTTTCGTTTTAATTTTATTTTTTTTAAATTCAACATTCATTCTTCAAATTACTTTATACTATATTAAGTAGCTTTTCCTCATTTGTTGAGTTGACTTTAATAGGAGACATTTTAATGGTACGATGAACTTTTCTATTGCATGCATTGAGTAAATCTTTATACATACCAATCCACTTATATGAACCATTAAAGCTAATTCTTTTCACATCATACCTTTCAATGATCTATTAAATCATTCTAATATTGATGCTTTCATATTAAGTAATCTTTAATCTTCTATTTATGTATGAGTTTTCCCAAGTATTTATTAAAAAATTCTTTAGAATCATCTGTTTGTAAGTTTTTTGGTACCCGTACCACTTCAAAAATATTTTCCATTGCCTTGGTTTTTAGAGTGCAGCTTTTATTTTCAGCTGTACTTTGAGAATGTGTCAATTACAGTCTTCAAAAATCAACAATTTCTATTTTCTGTAGAATAGTTCTACATTTCACCTAACTTAGCTCCATAAAACATCATATATTCCTGTCATTACATCTCTACAAGCACAAACAGTTGTTGAAATTTAATATGGACTTCGTTAACTAAATTCCTTTTTAAAGACATTGAATTGTTTCACAGATTTTTTCGAAAGTGTTGTGATCTACATCTTGCACTTTCAGCTATTTATACTAACATGTAGTTAATTTTCTAATCTATATATTTAACCGTAAACTCTTCAATTTGTTTTTAATTATTTACTTTTTAGAATTGCTTTTTCAATTTTATAACTGTCTTCTTTCTCTAATTTTATTTCACGTTGTTGTTCCTCAATTTGCATTTAAATATATTCTTGAATATTAATGCTTTAAGCTATATTATTAATTTGTCTTGTATTTTATCTTCATTCAGTTTAATGTAACTATCAACAATAGTTTGTATCTAATTCATTTATGCCTTCCAATACTGATAAGTCAGTATAAATGTCTTCAGAATTGGAAGTCTATGAGTAAAATCATCGTCATCATCATTCTCAGTATTAGCATCATTAAATATGATGGTATTATCAGATATTGTTCCTTCTACTAGTTTCTTTTGGGGTACTTGTCTATATCTTGAGTGAAGGTTTCTCAGGCTTTAAACTTGTATATTTTCAACTTCTGTCTTGATTTTACTTTCTTCTTTCATAAGAATTCTTTTAATATTTTTAGAACTATTTATGAATTCTTCTGCTATAGGTTTAAATGTATCTTTTAGTTGTTCACTTGTATCTATTTCACCAGTTTTTATACTACGAAGCTTTTTCTTCAACACATTTCTTGTCAACACCAACTGTTTTAAAATTTTCTCATCCAGGGCAAATAACAGGTATCAGCAATCATATCAGCTTTTCAGGAGCTGGTCTGGTTTTCAGATCAGCTTTTCAGGACCTGGTCTGGTTTTCAGATCAGCTTATCAGGACCTGGTCTGGTTTTCAGATCAGCTTTTCAGGACCTGGTCTGGTTTTCAGATCAGCTTTTCAGGACCTGGTCTGGTTTTCAGATCAGCTTTTCAGGACCTGGTCTGGTTTTCAGATCAGCTTATCAGGACCTGGTCTGGTTTTCAGATCAGCTTATCAGGAGCTGGTCTGGTTTTCAGATCAGCTTATCAGGAGCTGGTCTGGTTATCAGATCAGCTTATCAGGAGCTGGTCTGGTTTTCAGATCAGCTTATCAGGAGCTGATCTGATTTTTAGATCAGCTTATCAGGTAACAGATCAGGCTATCAGGAGCTATTCAGATTTTCATTTCAAGATATCTGAGTTAGATTTAGTCATCAGTGTACAAGTAGCTAGCCGTTTATAACATTTATATACATGAAGTTTAAAGTCAGATGAAATACGAAAAAGTAAAGTTTTATCTAGTAAAATTATTTTCTATAACGATCATCGTTTAATTCACTATCTTTGCTTAAAATCAAAAATCCATATTTATCCTTTCAACATGCTTTTTATTTTTCTCACCTAACTTAAACATTAAATATACATTATGATGATCTCTTATTAAATGTTTGGTGATTCTGGTGTAAGTTTTACATAAGTAGAATGAATCAACATTCTTATCTCTCCCCATACAAAAATATGCTTCCCACACGCATCATCGTTAAATATCATATTGGAACTACTTTGGACTGAAATAACAGATTCACTATCGGTAAATTTTGTAATATATTATTATTTTAATTGATGTAATTAATTTCTTCAGATATTTATATCTGGGGTGATATAAAGATTTTGAGTATAAATAAATGTTCTCAAAATTTAAGTCCATTAGGACTTTCTAGCAAGCCAATCATAGCGTTTTTTTTTCGTAATTTGACAGGTCAACTATTGTTGCACGAATAGAATTTGATATAAGGGAACTATGATTTATTTTTGAACTATCGTTCGATGAATCATCAATATTTCGTACCAAGGTATTTTAGGTTGTTTTACTAACCGCATTTATGTAGCTAAATACATTTTATAAATATTATCTCTTATTATAAAAAAATAAACTAATACAGCTATACCATATCAGAAAATATTTTCTGAAATCGTATAGCTGCATTAGTTTATTTTTTCTATAATAAGACATAATGATCCACACTCATAATCAAAACAGCATAAAAATATCCTTTGTTTTGACTATGAGTATGGATCAATATTTATGAAATGCGTTTAGTTACAAAAATGTGGTTAGTAAAACAAAGTATATTTTAACAGCCTTATTTATAACACTTATTAGGGCTTTATAAAGACTTTTTAAGAAAAAATGTTTATAAAAATTTGTTTTAAAAAGCCTTTACAAAGCCTTAATAAGTTTTATAAATAATGCTGTAAGAGTTTAAAATCAGTATTTTGTATGATAATACTGATTTGAAACTCTTAAAATATTCTTTGTTTTGACTATGAGTAGGGGCCATTATCTCTTATTATAGGACAAATAAAATAATATAGCTATACGATTTCAGAAAATATTTTCTGATATCGTATAGCTACATTTTTAATTTTTCTATAATAAGAGATAATATTTATGAAATACATTTCATAAATATTGGCGCATACTCATAGTAAAAACAACCTAAAAATACCTTGGTACGAAATATTGATGAATCATCAAAATTTCATACCATCCTATATTTATGTTGTTTTACTAATCGCATTTTGTAAATAAATGCATTTCATAAATATTATCTATTATTATAGAAAGAATCAAATAGTATGGTTATATGATATTAGAAAACATGATTTCTGATATCATATAATCATACTATTTTATTTTTCTATAATAAGAGATAATGACTCATACTCATAGTCAAAACAAAGGATATTTATATGCTGTTTTGATTATGAGTATGCGTCAATATTTATGAAATGCATTTAGTTATAAAATGCGGTTAGTAAAACAAAGTATATTTTAAGTATTTAAAACCACCATTTTTATGGTAATACCGGTTTTAAACACTTAAAGCATACTTTGTTTTGACTATGAGCATGAGCTGATATTTATGAAATGGATTTTATAAATATTGACTCATACCCTTAGTCAAAACAACCTAAAATACCTTGGTACGAAATATTGATGATTCATCGAACGATAGTTCAAAAATAAATCATATTTCCCTTATATCAAATTCTATTCGTGCAACAATAGTTGAAATGTCAAATTACGAAAAAAAAAACGCTATGATTGGCTTGCTAGAAAGTCCTAATGGACTTAAATTTTGAGAACATTTATTTATACTCAAAATCTTTATATCATCCCAGATATAAATATCTGAAGAAATTAATTACATCAATTAAAATAATAATATATTACAAAATTTACCGATAGTGAATCTGTTATTTCAGTCCAAAGTAGTTCCAATATGATATTTAACGATGATGCGTGTGGGAAGCATATTTTTGTATGGGGAGAGATAAGAATGTTGATTCATTCTACTTATGTAAAACTTACACCAGAATCACCAAACATTTAATAAGAGATCATCATAATGTATATTTAATGTTTAAGTTAGGTGAGAAAAATAAAAAGCATGTTGAAAGGATAAATATGGATTTTTGATTTTAAGCAAAGATAGTGAATTAAACGATGATCGTTATAGAAAATAATTTTACTAGATAAAACTTTACTTTTTCGTATTTCATCTGACTTTAAACTTCATGTATATAAATGTTATAAACGGCTAGCTACTTGTACACTGATGACTAAATCTAACTCAGATATCTTGAAATGAAAATCTGAATAGCTCCTGATAGCCTGATCTGTTACCTGATAAGCTGATCTAAAAATCAGATCAGCTCCTGATAAGCTGATCTGAAAACCAGACCAGCTCCTGATAAGCTGATCTGATAACCAGACCAGCTCCTGATAAGCTGATCTGAAAACCAGACCAGCTCCTGATAAGCTGATCTGAAAACCAGACCAGGTCCTGATAAGCTGATCTGAAAACCAGACCAGGTCCTGAAAAGCTGATCTGAAAACCAGACCAGGTCCTGAAAAGCTGATCTGAAAACCAGACCAGGTCCTGAAAAGCTGATCTGAAAACCAGACCAGGTCCTGATAAGCTGATCTGAAAACCAGACCAGGTCCTGAAAAGCTGATCTGAAAACCAGACCAGCTCCTGAAAAGCTGATATGATTGCTGATACCTGTTATTTGCCCTGGATGAGAAAATTTTAAAACAGTTGGTGTTGACAAGAAATGTGTTGAAGAAAAAGCTTCGTAGTATAAAAACTGGTGAAATAGATACAAGTGAACAACTAAAAGATACATTTAAACCTATAGCAGAAGAATTCATAAATAGTTCTAAAAATATTAAAAGAATTCTTATGAAAGAAGAAAGTAAAATCAAGACAGAAGTTGAAAATATACAAGTTTAAAGCCTGAGAAACCTTCACTCAAGATATAGACAAGTACCCCAAAAGAAACTAGTAGAAGGAACAATATCTGATAATACCATCATATTTAATGATGCTAATACTGAGAATGATGATGACGATGATTTTACTCATAGACTTCCAATTCTGAAGACATTTATACTGACTTATCAGTATTGGAAGGCATAAATGAATTAGATACAAACTATTGTTGATAGTTACATTAAACTGAATGAAGATAAAATACAAGACAAATTAATAATATAGCTTAAAGCATTAATATTCAAGAATATATTTAAATGCAAATTGAGGAACAACAACGTGAAATAAAATTAGAGAAAGAAGACAGTTATAAAATTGAAAAAGCAATTCTAAAAAGTAAATAATTAAAAACAAATTGAAGAGTTTACGGTTAAATATATAGATTAGAAAATTAACTACATGTTAGTATAAATAGCTGAAAGTGCAAGATGTAGATCACAACACTTTCGAAAAAATCTGTGAAACAATTCAATGTCTTTAAAAAGGAATTTAGTTAACGAAGTCCATATTAAATTTCAACAACTGTTTGTGCTTGTAGAGATGTAATGACAGGAATATATGATGTTTTATGGAGCTAAGTTAGGTGAAATGTAGAACTATTCTACAGAAAATAGAAATTGTTGATTTTTGAAGACTGTAATTGACACATTCTCAAAGTACAGCTGAAAATAAAAGCTGCACTCTAAAAACCAAGGCAATGGAAAATATTTTTGAAGTGGTACGGGTACCAAAAAACTTACAAACAGATGATTCTAAAGAATTTTTTAATAAATACTTGGGAAAACTCATACATAAATAGAAGATTAAAGATTACTTAATATGAAAGCATCAATATTAGAATGATTTAATAGATCATTGAAAGGTATGATGTGAAAAGAATTAGCTTTAATGGTTCATATAAGTGGATTGGTATGTATAAAGATTTACTCAATGCATGCAATAGAAAAGTTCATCGTACCATTAAAATGTCTCCTATTAAAGTCAACTCAACAAATGAGGAAAAGCTACTTAATATAGTATAAAGTAATTTGAAGAATGAATGTTGAATTTAAAAAAAATAAAATTAAAACGAAAAATCTAGTTTGTGTTGTTTTTGCAGCATTGATTAGGAATGATGAGTCTTAAGAAAGATAATTAACTAAATGTAGTGGAATTCTGGTCGGAATGAAATATTGCTAAAACTTCAGTGTTTAAAATGAACTATAACATAGTGCAATATTCAGCAGCACATCATATTATCACTTTTTATAAAGTTGTATGTATATTTTCCCATCGAAAGCGCTAGCACGCAAAATTTTACAATATGAAAATGGGATTATTATAGAAGATCTTCACTCTATTTATTTCTTTAGCTATCAGATCTTTAGAAAATATAGATAAACTACGGAAATTGGACTTTGATATCCAATCTTTAAAAATGTACATGTGTATGAATAAGTATCAAACAAACTTAGTGAATGAATATACGCTTCAACTAGAATCATGCTGAAGCATGCATAAATTTTAAAATGTACAGTAAACAGATCTTACTTTATATCTGTATCTGTATGAGTATTACATAAATTTATAGAAAAAAATGAAAGCATGCCGAAGCATGTATAATTTAAAAAAAAAAAAAAAAAAAAAAAATCCTCACGTCATACAATTTTGTAAGCAAAGAAATTTTATGATTTTGTGGTCAATGAAATACATACATATGTATCTACTTTGTAAAAATTCAAAAGAGCGAACTGGTATATTCTAATAGTAAAGATTTTTAATTGTAACACTCTACATCTCGGACTCTTACGTCACTATCGATAGAAGCATGCTAAGGCATGCATACTAGCAAAATATATAAAGCTGTTAGAAGGTGATGAGACAGCAATTGTATCTGGATCAACCCAACTCATGAATGTATTGTATACGGAGATGATTGATGGTGATGATGACGTTTTTTAAGTGAATAATCATTACATATGAATGCGACAGTGATTGACCCCTCAAACCTCATGTAGAAATACTTGAGGGGAAAAATTCTCTCAAAACATAGATATTTCATTGTTTCTAACACTTTATGAATACACCAACGGTGAATTGCTGGTAGAGGTAACTGAGTTATTTGAGATCGATTTGATACAATAGTTGTATATTAAACATGCATTTCTTTGTATCTAAACTAATTTCTACATACCTAATGTATATACCCACCAAAAAATTAGACAAAAATTCTCTATTCCAAGTAGTAAAATCTAAAAAAAGGAGTGGCACATTAGAAGAAAAAATAAATAAATAAAAATAGAGACTGACTGACCAACTAATACGTACACTCTGCCCGATGGGCACGTATCGTAGAAGAAGACCATAACAAAATATCTTCTTATAAAGAAGCATTGGAAGAAGTTAGACGTTTAGTTAAGTTTGCAGAAGAAGACTACACAGCATTTGAGCCCTTGAAATATTTAGAATGCTATTATGGGGACAAAATTATTAAAGAAAATGAAAAAAAAAAGTCATATAGAACATTAAATAAAAGCCATAGGTGCTCACCGTTCATAAAATAAACATATGTATATGTATCTTATTAATGTAAACATATTATCAGTATAAAGCAACAGAAATTTCGTCATACAAAGTCATCTTGTATCCTAGAGGAGCCGTCGATAGGGTATACCTAAATTATATGAAAACGAGTTCGTTTTCTGTTGATCGCTATTAAAGAAGAAAATATGTTTGTTCATTATGATTTAACTAATTTAAAAGTACATTTAAATTCAGTCTCATACCCGTACTTCTTAACATAAAAATTAAAAATAAATGTTATCCAATTCTATATTATACTATGTATCAAAAATTTCAAAAAAGCTGTTATATGAAAGAATCTCCAGCGCTTCTAACTGCATCAGAGTTTAAGAAAAAAAACTCCTTTTATTCAATTTAATAAAATTTTAATTTGAAGCAGTAAGCAAATACATCAGCTTACTGCATTCTTATTCATAATCGTATAATAGAATATATAACCCCTAAAGGACAAAGTCTAAAAGTCTTATAAATTAAGAAATATAGAAAATAACATAATTTTTATAAACGCGTAAAGTTGCAAAAGTAATTCAAATGATTTCATCGCAAAAAACAAACAAAAAGCAGCGATTGTTTTCAACAATTATGATTTTTTGATTTCCAATGTTTATCAATAAAAAATAAAAAATAAGTAAGTTAACTAACAACAAAAAAAAAAAAAACTATCAGTAACTAAGCTGGAGTGCCGGATCAGTTTCATTTAAAAATGTTTATACATTTTTAAAAAGCAAAGCAAGTTTTTCAAAATAAATGTAGAAGGCTATAGCTAGAAAAAATTTTATACCCTATACTTTAAAAACTGTAAATTAAGTATAAGAAATATTTCTATTATAGTTACTATTACTATAGAGTATGTAAGTACATATCTTCAAGAATTCAGTTTTACTTACAACAGAAAATCCTCACAAACTTTTAAGTAAACGCAGATAAAAATTAAAATGTTTTTAATTTCACCAACAACAGACATCACATGACAAAAAATAAAATAAAAAATGTATTCAAAGATTGAGTTGAACACTTATTTGTATGTACATATATATGTACATACATACATACATACATACATACATAAAATCAATTTGTAGATATGTATGTATACATATCAAATTTCTTATCAATGCTTAAGTATTTATTAGATCTACATCATGAAAACATATGAAGCGTCGTTTAGTTAAAGCACAATGCAAATATAAACAATCCATACACTCAGGGAAAATCTGCAGCTTAAAAATAAGAATTCATCACATTAATTCAATAATTTTTAATATAATAGAAAATGTATATTGAGATATCTACAAACTAATGAGTTCAATAAATGAATACTGTAAATTAATATTTTGTCCATATTGAAATAAGAAATTTCAATATGACTAAACCTTCGCTAATGGTTCTTATTAATTCAGCATGGTTCTTACTGATTTCAAGTTGGTTTTTCTCTGTGTGTATATAACTCTTTCAGTCAAAGAAGACGAATGTAGTTAAATAAACAAAATCTGTAATATAAACAAATTTCACACAGACCGACTTCAACGCGAGACAAATTTAAGCATGAGAAAATATAAAGCAATCGTAAGTACAAAAGCATACTAGGATTAGGGAAGTCCAGATATATGATAGTAATTTATAGTACCAAATGTCGATGTTGAAAACAATTTATTTCTACCTACATATAAATACCAGCTCAAATACACACACATAGCAGAATTCATATAAGAAATATCCAAGAAAATTTCAACAACACCCCACCTTTTGCAAATCATGACGAGCCTTAAATTCTCCCTCAGATATACATACACAAATTCCCATGATCATACATACATATACAATATATAAGATTAATCTCAACAACACAACACTCTCACCTACCTGAAATTACAGATAGTCTTAAACTTCTACAGACGTCTATACACATAGATTCTCACGGCTACATATTACAAGAACACCTCGCCCCTAATAAATCACAATCATCTTAAATTCTTACAAAAATACATACATACATACATACGCATAACCAATTTACCTCAACAACATCCTCACCCACCTCAAATCACGATCAACCTTAAACTACTATAGAGAGACACATTCACAAATCCCCATGGCTACATATTACGTCAACAACCCTGCCCACCCAAATCATGGTCAGCCTTAAACTCCTACAGACATACAAACACACAGATTCCCCCGGTTGCATATTACTAGAACACCTCACCCCTCATAAATCACAATCAGCCTTAAGCTCCTACAGAAATATACACATTGAAATTCCTACAAACATACACACACACACACACACACACACACACACACACACACACATACACACACATTCACACACAACTACACACGCAATCGATCTACCTCAACTACACCCCGCCCCCTGCCAATCAAACCTTCACCTAAATTCTCACAGACAGACAGACACATCCACAAATTCCTATGGTTACATATTACGGCAACAACGCCGCCCACTCAAATCACGGTCAGCCTTAAATTCCCACAGTCTAGCAACACCTACATTAGCATTAGAAAAAATAACTTTCACGTTTTCCCGTCGTCATTAGGAAAAATCATTTTCCCGTCGGCATTTGAAAAAATTATATTCGTTTTTTGCCGTCGGCATTTGAAAAAAATAATAATCATGTTTTGCCGTCGGCATTTGAAAAAAATAATAATCATGTATTGCAGTAGGCATTAGGAAAAATTATCATGTATTGCAGTAGGCATTAGGAAAAATTATAATGTTTTGCCTTCGGTATTACGAAAAATCATTAGATGATTTTCCGTCAGCATTAGGAAAAACCATTTTCATGATTTTCCCCGTCGTCACATACACACATAAAAACCGCCAAACTATGAACCGCCTTAATACATTCACACAAAATATTCCACACACAAACTTCCCACGGTCAGGCAGGCAGACAGACAGACCGACAGACAGACATACACTTAATGTAAACAAAAACTCCTAATGTAAACAAAAAACTCCTAATGTAAACAAAAAAACTCCTTATATAAACAAAAAATTCCTTATGTAAACAAAAAAACACAAATTTCCAAGAATTTAACAATTTTCAAATTTTAATTACCCAAATTTAACAATTTCAGCCCACAATTTAACAATTTCAGCAACAATTTAACAATTTTAATTGCCACAGAAGCGATAGTTCCCTACTACTTCTGACAATTTTCCATTTGCTTATACCAACAAAATACATGTGTTTTTTGGTGTTGTATTTTTGTTGTAGTCGTGCATGTACCTAGTATAATTGTATCATGTTTACAGTGATATGAAACGCCCTTGCGACCACAGTTATGAAATTTGTATATCTGTACCCATGCCACAGAATACAACTTTGCCACAGAATACAATCTTTGCAACTTTTGATAATGCCTCAAACGAGTTTATATCAACTGAATCTCTTAATAATGAACTCAATATTTTTCCCATTGCATTAAATGAATCAATCTTTCTCCATTGTCTATACTAGATAAAATTTCGCTATTAGACTATATTTGAGTAAATACTTGTATTATGTCTTCTTTGTTGTATGGCAAATCGCTGTTCACATTAATTATGCATAAAATATTAAAGTTTGATGGTAATATGGTAGGTATTTATTCAACCACGCCTATTAACACTACGACCACACCAGCAATTTCACGTAATTCACACGTTGATTTTTCAATGATTTTTTGAAGCACGATTTTTGGAGTTTGTAGGCGAACGGTATAGAAAAGCAAAAAAGGAAGAAAAAAAATTACATTTTCCGTTCTACGAGTTTTTTTTCCAAATTTTCTTTACACATATTTTAATTTTTTTATGTTGCTTTATTTTATTTTTTCATTGATTGCGACAACAGCTTTTTTTTAATACAAAACAGTGTTACCTATAGGTATTTGTCTTACTAATATATGAGCAAAAATATTTTATTTTGGACAAAATGAAGGTATTTTTAATTCTCATATTGCATTTTTTGTGCATAAATGTAAAAATGACTTTAAATATATTTTTGCTCACAAACCGTTTCAAAATTTATTTTTGCTCGAAATTACATAGACTTTTGTCTAATTAAGATATCAACAGACGACATGTTTTTCACATAGTATGTGCCAGAATTTACATATGTAAACGAAAACATGTCGTGTGTTACCTTTAAAACATTGCTTGTGTAAAAAACATGACAAAAAACATAAGACATTATTTGAAATAGAGCGTGCTCTATTTTCTTATGTTAAACATTAGTGTCCTGCACAAGACTATTTATAAGACCTTTCAAGACATGAGAGATTTTTTCAAATGCTTTACTACAGGGAAATATTCTAATAGAATCGCTAAGCAACACTGTTGGCAAGTAATTTTTTTCGGTGGTTTGTCTTGCCATCAGTGTTGTTTAGCGATTGTTTTAGAATATTTCGCTGTAGTAAAGCATTGGAAAAAATCTCTCATGTCTTGAAAAGTCTTATAAATACTCTTGTGCAGGACACTATTAAACATACAGCACCAAATGTCTATGTCATGCGAACACTATCATTAGCCGTCTGAATGAAGTATTTTGCAAGACAAATTAATTATATATTTTTTTTTAATTTAACGTTGTCGTTTTATTAAAATAAGTCCAAAAATGTATAGAATTTTAGATACAACCTCAACGTCTTGTTTAAAAAAGAAAAAATTAAAAAAGCAAATTTGCGTCACCAGTACTACAGCGACGGAACCAAAAATATTTCGACGGCTGCAAGCCATTTATAAAACAAACTAGGTGGATATTTATGTACTGAAAAAGAAGAAGTGATACTACATGTACGTTTGTGACCAAAAATTATAAACCTTATGTAAATTAACCAATATTGACAAGCATAAAGAAAAACATACGAGTCGAAAACTTAAAAACCACATGTAAAAGACATGTTGTCTGTTGCTACCTTTATTTTGGTGTCGCACTGCTGAGAGAATATTTATTTTTATGTGATAGGATAAGAAAAAAGGCTTTCTGGTGCTACTTTTTGTGTCAATTTATATGTTTTTAATTTATCTTTCTTTAAATTAGATTCCTAAAATTTTTAGCTTTTAGTATGGGGTAAAATTTTTAACATGTAGAGAAAGAAACAAACGGATTTTTTTTAAAATCTACTGGCAACACTGATAAAATTTTTGGAAGAAAAAAATAAAAACTAGAAACATGGAAAAATCATCGTATGAATGTAAAATGTTTTTGGAAGCAACTTTTAAAGAGAATCAAAAATAAAAGAAGATTTTTAAATCATCGTATGAATTGGGCCTTTGATGTGTCTTAACACAAGCAATAACGCTGGCAGAATGATGACGTCAGATTGCTTGTGGTCAACAATGTATTTAGAGGTGGTGAACACGTGTATTCAAATATATTTGCTTTTTATTCACATAAATACTTAAATTGTCAATAATTTTATCCCTTTCTAATTTTAAATTGAACTTTATTGGTTTTATGTAGTTAAAACTTTTATTTTCTGCTTTTACGTTGAAAAATTTCAACATAATTTGTATTTGACAGCATGTGTTAAGAGATTATTGCTCAGCAATGTATTTTAACAGTTGTTGCTGAATATACATTTGAACACATATTCATACGGTCCACACGCAAATGAATTTAAAAAAGCACTGAGCACTAACTTCGAAATTTGTCGCGTCGAAAATTTCAAAAAGCACTAAAAAGGGTGCAAAAAGCACCGAGTTGGCAACGCTGTCAAACTCCTCAGCAGTTGAGTTGGAAGTAGACTGCCAGTGCCGAAAGTGTAGTTGTTTTGGGTAAAGGTGGTGGTACATACCACGTGTTACGAGGCAACGCTTTACGTGTTATACCATGTTCACACGGACAGCAATTCTTGAGGTTCGCTCTTTCATTCAAGGTTGGCGATAGAATCTTGATTGAATCAACATGGTTCGCCATACAAATTTTTGAGAGCGAACCATCTTGGTTCATTTGAATCTTGCTGCGAACCATGAAGAAAATGCTATCATCGCTAGTTTTGATAACAAATTATCGCTATTATAACTGAACTAGCTATCAAAACAAAATGAGTGTATACATACACATACACATGAGTAAACAAAAAACCATTAAAAAAATGGGTGAGTGTATGAATTAAAAAATATTTTATTCATTATTGCTTAATATGTTTATATACTGTAAAAAAGCAAATAACATAGAATATAAAACTCCTGCCAACAATTCACGTATAGATGTGTGCATGTATGTATATAAATGAAACCAGTGATGCCAACTTTTGAGACTCAAAAAGCGTTAAAATTTTTGAAAAAAGGGCTAAATTGAAAAAATATACGTTTAGCGTTATATAAAGTAAAATTTTAAAATGTTTCTGTTGTAAATCAAAACATCAAAAACACTTTAGTACAGTAATTTATTAGAAAATCCTGAGATCATGAGAGCTTGCGTAAGTACATTTCATATTACATTTTAATAAGGTACATATAAATAGTGCACATGCATATGTAAGAGAAGTAAATATAAATATGTATGTATCTACGTTTACATAAGTGCATACATATAAAGTTCGTTGTTTTAAAATAAAATTTCGATTTCTCGCTCTTCCTAAAACATACATTATCTATTTTAGGCTACACTGAATATCGTTTAAAGCACAAAAAATTTCGAAGAAATAAATAATTATTCTATAGTCTTCTTCTTTTTTAAATTGGTAAAGCAAACTAGCAAAATTAAATGAGTAAATAGTCATTATTAAATTAAAGGACGAATAAGTTCACAAAGATTATAACTTATATACATATTGGGACCAAATTTTTTTTTTCGCGTTTTGAGTGACTGAAATCGGGTTAAATCTAGCCCGAAAAGTGCTAATGCCCATATTTTGAGTTGGTAACCAAATTGTATTTTTTTTTATTTCTATATATTTATACACGAATTAAATAATAATTAAATGACCAACCTTGTTTGTTTGGTTTCATAAAATTTATTTTATGCAATTATAATTTTCTACATGTTTTGTTTATGTTCTTTGGAAAGTCCTCCTCCAGACGTGCAATTTTTGTTGCTGCAATTTCTTAAAACTTTGATTTGAAATTACATAAGTGTCCACATTATGAAGCTCTAATTTTTCAATTATGCATTAAAAAATTGTATTGCACCACAAGTTTCCCTGAAAAATTAACAATTTTATTTGCTGTTTCTAATGTTTTCTGTTTTTTATACAACTGAAGAAATAAAACTATAAAAAATGTCAAATACAACTAACAACTTGAAATTAACAATTACGAATTTCAAATCAAAAGAGAGTTGCAGAGCACTGTTGTGAATCATAGTTGAACAACCTCGTACCTCTGCATTGCACTAATTTGTTGACGCAGCAGTAACCAGTTCATTCACTTGGTTACTTTTTATTTTCTTTGCGCTGACAAGTTGTGCAATATCGATATTTTGTAATTGGGTAAAAAGCTAAATAATATTTATGAAATAAGTTATTGTCTAGTTAGCATAAGAAAAAGAATTGTAAGTAAAATATTGTAGAAATATATCAAAGTATATTTTGTATAAATATCTTATAGAAAATAAAAGTGACACAGTCAGTTTGCAGTGACAGTTGTAAGCGTTGTAATTATAATAAAGGATACCTACGATTCCCAAGGGACCCTCCAGGTTATAAACAAAGAAATAATAAGACTTGTTCTTTAATAAAAATACCTATACCTGCGATTCCCAAGGGACCCTCCAGGTTACAAGTATCATAGACAAAAATACACTATAACATAATTTGGCGCAGCCGGTAAAGCTTTGCATGCTATTATTCCGCTTGTTTCTGGCTTGGAAAGTTTCTGTTGGTACAGCTTTTATAGCTCGCCTTGGAAGCAGTGAAAAGCAAGTGCAGTCGGTTTAGTGGCCGCAAATTGATCCTTGCTACCATATAATTTCGTCTGTTTCTGACTTGGAACGTCTCTGTTGGTACAGCTTTTATAGCACGCTTTAGAGGCAGTGAAAAGAAAGTACAGTCGACTTTGTGGACGCATATCGATCCTTCAAACAAAAAAATATAAGAGGTAATATTAACTAACATTGCATAGGTAACTTTTTTTAATATGAAAGGAAAAAACTTGGGTTTTATTAACTATGCAGTTAGGTAATTTGTACATTACACATTACCTAAAATCCAAGTTAATATAAACTATTAGAATAAGGTACATACATACATATATTTTTCGAAATTTTTTTTGAAATGTTTTCTTTTTTATTGTCAAAAGTAAATTATTGAGCAAGAAGGTATGTACATTAAATTTTTAAATTTATGTAAAGTAATTCTTTTTAATTATTATAGATGAACTAGCTTTGCCCGGCAAACGTCCTCTCTCTTCCTTGCTTTCCGTTTTTTACTTTTTCCTTCAGAAGCTGCAGACGACCTATAACTTCGATCCCAAGTTTTAATGGTCTCTACCAACTCAGAGCTGCTTTACGATTACCGGAAAACGTGGTCTTATGCCAGGAACACAACTGAAACGAACGACTAATTTCGTGGACGGTGGCGAATTCTTCTATAATAATTCGTTGAGTAAATTCGTCGTGTGAAGCACAACAACGACGAATAAATGAGAGCTCTTATAATTGATAAAGTTGCTTAGTGTTTGTGCAAAGAGAGAGAAAACTGTTGTTTCTTCGGCTTATGCTATAAACACAATCAAAGGCTACCGACCATCGACTACAGACTACAAAAGTAGCTGGCTACAAAAATAGCCAAGCCGCCAGCTATTTAATTCTATTAACGACTACCGACCACTAACTACAAAAAAGTCAGAAATTTTTTAAATCCATGACAGTTATCGAACTATAAATAGTTAATATAACTAAAATCCATGATAATTTGCCACATTATGAAATTTCACAGAAAACAAAAATATGAATTTACCTAGTCGTTAAGGAGTTTCAACTAAAATTTTAGTTGATTTTTCGAACATAGAAATCAACTAAAATTTTTGTCAAATTACCTAAAAAACTTTGTAAGTGCCATTATACCCTTTCACTTAGTTAAAATTATACCATTATTTTAGGAAATATAACCTATGATTTTTTGTGTGTGTTATTACCATAATAATCTAATAAAAATAAAAGTGTATTTCTTAAAAAAAAAAAAAAAAAAAAAATAATTTAACCTTGCACTGTAGACATTTTTTTGTGTGTGTATTTATAAATTTTTCTGCCACGAAAAACAACAAGTCCGGTTTTGGTCAAGTTGGTAAGGATGGTAAGTATAAATTTAATTAAATGGGCAGTCCACAAAAACAAACGGACAAACTAATACTTCAATTAAATGACTACAACATTAACGTTGGTAGTCTTCAATTGCATGTATGGTCGGAATAGAAAGCCTTTAATTCTGATAGAACATTCCTAGATACTCATAAAAAATTGTAAGGAATAACAAATTTACTAAGTTAGAAGAAGTAGGGTATAAACTTGGAGTTATAAGTGAATTAAACGGAAATAAGTCAAAGGAACTCGGAAAACGTATCCAAGAGTTAGTCAAAATTAGGTTTGGAGAAATTTAGCACCAAACTAGAAAGTTATATAGATTATACAAATGAGTTGTTAGAACAGCAGGTAAAAGAGAACGAAGAACTAAGATTACAGTTACGACAGAAATGACTGAGTGAGAAGGAGATTGAAAAACACTTAAAATTAAAATACTTGATTAGCGAGAAGGACAACTCGATACAAAGGTTATCGGTAGCATTGTCAAACGCGAAGAGAGAACTAAATATTGCCTGCAGATCTCGTTCACTAATTCCTTCAATTAGTTTGCCAGAAAACTCCACAGTCACAGACTTATCACATGCTACCCAAGGAATTCCATCAGTAGTAATTCATACACAACAAGAAATTATAGAAGAAAAAGACACGAATACAACAGAACATAATAAAAATTTTCGCAAGGAGGAAGAAGGAAATAGATTATTGAATAAAGTGAAAAATTAACTATCACACGCGAGAAAAACTGTCAACAGAGGATACACAACATATACTATAAAACGAAAACTAGCAGATATAGCAAAATATGAGAAGGAATTTAAAGAGCTGAGGCTAGAAGAAGTTCAGCTTAAAACAGAATTTGATAAATACCTACAAGAAGATAGGAATTCACTAAAGAAGTACCCATCATCACCTATAACCACCGAAGAAGATTCCAGTAGCATAAATACAAAAGCATACCAAATGCCTGCAATCTCGACAATTACCAAAATAGTAAACAATATAGTCCCCACATTTTTCGGCACCGAAGGACCAGATTTAACATCGGAAGTGTTTCCAACACAATATATTATAGAATGCCTGAAATTGCGATTAATGGGACCAGCTTACGTTCAAATAGCACCACAAACATTCGGCACCATAGACGATTTGTGTGATTTAATAAAAAAGGTGTATTTGAAGAGGAAAACCTTAGATCAAATAAGAGAACTCATAGTTTCGTGCAAGCAAGGAAATCAAGAGTCAGCAAGCAGATTTGGTAATCGACTTGAAACTATACTAAATGAAGCAGGGAGTTTAGTAACAAATGAATGGAGGGAAGAAGGTAGCAGAAAAACGATACTGGAAGACTTCAAAAGAAGCTTTATCAAAGGTCTTAGGGACCAGGCATTAAGGACTAGGTTTATTGGCCAAGAAAGTGAAAGCTTACAGAAACTAGCTCAAATACTAGGGGATGCTGAGCAACTTTTTTGAGAAAACCCCATCGCAATAAACATTATTACGCTGACTACTCAATGCAGTTTCTGTAAGCAACAAGGTCACAACAGAACAAATTGTGAACAGAGGCTTAACACACCATATTGCATTAAATGTGGGGAATATGGGCATGAAATTGGGCCAGCATGTGAATCAAACAGAGACACTTGAGTTGACAAGTGTGATTACTGCAACAATAAGGGACATAAGGAAGTAGAATGCAGAAAACGTTAAGAGCATTATTCTGTAGGATATGCAGAACGTCCGGACACGCAGAAAATCAGTTCTGTAGAAAACCACAGCAAAGATATTCAGGCAACCCAAACACACCGCTGAACACAAACTGGCAACCACCTAACGGTAATTACTTTAGAAGAAATGACAATGACCAAAGGCAATAACACAAAAGCACGCAAAGTGGTCAACAGTCTACAACCCAAAGGTCCATCAATGCCAACATGAATCAAGTATACCATGGCCGTGGGAGAAATGAGCCACCGAAATGCTATAATTGCAATGAAACCGGACATCTAAGAACTAACTGCCCAGCACGTAATTCGGGAAACTCGCAGTGGCCCAGCCAAAACTAAGTGACTGGGATGCCGAAAATTCATGGACACACAAAAATTTAAATGAAGTCAGCAAACGAAAGTTTATTATCATTAAACCAAGTGAGGGTAGAAACTAAAAAGACTGGCAAGAAAATACATTGGCATAGAAACATCCATACCTATA
This sequence comes from Tachina grossa, assembly GCA_949987645.1. NCBI lineage: Eukaryota > Metazoa > Arthropoda > Insecta > Diptera > Tachinidae > Tachina > Tachina grossa. The sequence goes on from OX465274.1 coordinate 89,668,707, forward strand.
TACCGGAAAATTATACAGAAAGAAACTATTCTAACTGCAGGTCTGAGTCGCAAAAAGAACAGAATCTGCAAGGTGGTAACAATAGAATAGTAGAGAAAACTTACGCATTTATTGATTTTCTATGCAATGAAGTACTGGGTAAAAACTCATCCTTACTGGTAGATACAGGAGCAGACACCACATTAGTAAAAGCTGAAGCTTTAGCACCATACGTGGAGATAGACTCAAGCAATCAAAAGGACTTGTAATGCATATTTGGGGGAAATGAAAGGAACTATAACTGCACAACATGCATGCATAAAAATACTTGAAGTACAGATGCATGTAGCACCAGAAGGTAGCCGACTTCCAGCAGATGGATTACTCGGTAGAGATGTATTATGGAACAGGACTGTTACCGATACAATTAACAAAAATATTAAATTTTTTGATAATAAGCAAGAAGTAGCGTCCTTACCCCTTACTACAGAAGGGAAAACCCCCCAGGTGTATATAGCCGAAAATTTATCTATCAAGGGGCGCTCCCAGGCAATAATATCGGTCGTAGTTACAACAGGTAAAGGAGAAATTATAGTAAATAAATTAGAAATTTTTCCAGGGGTTTTTGTGGGTGGAACACTAACAACGGTCAAGGAGGGCACCGCATTTGTGCCCATTTTAAACACCAATGATTCTACAATAAATATCAATGACAAAATAGGTTTGAGTTATGAGACCCCGAAAAACTACACACTAGAAGCGACATCAGTTATAAATACAGTAGAAACTACAGATAAAGCAGTGAGAAGTAAGTTACTTATTAAAATAGTACCGTTGAGTTCAGATTTGAACCCGGAAGAGCGGGTTTCAATCGAAAATATTTTGAAATCGTACGACGATGTGTTTCATCTACCAGGAGACAGTCTTACGTAAACCAGTGTACTTAAACACAAAATACCAACTGATCCCTGTCAACCTACAATAAATACTAAGCAGTATAGGCTACCTGAGGTCCATCGAAATGAGATTAATAGTCAAGTAGGCCAGATGATCAAAGACGGAATCATATCTCCCAGAACTTCTCCTTGGAGTTCATCAATTCTTCTAGTACCCAAAGTTGACGGAAAGAAAAAATAACGTTTGGTAGTCGACTTCAGGAAATTGAATGACGCATTTATAAAACAAGTTTTACCCATACCACGGATTGACAAGATCCGGGACCAGCTGGGATACAGCAGATTCTTTTCGACTCTCGATCTAGCAATCGGGTACCATCAAGTTTTAATGGACCCAAGCGATAGACAGAAAACGGCATTCAGTACGAATTTGGGCCATTTCGAGTTCAATCGTGTGCCTTTTGGTTTAACAGGAGCACCAGCCACTTTCCAGAGAATCATGAATTCAATATTAACCGGTCTACAGGGTATCGACTGTTTTGTATATTTGGACGATATAGTAATATACGGAAGAAATCTAGAGGACCACCAGATACGATTAAAGCGTGTACTAGATGTCTTAAGAAGGTATAATCTCAAGTTACATCCCGAAAAGTGTAATTTTCTCCAAACGGAGGTAGTTCATCTGGGCCACCAATGTTCGGAAAAGGGAGTATTACCGGATCCCAGTAAAACAAGAGCAGTGAAGGACATACCGCCGCCCAAAAATATCAAAGAACTACAAGCATCTCTGGGACTGATTAACTATTATAGGAAATTTATGCCAAACTCCTCAGATATAGCACTACCACTTAACAAATTATTAAGAAAGGAAGTGAAATTGGAATGGACTCAGGAGTGCCAACAAGCCATGAACAAACTGAAGGCAGCAGTCGCAATCCTCCTCTACTACAATACCCTGATTTTACAAAACCATTTATTCTTACCACTGATGCAGGTAATGAAGCCTTAGGAGCTATTATTTCTCAAGGAGAGCCAGGTAGTGATTTACAAATTTACTTCGCGAGCAGAGTACTAAGCGCCACAGAATAGCAACATTCTGCAATAGAGAAGGAACTACTTGTATAGTATGGGCAGTTAAGACGTTTAGACCTTATTTACTAGGCCGACCCTTTACGGTCTTCACAGACCACAAGCCCTTAAAAGGCATTGCGAATCTAAAGAATCAAGAAGGCAGATTAGGCCGCCTAAGACTTAAACTGCTGGAATTCGATTTTGAGATACGTTATAAGCCGGGGAAAAGCAATCAGAACGCGGATGCTCTAAGTCGTCTCCCAATAGAAGAAGTAAACATAGAAGCAATAACTAGAGCAAAAGCAAGAGAACTTCAAGTAAAACTGAAAAAGGGAAGCGAAACACAAACTGATGAATTAGATGTAAGTGAAGATATGGAACAGGAAGATACCGCAGCGTATTTAACTAATAAAGAAGATATTAAGAAAGTAATGAAGGCATTCCATGATACACCTTTGGGAGGACACCAAGGGTCACTGAAAACATACCATCGCACTAGAAATCAGCATAAGTGGTATGGTATGCAGCGACAAATTAAAAACTATGTTGCCACCTGTAAAATTTGCCAACGAAACAAAAGTTCAAAAGTAGAAAGAATGCCGATGATTTTAACAAAAACACCGAATAGACCATTTGAAAGACTTTATATGGATATTGTTGGGCCGTTGCCAGAATCTGCTAGGGGCAATAAATATATAATTACATTTTTGGACGATTTCTCTAAATTCTTAGCATGTGCGGCCATCTCAGACATGGAAGCAACCACGGTGGCAAAAGAGTTCTTCAATGAAATAATATCCCGTTTTTTATCCCCAAGGTTTTCGTGACTGATAATGGTACAAATTTTACTTCGAAACTATTTAGAGAAGTTTGTAAGCTGTTACGAACAAAAAATATTAACACCACCCCCTATCACCCTCAATACAATGAATCGTTGGAAAGAACTTTTGGCAGAGTTTTTTAGAAGTTTCGTTAAGATGGATTGCATTAAAACTATAAAACTAAAACAACTAAAGATAGTAGCTAATCAGGAATAGTTCAGAATTAGTTCAAAAAAGACCTGTCACTTTATTTCCAACCTTAGTGAACTTTGGCTCGAAACCAAATGTTCAAGGCGAAATAGAAGTGCAAGGCAATATAACAATAATAATGAAGAAAAGGAAAAATAAGGTACAAAAAATACGTATGCAGTCGCATATAAGAAGAAAAATAGAAAGAAATAAAATATAAATAAACGAGAAGGATATTCAAGCTCCAACGAAGACCTGTCACTCCATTTCCAACTTTAGTGAACTTTAGCTCGAAACCAAATGTTCAAGGCGAGATGGAAGTACAAGGTGATATAACATTAATAACAAGAAAGAGGAAAAATAAGATAAAAACACACATATGCAGGAGCATATAAGTGAAAAAAGGAACAAAATATAACGTGGATTTACTAAAATCATAATCGATAGTTTAACGACATCGTAGAGTATGTGAAGATATGACAAAGGAAGTCTGACCAATGTACATACATACTTATATACATATAATAATAAAACTTTTAACAGCAGAAGAAGAGAAATGCAAACACTATAGGAAGATGAAACTAAAATATTTTTTTACAAACATACGGAGAAGTTGTATGTTAGTCTTGCATTATTATAAAAAAAGAGGTCACAATGATTTAAATGCATAACATTAAACTTTCATTGCTTCTTATTTGAAATTTAATTGAATGATTATTATTATAAAAAAGGGTTACATAATTTTCATAGGGCATTAAACTTTCATTGCCTTATATTAAAATTTAATTAAATTTTTGGTTGTTTTGTTTGTAAAAAAAAAAATAAAAAATAAAAACCAAATTGTCTTTCGTCTGTTCAAAAGTAGGTCATTATTTTGCAACTACAACAACATTACGGACACTAAAATTAAAAAGAAAAAAAAAACAAAAGACGGAATATAATCTAATATACAGAGACACTGGCATATATTTGCAACTAAAACAAAATATAGAAAGACAAAAATAAACCAAAACATTAAAAATTGGACGAGTAAGTATAACATAAATACAATATGTACATGCATACATATTTATATGTGGGTTGAATGAATTTTTTTTATTTTTTATTCAAAACAAATTAATTGTAAATTTTGTTAAGTAATTTGAGTTTTGAAGGTTGGAAAACCTTAGGCTAGGTCAATAAATTTTAGGAATAAATAAATTTAAGGAAGCAAATACGAAAAATAATTCAATAGTTAAATTGCAAGTCATATTTCGGATAAAGCGAAAATATGGATATACATACATATGTACATATATATATATATATATATATACATACATATATGCATGTATAGATGAAAAACAAATTATCTATTTTTTGTTATAAATTTCACACAAAAAAGTAATATGAATAATTTTATATTAACAATTAAAATATTATCAAATAAAAAAAAATATATATATATATAATTAATTGAATTTTCACCTATAAACAATATAATAATACTAATTAAGTTTTTTCACTCAATTTAATTAATGCAATTAAGAGAGTCCCTGACACAAATTTCAACACATAAGGATAAACAAAATCACGTCAACCTAACTTAGATGTCAAGAATCAGAACATCGACAGAAAAAGTGCGTATTTTCTTTCCGCCAAAGGGGGAGGTATGTTGTGAGTCGAAGACACTTACACTTATATATTTTATAATAAGACCACTTGCATTTGAGATTTAAGACAAAAGCATTTTGATCCAATTACTTTTTTTTAATACATATATTTATTTATTGTATCTTCAAATATGAACGATAAGTATTCAAATCTTAAATCTAAAATATAATTATTAGGCCCGACCACTGTCGGACATAAACTTACTGATAGTTATAAATAATACATAAGTAGTGATAATCAAAAAGGAAAAAAAAATTATTTTCGAGTAGTCCCATCTGGAGTGTTGAGTATAAGAGCCCTTGTGTCCCTCTTTTTTAGGCGGATGTGTCCAGTAAAGTTCAAAATATTACGAGCAAGCGGATTAGGATGTGATTCGAGTTTTGTTAAATATTTTCCTGCGTATTTTGCAATTTCTACGATCACTAGTGGCATATTCAAATCACGATGTATATTTGAATATTTAATGTACCATGGACCCGAAGTTATCATACGTAAAAATTTTTTTTGCCTTCGTTGGATTCTCTCAACATTGGAAGCTGAAGCAGTGCCCCATAGTTGAATTCCGTAGCACCATATAGGTTTCAAAAGTGACTTGTATATCAAAAGTTTGCAATCTAGACTGAGAGTTGAATTTCTACCAATCAGCCAATGTGCCTGAGCTAATTTTAATTTCATTTGTGTTAGCTTAAAATCAATGTGTTGTTTCCTTGTAAGTCATCGATCAAGGTGTATACCAAGGTATTGTACATGTGAATGTTGAGGAACAATTTGATTATTGATTCTAATGGGGGAGCAAGTATCTTTTCGTAGAGTAAATGTTAACTGCGCACACTTCTGCTCATTTACTTTAATTCTCCATAACTTTAATCATAGTTCCAGCTGGGTAATATGTTCCTGAAAATATCGGGATGCCTCGTGAAGGTTTTCGTGAATGCTAAAGGAGGCTGTATCATCGGCAAAAGTAGATGTATGGATTTTAGTGCTAACAGGCATATCACAAGTATAAATCAAATACAAAACTGGTCCCGGTATACTGCCCTATGGCACACCGGCAGAGATATATTCGGGAACACTCATGAAGTCTCCTTCTACAACAATGAATTTCCGGGATAGAATATAACTTTCCAATAGCTTTAGAAAATTTATTGGTAGATATGTCTTCAATTTTATAACTAGGCCTTCATGCCATACTTTATCAAATGCGTGAGAAACATCAATAAAGAGAGTAGAACAATACTTCTTTTCTTCAAATGTTCTTCTTATAACTTGAACCAATCTATGCGTTTGCTAAATGGTACTATGCTGGCTTCTAAAACCAAATTGATGGTCAGGGATGCACCTTCTATCAGTTAAAATTGGGGACAATTTTTTCATGAGCAGGTTTTCGAAAAGCTTTGATATTGTTGATAATAAGCTTATTGGCCTGTAAGACTCAGCTTTGGTAAGATCTTTGCCCAGCTTTGGAATCATTTTGACCTTGGCAAGCTTCCAACTGTGTGGATAATACTCTAGTCGTAATATGGCATTAAAAATAAATAGTAAGATTCTAGTTGCTGTGCGAGGCAGATTCATCAGCATCTTGTTACTAATTCCATCAATACCTGGAGCTTTCTTCGGGTTGAGCTCAGCAATTAGTTTATGTACATCACGTATCTTAAGCTTTAAGGGTCGAGGGTGTAAAGCAACTACACTCGGAAAATCAGCAACACCAGTACATATATTTGGGGTAAATACGGATTTTAAGTGCTCAGCAAATATTTTACCATTTTCAGTGTCGCTTCTTGCCCAATCACCGGTCGAAGTGCGCAGAGGTGGTTTGAAATCAACGGGTCTTTTAAGCTTTTAGTAGCACGCCACAAGGAGTAATTAGATGCTGGTGTGACATCGAGACTTTCAAAATAATTTTTAAGAGATGCAGTTTTCTCAGATGCAAGCAACTCTTGGAGTCGTTTCGTGCACTCTTTAAATCTAATTTTATTTTGGGGTGATCTGTGCTGTTGCCATTCCCTTCTAGCTCTTCTTTTTTCACGTACGAGACGTTCAATGTCTGTAGAATAAATTCTATTAAACCCAGTCTGCGGATGGGAGATAGTGGCATGTTCAGCAGCCTGTTTAATATTCTCGTTGAGATTGGCAATGTTAGATTCAATATCATCTGGTGTTCTTAGCTTAATATTTTCCGTACAATGACTACTAAGGTATTTTTTGAACCCCAACCAATTAACACGATTTATCATCTTCATATATGGATGAGGTAAGTCACTTCTTAGTGGGTTACATATTGTCACGATAGTGGGAGAGTGATCGGATGAGAGATCTAGAGAAGCTTCAACTTGAACTAAATTCCTAGAGATATTTTTCATGACGTCAAAATCTATGACATCCGGAATTCTTTGTATGTCAGTAGGCCAATAAGTGGGCTCCCCACTCGAAATGACGTCCAAGTCCATTTTTGCAATTGTGTTGAACAACGCTATACCTCTGGGGGTAATAAGACGCAAACCCCAGAACGTATGTTTTGCATTGTAGTCGCCAGCTGCTACAAAACAAGGTCCAAGAGATTTGTAGAAATTCTCGTATTGATCCTCAGTGATTGAAAATCTGGGAGGGGAGTAAATTGATGATATCACGAAATTTTTACAAAAATGTTCAATGCCAATATTTGTTGCTTGTAGATTTTCTTCACATATGTTGTCAAGAATATAGTGCTTGAGTCTTGACTTTATTATAATTGCTGATCCACCGCAAGCTCTTCCCCTAGGGTCCTTTGTATCATATATAGTGTAGCCATACATTTTAAAAAGACTTCTCGAAGTCAAATGAGTCGCAGAGACCAACATTATATAAATATTTTTTTTCCATGACGAAGTGCTCAAGTTCATTTTTATGTTGGCGAATGCCGTTTGCGTTCCAGAAACATATTTTTAACATGATCATGGTTTGTTAACTAATGCTTGAAGCAGTGTATTCTGCATTCGAAGCATTTCCTGCATCATGCTAGTCATATTTTTATTTATTTATTTATTTATTTTATTTCATTTTAACATAAAAGCCATTCAGGCCAATTAAAACTAGATTACAAAGTTATCACTTGAATAAATTTGGAGAAAATATGTATATAACAAAATTCGGTGATATAAAAAATTATTATTATTAAGAAAACTTACTTATTATATTTGTACATATTTACATCTTATTGACAAACTCATTTAATCCCCACTTCAATAAAGATATAGAAAAAAAGCTATATATATGTATATATGTATATGTATATACATATATAGCATATAGACACTCAAATTGTAGTGATCCCAAAAAATAGCAAAGAAATGAAAGCAAATGTTAAGTAATTTTAGCTATTTAATCTGTTTAACAACTACGCACTAATTAGAAATGAAAATAGTTTAAGGCGAAACGCATTATTAGTGTGAGAAAAAAGTCGAAGTTGAATGGGTAAATAATTCCAAAAACGAGCAATACTAACAACAAATGATTTTTCAAACAATGAGTTATTGATTCGAGAAATCATAATTTGAGTATTTCTAGTAGAACGTAGGAATCGAAATTTAGAACATAGTCGTGGTGGAAACCCTTTTTTCATCACCCTATAGAAAAAGTACACATTGCGTAGAATTACAAAATTACGAAAAGAACAACCAAGAAACTGTTCGACAAATGAAGATATATGCTGCCGTCTTTGAATCCCATAAACAAATCTTACTATCATATTTACAACTCGGTTTAATCTGTTTATGACATAAGCCATCGAACAAGAGAAAATCTCAGGGCCATATAAGACCAGCGGCATTAACAATGCATGTGCCAAATGCCATTTAATACGGGGTAACAAATATATATTGGCAGAGTAAAGTTGCCTTAACATACCCGAAACATTACGGCTAATATAATCAATATGACTGTCAAATCCCAGACGTCTGTCAAAAAAAAATACCCAAACATTTTAATCGATCAACAAAATCCACAGAAGATACACCAATAGAAATTTGCAGATGCTGTAAAAGATCATCACTAATACCAAAGCCCATAGCTTTAGTTTTAGATAAATTAACAGTCAAAAAATTATTAGAAGACCATGTTAAAAAGCGTAGCAAAATATCATTTATATTCGATCGTAATATGTTAATTTCAAACCGCTTACCACAAAATAAGAGAAAAACATCATCCACAAATAAATAAGATTTACAAAAGCTACAATCCATATTATTTGAAAGATCATTGATGTAAAGAATAAAAAGAATTGGGCCTAGGACAGATCCCTGTGGGATACCAGAAAAGAGTCTCAGCTGATTAGAATAATTATTATTCAAATCAACGAACTGAAAACGCCCAGATAGATACGAGAATATTAACTTGCAAGCAGTAGCCGAGAACCGAAATATTTCTCTCAATTTACCGATCATTACTCTATAATTAATAGAATTGAAAGCCTTAGATAAATCAAGAGACACTAAAGTTGCAATGTAATTTTCATTTAGTCTAGATCTGATGTCCTCAGTGAGGTCTAGCAATAAAGATGTAGTGTTATAACCACGACGGTAAGCATATTGTGAATTAGTAATGGTATTTCCAACATGCAACAATATCTGACCTTTCATAATATGCTCCAAAGCTTTGGATAGTGCTGGAAGAAGAGAGATGGGCCTTAAGTCTCAAAAAACACGAACTTTTTTACATTTAGGCATAGGTACAACGCGTGCTACCTTCCATGATGTGGGAAACGTAGATGAGGTTAAAATAGTGTTAATATGATGAGTTAAAATTTGCGAGATGTAAGGAAAGATCATTCTAAGAAAACGAATTGGTATTTTGTCAATACCGACAGATTTAGACTTAACTTTGCACAAGGCTTCGAATATCTCTTCATCATTAACGCAACTAAACGAAAAACAACCTTCAGCATTGTCGGCCGGTCCAAAATCCACAGGGTTATTGTCAGTGGAACTACCGTTATCGGAGAAGAAATTATTCAAACTATCAACATCAAAGTTACAAACCACCTCAGAGCTCTTCACTACACCAGATCCTTTTAAAACTCTCCACATTTCAGAAACCTCCATATTTGAAAACAATCTAGAATAGAACTTTCTTTTTTCTTTTCTAATAACACTTTTTGCTTTATTGCGATATCTGCAGTAAATAGCCCAATAATGATCAGATCTGTTAGCTAGATATGCAGAGTAAGCTAGATTTCGCAGTGAAGTAGCATGCACAATTTGATTAGACTTTATCCAACTATCATCATTTCATCTAATTCTTCTCCTTACAACAGGGACAAATCCATACATTGAATTCAGCAATGAGCTTATAATTGAATTTTGAATATCAAGATTGGGCGTCCCAAAAAAGTAGTAGTATCAAATTCTGATAAAAAAATCAATAGGTTATTCAAATCAATAGCATTAAAATCCCTGTATTCAACAAATTCACAAGTGCGTTCAAAATTTAATCGAAACACTGCAAAGACCAACGAATGGTGAGATAATGACGGACAGTGCACCTGAGAAGAAAGTAAGACCATATCAAGATCACTAACTAACCACAAGTCCAATAATGAAGTAGAATTATGCGCCACATCTACATAAGTAGGGCGTGAATTATGAAGTGGATACATTCCAAAACGGTTACAAAAGGATCTCATTATGTGTGCCTTATTAATATTAAACATATTACAATTAAAATCTCCCACTGTGATAATATTGTTATACTTGACTAAAATTTCAAAATGAGAGTTTTCAAAAGCCTCAATGTTTCCATGTGGTAAGTAAACTACACCAAAGAGAACGTTAATGTCTTCAAAAGTTATATCAAGAAAAATAGATTCATATTCATAAGCAGAAGTTCAAAAAACTTCTTTAAATTTGATTTTATTATGCAAGTAAATACAAACACCACCTCCTCTTTGATGTAGTCTATCATTTCTAATCAGATTGTAGTTATCTGTCCTAATAGATGAATTTAAGACGTAGGGTTTAAGCCATGTCTCAGAGACCGCTACTAAATCAAAAGAATCCCTTAAAATATTTTTAAATTCATCAAACTTAGTGTTATTACGCACAGGTTTAATACTCTGCGAGTTGATGTGGGCTATTTTAATTTGTTGCGAAAAAGAAAGTAATTCAGATTTAAGAAACGATCCATTGCTAATAGTGGGATCCGCATAGTTATTGTTGTCTAACATAAGTAAAAATAATTAAATGAAGAAGTGGGGGGTAAATAGTAATCAATAGTAATGATAATACGTAGAAATCTATAATATAATTCATATAATTATGTAATTCATAAATTATAAATTACTGCTATTGCTAAACGGAGATCATCATAAACAAAATTATTATACATACTATATTAATTGCTCTTTATGTATATATATATGTATATACATATATACATACATACATATATATACATATATATATATATATATATATATATATATATATATATATATAATAAGATTTGAGTATAAGAGAAAAATATAGCAATATAAAAAGGTAATCAACATTAAGTAAAAAATTACTGTATTATAAATGTTAATTAGGTTCTGCATTATTACGCAAAAGATTACCGCATTCAGCCAAATCGTACACAACCTTATTACCGTCAAGAAGTGTCAACGCCGCCTTAGGTTTGTCCTTATTCAATATTCTGAACTTAGTTATAATCTTTGCACGAAGCAATTTGAGACAAATTGTATTCAGGCTAGATGCAGCTGGAGAAAAGTGATCATTAAGGTAAACTCGGCTCACAATCTCTCCGCCAAGAATATCTTTAACTTTCAGCGATCGTGACTTAAAGTATTCACTCATAATTATATCACAAATATCAGCATTATTAAATTTTATGAGAATCATTTTATCATTTATGTAGCAGACTTGATTGAGGTTATGTTCAGAAATGGTGATATTATAGTATTTACATAAAGATATTGCAATAGATGTCATATTCTTTAAACCAGACGGTAGTCCATTAATGACTATATCATTACGGTTCAGACGACGATGCAGGACATTGACTTCCATTTCTAGTGTTGCTATCTTAGACGTAGTATATAGAAGTATCTACCTTACGTATGATGTTGTGGCACTCGGTAATATCAGCATTCATCTGTTTAATACATGACGAGATTTCATTTTTAAAGTCAGATAAAATTTGCATCATTGTGCTTTTAACTCCATTATTATCTTCTCTATTCGTTTCCAAGAACTCACTAAAGTCACTTCTCAATGCCTTGACATCCTCACGAATAGAATGATTATCAAAACACACCTCGGCACATTCAACACAGGTAAAATGAAAAGACTTTGATTTTTCTTTGAACAATGCAAGATGCTTCTCATTCACATCAGCACTGTTAAGGTGAAGCCATGACAAGCAACTCCGACACTGAATACTGCCTTGAGTTTTTGTTATGCTTTCCTGGCAAATTCCACATTTGTAAGTTTTTGCGGGCGCCATAATTCACAAAGCTGACAACCAAAATAAGTCACAAGTATCGAGCAGCAATATAGCAATTAAAAAAGTTGTTATATATGTATATATTTATATTTATGTATCACTTCCAAAGGATATGAGCAAATTAAGTTTATGAAATTAATTATTAAGCACAATTTTCAAGAAGAATAATTATTTTAGCAACAGCAGAAAAATACACGTTTTTACTCAAGCATGGTGTTGCCAGTTGTGTAAAGTTGTTTATAGTTTGCACCAGATTATCAATAGTGGTTTCAAGGCGACTGAAACTAAAGCTCGAGTTTGTATTTGTTGAATTATTTGGTGGTGAAATATTTTGTGATGGAATAGAATTTGTCTTAGCAGCATCGGCATACGAAACACGGGAAGTGACTGGTTGGCTCATTTGCGCAAAAGTGGCGGAGTAAGCGTTTGCTGATTGAGCTGGAGCTAATTTAGGTTTTTTCACCATAGTCTGCTTTACGAAAGAGTACACAGGATAACCTCTGTAGTTAGCGGTGTGATTACCTCCACAATTACTGCATTTTTTATCACTTTGATATTTTGGCTTATTGCAACTAGCAGTGCCGTGTAATTCGCCGAGCACAATACAAAGGTGTAACAAATTTACTAAGCTAGAAGAAGTAGGGTATATACTTGGAGTGATAAGTGAATTAAACGCAAATAAGTCAAAGGAACTCGGAAAACGTATCAAAGAGTTAGAAAAGTCGAAATTAGGTTTGGAAAAATTTAGCTCAAAACTAAAAAGTGATATAGATTATACAAATGAGTTGTTAGAACAGCAGGTAAAAGAGAACGAAGAACTAAGATTACAGTTATGACATAAAGAACTGAGTGAGAAGGAGATTGAAGAACATTTAAAATTAAAATACTTGATTAGTGAGAAGGACAACTCGATACAAAGATTATCGGTAGCATTGTCAAACGCGAAGAGAGAACTAAATATTGCCTACAGCTCTCGTTCACCAACTCCTTCAATTAGTTTGCCAGAAAACTCCACAGTCACAGACTTATCACATACTACCCAAGGACTTTCATCAGTAGTAATTCATACACAAGAAGAAGGAAGAAGGAAATAGATTATTGAATAAAGTGAAAAATTTACTATCAAACGCGAGAAAAACTGTTAACAGAGGATACACAACAGATACTATAAAATGAAAACTAGCAGATTTAGCAGAATACGAGAAGGAATTTAAAGAGCTGAGCCTAGCAGAAGTTCAGCTGAAAAAAGAATTTGATAAATACCTACGAGAAGCTAGGAATTCACTAAAGAAGTACCCGTCATCTCCTATAACCACCGAAGAAGATTCCAGTAGCATAAATACAAAACCATACAAAATAGTAAACAATATAGTCCCCACATTTTTCGACAAAAATCTTTCAAGGATGTAAACTAGTGGAACGAGAGCTGTCCTCTGAAGAAAATGGAGTCCCAACACAAGATATTATAGAATGCCTGAAACTACGATTAATGGGACCAGCTTACGTTCAAATAGCACCACTAACATTCGGCACCATAGACGCTTTGTGTGATTCAATAAAAAAGGTGTATTTGAACAGGAAAACTTTAGATCAAATAAGAGAACTCATAGTTTCGTGCAAGCAAGGAAATCAAGAGTCAGCAAGCAGATTTGGTAATAGACTTGAAACTTTACTAAATGAAGCAGGGAGTTTAGTAACAAATGAATGGAGCGAAGAAGTTAGCAGATAAACGATACTGAAAGACTTCACAAGAATAGCAGTAAGAAGCTTTATCAAAGGTCTTAGGGACCAGGCATTAAGGACTAGGTTTATTGGCCAAGAAAGCGAGGGCTTACAGAAACTAACTCAAATAGTAGAGGAAGCTGAGCAACTTTTTTGAGAAAACCCCATCAGAATAAAGATTATTACCCTGACTACTCAATGCAGTTTCTGTAAGCAACAAGGTCACAACAGAAAAAATTGTGAACAGAGGCTTAACACACCATATTGCATTAAATGTGGAGAATATGGGCATGAAATTGGGCCAGCGTGTGAATCAAACAGAGACACTAGAGTTGACAAGTGTGATTACTGCAACAATAAGGGACATAAGGAAGTAGAATGCAGAAAAATGTTTAAGAGCATTATTCTGTAGGATATGCAGAACATCCGGACTCGCAGAAAATCAGTTCTGTAGAAAACCACAGCAAAGATATTCGGGCAACCCAAACACACCGCTGAACACAAACTGGCAACCACCTAACGGTAATTACTTTAGAAGAAATGACAATGACCAAAGGCAATAACACAAAAGCACGCAAAGTGGTCAACAGTCTACAACCCAAAGGTCCATCAATGCCAACATGAATCAAGTATACCATGGCCGTGGGAGAAATGAGCCACCGAAATGCTATAATTGCAATGAAACGGGACATCTAAGAACTAACTGCCCAGCACGTAATTCGGGAAACTCGCAGTGGCCCAGCCAAAATTAAGTGACTGGGATGCCGAAAATACATGGACACACAAAAAAATTTAAATGAAATCAGCAAACGAAAGTTTATTATCATTAAACCAAGTGAGGGTAGAAACTAAAAAGACTGGAAAGAAAATACATTGGCATAAGAACATCCATACCTATATACCGGAAAATTATACAGAAAGAAACTAATCTAACTGCAGGTCTGAGTCGCAAAAAGAACAGAATCTGCAAGGTGGTAACAATAGAATAGTAGAGAAAACTTACACATTTATTGATTTTCCATGCAATGAAGCACTGGGTAAAAACTTATCTTACTGGTAGATACAGGAGCAGACACCACATTAGTAAAAGCTGAAGCTTTAGCACCACACGTGGAGATAGACTCAAAAGGACTTGTAAGGCGTATTTGGGGGAAAAGAATGGAACTATAACTGCACAACATGCATGCATAAAAATACTTATAGTACAGATGCATGTAGCACCAGAAGGTAGCCGACTTCCAGCAGATGGATTACTCGGTAGAGATGTATTATGGAACAGGACTGTTACCGATACAATTAACAAAAATATTAAATTTTATATAATAAGCAAGACGTAGCGTCCTTACCCCTTACTACAGAAGGAAAAACCCCCAGGTGTATATAGCCGAAAATTTATCTATCAAGGGGCGCTCCCAGGCAATAATATCGGTCGTAGTTACAACAGGTAAAGGAGAAATTATAGTAAATAAATTAGAAATTTTTCCAGGGGTTTTTGTGGGTGGAACACTAACAACGGTCAAGGAAGGCACCGCATTTGTGCCCATTTTAAACACCAATGATTCTACAATAAATATCAATGACAAAATAGGTTTGAGTTATGAGACCCCGAAAAACTACACACTAGAAGCGACATCAGTTATAAATACAGTAGAAACTACAGATAAAGCAGTGATAAGTAAGTTACTTATTAAAATAGTACCGTTGAGTTCAGATTTGAACCCGGAAGAGCGGGTTTCAATCGAAAATATTTTGAAATCGTACGACGATGTGTTTCATCTACCAGGAGACAGTCTTACGTAAACCAGTGTACTTAAACACAAAATACCAACTGATCCCTGTCAACCTACAATAAATACTAAGCAGTATAGGCTACCAGAGGTCCATCGAAATGAGATTAATAGTCAAGTTGGCCCGATGATCAAAGACGGAATCATATCTCCCAGCACTTCTCCTTGGAATTCACCAATCCTTCTAGTACCCAAAAAGGCGGGAGTGGACGGAGAGAAAAAATAGCGTTTGGTAGTCGACTTCAGGAAATTGAATGACGCTACTATAAAAGAAGTTTTTCCCATACCACGGATTGACGAGATCCTGGACCAGCTGGGATACAGCAGATACTTTTCGACTCTCGATCTAGCAAGCGGGTACCATCAAGTTTTAATGGACCCAAGCGATAGACAGAAAACGGCATTCAGTACGAATTTGGGCCATTTTGAGTTCAATCGTGTGTCTTTTGGTTTAACAGGAGCACCAGCCACTTTCCAGAGAATCATGAATTCAATATTAACCGGTCTACAGGGTATCGACTGTTTTGTATATTTGGACGATATAGTAATATACGGCAGAAATCTAGAGGACCACCAGATACGATTAAAGCGTGTACTAGATGTCTTAAGAAGGTATAATCTCAAGTTACATCCCGAAAAGTGTAATTTTCTCCAAACGGAGGTAGTTCATCTGGGCCACCAATGTTCGGAAAAGGGAGTATTACCGGATCCCAGTAAAACAAGAGCAGTGAAGGACATATCGCCGCCCAAAAATATCAAAGAACTACAAGCATTTCTGGGACTGATTAACTATTATAGGAAGTTTATGCCAAACTCCTCAGATATAGCACTACCACTTAACAAATTATTAAGAAAGGAAGTGAAATTGGAATGGACTCAGGAGTGCCAACAAGCCATGAACAAACTGAAGGCAGCAGTCGCAATCCTCCTCTACTACAATACCCTGATTTTACAAAACCATTTATTCTTACCACTGATGCCAGTAATGAAGCCTTAGGAGCTATTATTTCTCAAGGAGAGCCAGGTAGTGATTTACAAATTTACTTCGCGAGCAGAGTACTAAGCGCCACAGAAAAGCAACATTCTACAATAGAGAAGGAACTACTTGTATAGTATGGGCAGTTAAGACGTTTAGACCTTATTTACTAGGCCGACCCTTTACGGTCTTCACAGACCACAAGCCCTTAAAAGGCATTGCGAATCTAAAGAATCAAGAAGGCAGATTAGGCCGCCTAAAACTTAAACTGCTGGAATACGATTTTGAGATACGTTATAAGCCGGGGAAAAGCAATCAGAACGCGGATGCTCTAAGTCGTCTCCCAATAGAAGAAGTAAACATAGAAGCAATAACTAGAGCAAAAGCAAGAGAACTTCAAGTAAAACTGAATAAGGGAAGCGAAACACAAACTGATGAATTAGATGTAGGTGAAGATATGGAACAGGAAGATACCGCAGCGTATTTAACTAATAAAGAAGATATTAAGAAAGTAATGAAGGCATTCCACGATACACCTTTGGGAGGACACCAAGGGTCACTGAAAACATACCATCGCACTAGAAATCAGTATAAGTGGTATGGTATGCAGCGACAAATTAAAAACTATGTTGCCACCTGTAAAACTTGCCAACGAAACAAAAGTTCAAAAGTAGAAAGAATGCCGATGATTTTAACAAAAACACCGAATAGACCATTTGAAAGACTTTATGTGGATATTGTTGGGCCGTTGCCAGAATCTGCTAGGGGCAATAAATATATAATTACATTTTTGGACGATTTCTCTAAATTCCTAGCATGTGCGGCCATCCCAGACATGGAAGCAACCACGGTGGCAAAAGAGTTCTTCAATGAAATAATTTCGCGTTTTTCATCCCCAAGGTTTTGGTGACTGATAATGGTACAAATTTTACTTCCAAACTATTTAGATAAGTTTGTAAGCTGTTAGGAACAAAAAATATTAACACCACCCGCTATCACCCTCAATCCAATGGAACGTTGGAAAGACTCATAGACCTTTGGCAGAGTTTTTGAGAAGTTTCCTTAAGAAGGATGGCACTAATCGGGATGAATCGTTACATCATGCTATGCATGTACACAATAATACGAGGCATATGTCTTCCAAACAAACACCTAATAGAATCCTATATGGATTCGAGTTTGAAGTACCTGTTAAACTAAAAGAAAAACCGTCACCCGTATATAATGCAGATAATTTTAGTAAAATCTTAAAACATCAGATACAATGAAGCTATCAACTAGTAAAACAAAATCAAGATCAAGCCAAGGCCAACTCCAAGAAACATTACGACAAGGGGACAAAGACAAGGACGTTCAAGGTAGGACAACAAGTATGGCGAAAAACCAAGAACGAAAGAACAAATTCTCACCCATTTGGTTAGGACCTTACGAAGTTTTACAAGTCCCAACACCTGTAAATGTTAAGTTAAAAATTAGAAATTCCGAGAAGGTGTACCATAATAATTTGGTAAAACCACGTGTAGGTTAATTATTTAGGTGTCTTAATAGTGGTAAGCCCCCAGAAAGACCTGCCACTCCAGAGAAGATGGCAGGAAGGTAGGAAAAAAATACAGACCTGAACACGATAAGAAAAAAAACGTGTGACAAGAAACAAAACAAGACAATCAACAAAACACAGTAGAAGTTATAAAAGGAGAAACAGAACATAACACAAAATAACAACAGATATAGAATACAGAATACAGAAACAAGCAAACTCTTCCAAACTGAATATAATAAAAAAGAAAGGCTACAGATAGAGGAAAGCCAGAAGACAAAATACGTATAACAACAAAATTAAACCTATAAGACTAAAACAACTAAAGATATATCACTATATCACAACTAATCAGGAATAGTTTAGAATTAGTTGAAAAGAAGACCTATCACTTTATTTCCAACCTTAGTGAACTTTGGCTCGAAACCAAATGTTCAAGGCGAAATAGAAGTGCAAGGCAATATAACAATAATAATGAAGAAAAGGAAAAATAAGGTACAAAAAATACATATGCAGGCGCATATAAGAAGAAAAAGAGAATAAAATAAGAATATAAAGAAATGAGGACGATATTCAAGCTCCAAGGAAGACCTGTCACTCCATTTCCAACCTTAGTGAACTTTGGCTCGAAACCAAATTTTCAAGGCGAGATGGAAGTACAAGGTGATATAACAATAATAACAAGAAAGAAGAAAAATAAGATAAAAACACACATATGCAGGAGCATATAAGTGAAAAAAGAAGAAAATATAACGTGGATTAACTAAAATCATAATCGCTAGTTTAACGACATGGTAGAGTATGTGAAGATATGACAAAGGAAGTCTGACCAATGTACATAAATACTTATATACATATAATAATAAAACTTTTATCAGCAGAGGAAGAGAAATGCAAACACTGTAGGAAGATGAAACTAAAATATTTTTTTACAAACATACGGAGAAGTTGTATGTTAGTCTTGCATTATTATAAAAAAAGAGGTCACAATGATTTAAATGCATAACATTAAACTTTCATTGCTTCTTATTTGAAATTTAATTGAATGATAATTATTATAAAAAAGGGTTACATAATTTTCATAGGGCATTAAACTTTCATTGCTTTATATTGAAATTTAATTAAATTTTTGGTTGTTTTGTTTGTTAAAAAAAAAATAAAAAATAAAAATCAAATTGTCTTTCGTCATGTTCAAAAGTAGGTCATTATTTTGCAACTACAGCAAAATTACGGACACTAAAATTAAAAAGAAAAAAAAAACAAAAGACGGAATATAATCTAATATACAGAGACACTGGCATATATTTGCAACTAAAACAAAATATTGAAAGACAAAAATAAACCAAAACATTAAAAATTGGCCGAGTAAGCATAACATAAATACGATATGTATATGCATGCATATGTATATGTGGGTTGAATGAATTTTTTTTATTTTTTATTCAAAACAAATTAATTGTAAATTTTATTGAGTAATTTGAGTTTTCAAGGAAAGCCTTTCAAGGAAAACCTTAGGCTAGGTCAATAAATTTTAGGAATACATAAATTTAAGGAAGCAAATACGAAAAAGAATTCAATAGTTAAATCGCAAGTCATATTTCGAATAAAGCGTGTGTGTGTGTGTGTGTGTGTGCGTTGGTATGTTAATGACTTTATGTGTGTTTTAAGAATTTATATAATTTTTTTTTTATAAAATTTAGTGAAATTTTTATATGTTTTTTAATGTTTGTTTATCAACTTGCAACAAGTTTTTAATGAGTTCACATGTTAATTATATTGAATTTATTTTATATTTATTATACCCTTCACCTGAGGAAATATATAAGTTTATTATTATTATTTCTTTTGCAAGTTCATTATAAATTTTGAATTTTTAAAGGCAGAGAAGTCGATGCTTATAATGGGTACTTGGTCCATATTGTCTATAGATTATAGACCCTATTGCCATTCTCAACTCAACTCCGTGTTTGGTTGTCTGAGAGTCAACTCAACTTCCACATGGGATTGCTGCCATTCACAACTTGAATAATATTTGCCTTTGTTGTTTATTTTGTGTCATAACATTTTAAAGTAAATATTAGTAGGGGTTCGCAATACTAAAATGGAATTGCGTTGCGTCAAAGTTGGGTTGACTTTTAGACAACCAAACGTTTGAAAGTTAATAAAATCGATTATATAATATTTCTCTTCCCTTTATTTCCATATTTTATAGAAACTTCAAAAATGGGACAGTTTTCCTTCAGTATTATGAATTTCATTGTTATAATTATTTTCAATGTTATAAATAATAATATTCCTTTTTCCCTATTTTAACTAAAATCTACCCGGGAGATTTTTATCGTTTTCTAAACCAACTTATAAAATGGGAAAGATTTCCCCATTATTATGAGTTTCAAGTAAAGAAAAGATATGATAAAAAGTTTTCTGAAGAATTGTGCAATGGAGATTTGTTATATATTTATTAATTAATGCTTAAATATACAAACATATGTTACATACTCGTATTTAATTGGGATATGTTAATAATATTTTGGGCAGCAAACAAATACTGGGGTGAGACTAAAGGTACCATATTGCTTTCTTCTATGCTAAAACTATTTAAACTTTCTACATCATTTACATCATATTGAATTTAAAATAAAAGCAGATATTATGCCGTAGTAAACATATATATATGTTTCTTCAAAGCCCACTGGAGCATAGGGCGCCAAAAAGGTTGTTATAGTAAAAGTTGTGTAAAATATATTATTATTCATATCGTCGCTTCAGAGTGTAAACCTGCCAACTCACTTCAACCAAATATTTTACAGGAGAGGCAAGATACTGGTAAAATTTTCTATACATCGCTTAAATAATTATTCTAATACATTAAGATTTTTCGGCATGTAGAGTTTCAAACTAAAACAAATATTTTAACCAGTCGATGCGGCGTATTTTTCTGTTTCCCATTTGCATATCTTATAAAATGTGAGTTTAGAATGTTAAGTCTCTAAGACGACGATATACTTATTAGTAATTTAATTCATTACTTTGCCATCCATTTTTTTTCCTGTAAAGCTGAAAACGTGCGAGTGGCGTTGCCTGAAGTGGTGAGCACATTGACTACAAAACCGAAGGTCCTGGGTTCGAGGTCGGTATCCAACAGTCATTCAAATAGCAACAACACGCATTTTAATGATGTGCATTATTGTCAAGTGATGAGGGCATAGTCACTGGTCACTGAACTATACCGACTTCACCAGATACTAATCCTAATGTAAAATCAGAGCGCCCTCCTTGGTTGTGAAGCAGAATCATCGGCGAAGTAAAATAGCCTTTAAACTGGCTACTAAACACAGCTTCAAAAACAATTTAATACGCCTCATTTAACACCAGAGGCGCTGCAACACAGCCTTATTAAGAACTTGCAAAAAAAAAAGCAGAGTTGTAAAAGTACGAAGCTTTCCTCTCTCTCTCTTCCTTTGCCACCTCTCTTCACAATCACTATCCCTTTCCTAAAGCAGATAACATGCATTGCCCGAGTGTTACTTCTTTTTTTGAAAAAAAAGCATTTGCAGGCTCACAAAAAAATCATTGAAAGTTTATTTTTACAACCCTGTAAAAAGAGCCTTTGTACACCAAAAACTTTCAAGGGAATGTAGTAAAAATTTTAATTAACTCTCACCATTTTTTTTTCTTTTCTGAACGGAAGTGTGCCGATAAGTCGTCACTACCGAAAATAGTATTCATATGTATATTTTCATTGATAAAAGCGTTTTTCTTGTTGTTGGCTTCAATTATTGAAGAAAAATTAAACAGAAAGCAACAATATATATATATATATATATATATATATATATATATATATATATATATACATATATATATACATATATACATATATTCATGTATGTATGGATGAAAAATCTATCTATTTTTTGTTATAAATTTCACACAAAAAAGTAATATGAATAATTTTGTATTATCAATTAAAATATTATCAAATAAAAAAAAAATATATATATATATAATTAATTGAATTTTCATCTATAAACAATATAATAGTAATAATTAAGTTTTTCCACTCAATTTAATTAATGCAATTAAAGGTCTAGTTGAATCAATTGAAAACTGCTTTTTCTGTACACATAGGCTTGGTATAATTTTACTCAATTTTTTTTCCCTTGGGAATCGCAGGTATAGGTATTTTTATTAAAGAACAAGTCTTATTATTTCTTTGTTTGTAACCTGGAGGGTCCCTTGGGAATCGCAGGTATTCTTTATTATAATTAAAACGCTTAAAACTGTCACTGCAAAGTGACTGTCTTCTCAACTGACTGTGTCACTTTTATTTCTTATTAGCTATTTATACAAAATTTTAATATATTTCTACAATAATTTTTTACTTGCAATTCTTTTTCTTATGCTAACTAGACAATAACTTATTTCATAAATATTATTTAGCTTTTGACCTAATTACAAAATATCGTCATTGCACAACTTGTCAGCGCAAAGAAAATAAAAAGTAACCAAGTAAATGAACTGGTTACTGCTGCGTCAACAAATTAGTGCAATGCAGAGGTACGAGGGTTGTTCAACTATGATTCACAACATCCCTCCCCCCTTGGCGGAAGAACACATCTAGATATAGATGTTTGTTAAGTATAGTAATTGTATCAAAATGCTTTTGTCTTAAATCTTAAATGCAAGTGGTCTTATTATAAAATATATAAGTGTAAGTTCCTTCGACTCACAACATACCTCCCCTTTGGCGGAAAGAAATTAAGCACTTTTTCTGTTGATGTTCTGATTCTTGACATATAAGTTAAGTTGACGTGATTTTGTTTATCCTTATGTGTTGAAATTTGTGGCACCTTTAAGTATTCAGTGATTTTCTTCTTTATGCAGGAACGCTCTTGCTTGTGGTCTTAAAAAATAAATCAGCACCATCACGAACTAATGTCTTCGGCTGAGAAAGGGTGTATCAAGAAACCAGAATCGCCAATAAATTTGTTCTCAGTTGAGCTGAGATGTGTTAATGGTCGAAAATTATGATTTATGTAATGGACGGCCATCTTGGAATGAATACACTTTTATATGGGGTGTTTGCCTTGTCGGTACATCGTAACAAAATATTGCTAGTACACATACCGGCTTGTTCGAAATCTAATGTTTAATTTTTGTGCCCATCCTTCAGAAAGTTACTCACTGATTGTCCGTTACAATCCACGTTGAAGTTAGTCGTCATATAACACTTTTCAGTTTGTTGGAGACATGGTATCTCTTTTCATTATGTAGTAACGTTGAATGTAAACTTGCATCAATTTGCGATTAACCTGCTTATCTTGTAAAATTTTTGGATAACAGAACGAAGAACTACCTCACTTAGGATATTGGAAAAAAATCCGCATGTATCCTGTTAAGGTGTACTCAAATCGTGGACAAATTGTGGATGACAGCAATGGAACTAGCATCAT
The DNA here is from genome assembly GCA_949987645.1 of Tachina grossa. NCBI lineage: Eukaryota > Metazoa > Arthropoda > Insecta > Diptera > Tachinidae > Tachina > Tachina grossa. The sequence continues at coordinate 89,692,273 of OX465274.1, forward strand.
CCCACTTAATGTGGACGGATAGACGAATGTCAGTTTTCTGTAGTTGATTTCGTAGAGTTGTAATCTATACAAAGATTTGTTTGCAGTGTTCCTGGAATTTGACTTCCCGGAATAATCTGATCGAGCAGATTATTGGGAGTCCTGTTATGCCGTCAGTAATTCATTTCACCGGTTAGATAAAAGTATTACTTGATGTTTTAGTTGTTGTTTTGTGGTGTATGTTGCAGATTTTTCTTCCGATGTGGTTGTTGGAAATTCATCCGTTATGTTGTTATTGCTGGGGTAAGGTTGTAGCTTCAGATATTACTTAACTAATGGCGGCAGGAGACTATACGCCTTGTGTTGTTAAAATTAGACGATTATTGCAATTGCTGTTGTTGTTTTTGTTGTTGTTGGTACGTTTGTTGTCTTCACTGCATGTATGCCAACCTTTTCGTTTTGGGGATTGTAGTTGAGCCGCGGTTGGTTTAGTATTAGCATACAATAAATTTACTTATTTAGTATTAAAATTATTTGAAATATAACATTAATATATATATTGATATCATTGGATGCCAAGGGCATCGGCTAACAATAAAATTAATTTGTGTGTTTATGTTTCAAATATCAACAATTTATTTAGTTTTTATTTTTTTATGCGTTATCATTATTTATATTTTTCAATTTACTATTAATTTAATGCTAGGAACTAAAATTTCACTTTCAAAAGCTGTGCTTGAGTACTCGTTAATTCTGACAATTTGTGCACTTGTTAAGGTATTGCGTTTAATTTCAATTGTGGACTAATTATTCCAAGCTTACTTAATAATTGCTATTGGATGTGTAGTCAAACACATCTAGTATGACATTAATTTTTTTCATATACATATGTTTTTCTTTTCTTAACCTATAATTTTAATAGCACAAATTTAAAAAGTTGATTATTATTTACTCATTTATTTTTATTATTGTTTTTTTTCTTTAAAAAAAAAATTGAGTAAAATTATACCAAGCCTATGTGTACAGAAAAAGCAGTTTTCAATTGATTCAACTAGACCTTTAATTGTATTAATTAAATTGAGTGGGAAAACTTAATTAATATTATTATATTGTTTATAGGTGAAAATTCAATTAATTATATATATATATATATATGTATATATATATATATATATATATATATATATATATATATATATATATATATATATATATATATATATATAAATTATTTTTATTTGATAATATTTTAATTGATAATACAAAATTATTCATTTTACTTTTTTGTGTGAAATTTATAACAAATAACAAAAATTAAAAATTTTAACAACCCCTGACTTTTTTCAGAAAAGATGTTATATCTTCTAAACGGCTGGACCGTTTTTTTCAAACATAGCTAAGAACCCTCTCGATCAAGTCATCTTTCAAACAGAAAAAACTAAATGAAAATCGGTCCAGCCGTTTGGCCTGTACGTGGACACAGACAGACACACTGATATACAGATACATAGATACACAGACACATAGACACACACTACAAACTTATAACACCTCTTTTTTTAGTCGGGGGTTAAAAATAGATAGATTTGTTTTTCATCCATACATGCATATATGTATGTATATATATATATATGTACATATGTGTGTATATCCATATTTTCGCGTTATTCTAAATATTTATGACTTGCGATTTAACTATTGAATTCTTTTTCGCAAGTGCTTCCTTATAGTGTAAAATTTATTGACCTAGCCTAAGGTTTTCCAACCTTGAAAACTCAAATTACTTAATAAAATTTACAATTAATTTGTTTTGAATAAAAAATAAAAAAAAATTCATTCAACCCACATATACATATGTATGCATGTACATATCGTATTTATGTTATGCTTACTCGGCCAATTTTTTATGTTTTGGTTTATTTTTGTCTTTCTATATTTTGTTTCAGTTGCAAATATATGCCAGTGCCTTTGTATATTAGATTATATTCCGTCTTTTGTTTTTTTTCTTTTTAATTTTAGTGTCCGTAATTTTGCTGTAGTTGCAAAATAATGACCTACTTTTGAATATGACGAAAGACAATTTGGTTTTTATTTTTTATTTTTGTTAAACAAACAAAACAACCAAAAATTTAATTAAATTTCAATATAAAGCAATGAAAGTTTAATGCCCTATTAAAATTATGTAACCCTTTTTTATAATATTGCAATACAATCATTCAATTAAATTTCAAATAAGAAGCAATGGAAGTTTAATGTTATGTATTTAAATCATTGTGACCTCTTTTTTTATAATAATGCAAGAAAAACATACAACTTCTCCGTATGTGTGTAAAAAAATATTTTAGTTTCATCTTCCTACAGTGTTTCCATTTCTCTTCCTCTGCTGTTAAAAGTTTTATTATTATATGTATATAAGTATGTATTAGTGTCCTGCACAAGACTATTTATAAGACCTTTCAAGACATGAGAGATTTTTTCAAATGCTTTACTACAGCGAAATATGCTAAAAGAATCGCTAAGCAACACTGTTGGCAAGTAATTTTTTTCGGTGGTCTGTCTTGCCAACAGTGTTGTTTAGCGATTCTTTTAGAATATTTCGCTGTAGTAAAGCATTGGAAAAAATCCCTTATGTCTTGAAAATTCTTATAAATACTCTTGTGCAGGACACTAGTATGTATGTACATTGGTCAGACTTCCTTTGTCATATCTTCACATACTGTACCATGTCGTTAAACTAGCGATTATGATTTTAGTTAATCCACGTTATATTTTCTTCCTTTTTTCACTTATATGCTCCTGCATATGTGTGTTTTTATCTTATTTTTCTTCTTTCTTGTTATTATTGTTATATCACCTTGTACTTCCATCTCGCCTTGAACATTTGGTTTCGAGCCAAAGTTCACTAAGGTTGGAAATGGAGTGACAGGTCTTCCTTGGAGCTTGAATATCCTCCTCATTTCTTTATATTCTTATTTTATTCTCTTTTTCTTCTTATATGCGCCTGCATATGTATTTTTTGTACCTTATTTTTCCTTTTCTTCATTATTATTGTTATATTGCCTTGTACTTCTATTTCGCCTTGAACATTTGGTTTCGAGCCAAAGTTCACTAAGGTTGGAAATAAAGTGACAGGTCTTTTTTGAACTAATTCTGAACTATTTCTGATTAGCTACTATCTTTAGTTGTTTTTGTTTTATAGTTTTCATTTTCTTGTTATACGTATTTTGTCTACTTGCTTTCCTCTATCTGTAGCCTTTCTTTTTTATTATATTCAGTTTGGAAGAGTTCGCTTGTTTCTGTATTCTGTATTCTATATATAATAATATGAATAATTTTGTATTATCAATTAAAATATTATCAAATAAAAAAAAAATATATATATATATAATTAATTGAATTTTCATCTATAAACAATATAATAGTAATAATTAAGTTTTTCCACTCAATTTAATTAATGCAATTAAAGGTCTAGTTGAATCAATTGAAAACTGCTTTTTCTGTACACATAGGCTTGGTATAATTTTACTCAATTTTTTTTCCCTTGGGAATCGCAGGTATAGGTATTTTTATTAAAGAACAAGTCTTATTATTTCTTTGTTTGTAACCTGGAGGGTCCCTTGGGAATCGCAGGTATTCTTTATTATAATTAAAACGCTTAAAACTGTCACTGCAAAGTGACTGTCTTCTCAACTGACTGTGTCACTTTTATTTCTTATTAGCTATTTATACAAAATTTTAATATATTTCTACAATAATTTTTTACTTGCAATTCTTTTTCTTATGCTAACTAGACAATAACTTATTTCATAAATATTATTTAGCTTTTGACCTAATTACAAAATATCGTCATTGCACAACTTGTCAGCGCAAAGAAAATAAAAAGTAACCAAGTAAATGAACTGGTTACTGCTGCGTCAACAAATTAGTGCAATGCAGAGGTACGAGGGTTGTTCAACTATGATTCACAACATCCCTCCCCCCTTGGCGGAAGAACACATCTAGATATAGATGTTTGTTAAGTATAGTAATTGTATCAAAATGCTTTTGTCTTAAATCTTAAATGCAAGTGGTCTTATTATAAAATATATAAGTGTAAGTTCCTTCGACTCACAACATACCTCCCCTTTGGCGGAAAGAAATTAAGCACTTTTTCTGTTGATGTTCTGATTCTTGACATATAAGTTAAGTTGACGTGATTTTGTTTATCCTTATGTGTTGAAATTTGTGGCACCTTTAAGTATTCAGTGATTTTCTTCTTTATGCAGGAACGCTCTTGCTTGTGGTCTTAAAAAATAAATCAGCACCATCACGAACTAATGTCTTCGGCTGAGAAAGGGTGTATCAAGAAACCAGAATCGCCAATAAATTTGTTCTCAGTTGAGCTGAGATGTGTTAATGGTCGAAAATTATGATTTATGTAATGGACGGCCATCTTGGAATGAATACACTTTTATATGGGGTGTTTGCCTTGTCGGTACATCGTAACAAAATATTGCTAGTACACATACCGGCTTGTTCGAAATCTAATGTTTAATTTTTGTGCCCATCCTTCAGAAAGTTACTCACTGATTGTCCGTTACAATCCACGTTGAAGTTAGTCGTCATATAACACTTTTCAGTTTGTTGGAGACATGGTATCTCTTTTCATTATGTAGTAACGTTGAATGTAAACTTGCATCAATTTGCGATTAACCTGCTTATCTTGTAAAATTTTTGGATAACAGAACGAAGAACTACCTCACTTAGGATATTGGAAAAAAATCCGCATGTATCCTGTTAAGGTGTACTCAAATCGTGGACAAATTGTGGATGACAGCAATGGAACTAGCATCATCCCACTTAATGTGGACGGATAGACGAATGTCAGTTTTCTGTAGTTGATTTCGTAGAGTTGTAATCTATACAAAGATTTGTTTGCAGTGTTCCTGGAATTTGACTTCCCGGAATAATCTGATCGAGCAGATTATTGGGAGTCCTGTTATGCCGTCAGTAATTCATTTCACCGGTTAGATAAAAGTATTACTTGATGTTTTAGTTGTTGTTTTGTGGTGTATGTTGCAGATTTTTCTTCCGATGTGGTTGTTGGAAATTCATCCGTTATGTTGTTATTGCTGGGGTAAGGTTGTAGCTTCAGATATTACTTAACTAATGGCGGCAGGAGACTATACGCCTTGTGTTGTTAAAATTAGACGATTATTGCAATTGCTGTTGTTGTTTTTGTTGTTGTTGGTACGTTTGTTGTCTTCACTGCATGTATGCCAACCTTTTCGTTTTGGGGATTGTAGTTGAGCCGCGGTTGGTTTAGTATTAGCATACAATAAATTTACTTATTTAGTATTAAAATTATTTGAAATATAACATTAATATATATATTGATATCATTGGATGCCAAGGGCATCGGCTAACAATAAAATTAATTTGTGTGTTTATGTTTCAAATATCAACAATTTATTTAGTTTTTATTTTTTTATGCGTTATCATTATTTATATTTTTCAATTTACTATTAATTTAATGCTAGGAACTAAAATTTCACTTTCAAAAGCTGTGCTTGAGTACTCGTTAATTCTGACAATTTGTGCACTTGTTAAGGTATTGCGTTTAATTTCAATTGTGGACTAATTATTCCAAGCTTACTTAATAATTGCTATTGGATGTGTAGTCAAACACATCTAGTATGACATTAATTTTTTTCATATACATATGTTTTTCTTTTCTTAACCTATAATTTTAATAGCACAAATTTAAAAAGTTGATTATTATTTACTCATTTATTTTTATTATTGTTTTTTTTCTTTAAAAAAAAAATTGAGTAAAATTATACCAAGCCTATGTGTACAGAAAAAGCAGTTTTCAATTGATTCAACTAGACCTTTAATTGTATTAATTAAATTGAGTGGGAAAACTTAATTAATATTATTATATTGTTTATAGGTGAAAATTCAATTAATTATATATATATATATATATATATATAAATTATTTTTATTTGATAATATTTTAATTGATAATACAAAATTATTCATTTTACTTTTTTGTGTGAAATTTATAACAAATAACAAAAATTAAAAATTTTAACAACCCCTGACTTTTTTCAGAAAAGATGTTATATCTTCTAAACGGCTGGACCGTTTTTTTCAAACATAGCTAAGAACCCTCTCGATCAAGTCATCTTTCAAACAGAAAAAACTAAATGAAAATCGGTCCAGCCGTTTGGCCTGTACGTGGACACAGACAGACACACTGATATACAGATACATAGATACACAGACACATAGACACACACTACAAACTTATAACACCTCTTTTTTTAGTCGGGGGTTAAAAATAGATAGATTTGTTTTTCATCCATACATGCATATATGTATGTATATATATATATATGTACATATGTGTGTATATCCATATTTTCGCGTTATTCTAAATATTTATGACTTGCGATTTAACTATTGAATTCTTTTTCGCAAGTGCTTCCTTATAGTGTAAAATTTATTGACCTAGCCTAAGGTTTTCCAACCTTGAAAACTCAAATTACTTAATAAAATTTACAATTAATTTGTTTTGAATAAAAAATAAAAAAAAATTCATTCAACCCACATATACATATGTATGCATGTACATATCGTATTTATGTTATGCTTACTCGGCCAATTTTTTATGTTTTGGTTTATTTTTGTCTTTCTATATTTTGTTTCAGTTGCAAATATATGCCAGTGCCTTTGTATATTAGATTATATTCCGTCTTTTGTTTTTTTTCTTTTTAATTTTAGTGTCCGTAATTTTGCTGTAGTTGCAAAATAATGACCTACTTTTGAATATGACGAAAGACAATTTGGTTTTTATTTTTTATTTTTGTTAAACAAACAAAACAACCAAAAATTTAATTAAATTTCAATATAAAGCAATGAAAGTTTAATGCCCTATTAAAATTATGTAACCCTTTTTTATAATATTGCAATACAATCATTCAATTAAATTTCAAATAAGAAGCAATGGAAGTTTAATGTTATGTATTTAAATCATTGTGACCTCTTTTTTTATAATAATGCAAGAAAAACATACAACTTCTCCGTATGTGTGTAAAAAAATATTTTAGTTTCATCTTCCTACAGTGTTTCCATTTCTCTTCCTCTGCTGTTAAAAGTTTTATTATTATATGTATATAAGTATGTATTAGTGTCCTGCACAAGACTATTTATAAGACCTTTCAAGACATGAGAGATTTTTTCAAATGCTTTACTACAGCGAAATATGCTAAAAGAATCGCTAAGCAACACTGTTGGCAAGTAATTTTTTTCGGTGGTCTGTCTTGCCAACAGTGTTGTTTAGCGATTCTTTTAGAATATTTCGCTGTAGTAAAGCATTGGAAAAAATCCCTTATGTCTTGAAAATTCTTATAAATACTCTTGTGCAGGACACTAGTATGTATGTACATTGGTCAGACTTCCTTTGTCATATCTTCACATACTGTACCATGTCGTTAAACTAGCGATTATGATTTTAGTTAATCCACGTTATATTTTCTTCCTTTTTTCACTTATATGCTCCTGCATATGTGTGTTTTTATCTTATTTTTCTTCTTTCTTGTTATTATTGTTATATCACCTTGTACTTCCATCTCGCCTTGAACATTTGGTTTCGAGCCAAAGTTCACTAAGGTTGGAAATGGAGTGACAGGTCTTCCTTGGAGCTTGAATATCCTCCTCATTTCTTTATATTCTTATTTTATTCTCTTTTTCTTCTTATATGCGCCTGCATATGTATTTTTTGTACCTTATTTTTCCTTTTCTTCATTATTATTGTTATATTGCCTTGTACTTCTATTTCGCCTTGAACATTTGGTTTCGAGCCAAAGTTCACTAAGGTTGGAAATAAAGTGACAGGTCTTTTTTGAACTAATTCTGAACTATTTCTGATTAGCTACTATCTTTAGTTGTTTTTGTTTTATAGTTTTCATTTTCTTGTTATACGTATTTTGTCTACTTGCTTTCCTCTATCTGTAGCCTTTCTTTTTTATTATATTCAGTTTGGAAGAGTTCGCTTGTTTCTGTATTCTGTATTCTATATCTGTTGTTGTTTTGTGTTCTTTTCTGTTTCTTCTTTTATAACTTCTACTGTGTTTTGTTGATTGTCTTGTTTTGTTTCTTGTCACACGTTTTTTCTCTTATTGTGTTCAGGTCTGTATTTTTTTCCTACCTTGCTGCCATCTTCTCTGGAGTGGCAGGGCTTTCTGGGGGCTTACCACTATTAAGACACCTAAATAATTAACCTACACATGGTTTTACCAAATTGTTATGGTGCACCTTCTCGGAATTTCTAATTTTTAACTAAACATTTACAGGTGTTGGGACTTGTAAAACTTCGTAAGGTCCTAACCAAATGGGTGAGAATTTGTTCTTTCGTTCTTGGTTTTTCAGCCATACTTGTTGTCCTACCTTGAATGTCCTTATCTTTATCCCCTTGTCGTAATGTTTCTTGGAGTTGGCCTTGGCTTGATCTTGATTTTGTTTTACTAGTTGATAGCTTCATTGTATCTGATGTTTTAAGATTTTACTAAAATTATCTGCATTATATACGGGTGACGGTTTTTCTTTTCCATATAGGATTCTATTAGGTGTTTGTTTGGTAGACATATGCCTCGTATTATTGTGTACATGCATAGCATGATGTAACGATTCATCCCGATTAGTGCCATCCATCTTAACGAAACTTCTCAAAAACTCTGCCAAAGGTATATGAGTTCTTTCCAACGTTCCATTGGATTGAGGGTGATAGGGGGTGGTGTTAATATTTTTGTTCCTAACAGCTTACAAACTTCTCTAAATAGTTTTGAAGTAAAATTTGTACCATTATCAGTCACCAAAACCTTGGGGATGAAAAACGGGAAATTATTTCATTGAAGAACTATTTTGCCACCGTGGTTGCTTCCATGTCTGGGATGGCCTCACATGCTAGGAATTTAGAGAAATCGTCCAAAAATGTAATTATATATTTATTGCCCCTAGCAGATTCTGGCAACGGCCCAACAATATCCATATAAAGTCTTTCAAATGGTCTATTCGGTGTTTTTGTTAAAATCATCGGCATTCTTTCTACTTATGAACTTTTGTTTCGTTGGCAAATTTTACAGGTGGCAACATAGTTTTTAATTTGTCGCTGCATACCATACCACTTATACTAATTTCTAATGCGATGGTATGTTTTCAGTGACCCTTGGTGTCCTCCCAAAGGTTTATCGTGGAATGCCTTCATTTTTTTCTTAATATCTTCTTTATTAGTTAAATACGCTGCGGTATCTTTCTGTTCCATATCTTCACTTACATCTAATTCATCGGTTTGTGCTTCGCTTCCCTTATTCAGTTTTACTTGAAGTTCTCTTGCTTTCGCTCTAGTTATTGCTCCTATGTTTACTTCTTCTATTGGGAGACTACTTAGAGCATCCGCGTTCTGATTGCTTTTCCCCGGCTTATAACGTATCTCAAAATCGTCTTCCAGCAGTTTAAGTCTTAGGCGGCCTAATCTGCTTTCTTGATTCTTTAGATTCGCAATGCATTTTAAGGGCTTGTGGTCTGTGAAGACCGAAAGGGTCGGCCTAGTAAATAAGGTCTAAACGTCTTAACTGCCCATACTATACAAGTAGTTCCTTCTCTATTGTAGAATGTCGCTTTTCTGTGGAGCTTAGCACTCTGCTCACAAAGTAAATTGGTAAATCACTACCTGGCTCTCCTTGAGAAAGAATAGCTCCTAAGGCTTCATTACTGGCATCAGTGGTAAGAATAAATGGTTTTGTAAAATCAGGGTATTGCAGTACAGGAGGATTTGTGACTGCTGCCTTCAGTTTGTTCATAGCTTGTTGGCACTCCTGGGTCCATTCCAATTTCACTTCCTTTCTTAATAATTTGTTAAGTGGTAATGCTATATGTGAGGAGTTTGGCATAAACTTCCTATAATAGTTAGCCAGTCCCAGAAATGCTTGTAGTTCTCTGATATTTTTGGGGGGCGGTATGTCCTTCAATGCTCTTGTCTTACTGGGATTTGGTAATACTCCCTTTTGCAAACATTGGTGGCCCAGATAAACTACCTCCCTTTGGAGGAAATTATACTTTTCGGGATGTAACTTGAGATTATACCTTCTTAAGACATCTAGTACACACTTTTATCGTATTTGGTGGTCCTCTAGATTTCTTCCGTATATTACTATATCGTCAAAATATACAAAACAGTCGATACCCTGTAGACCGGTTAATATTGAATTCATGATTCTGTGGAAAGTGGCTGGTGCTCCTGTTAAACCAAAAGGCATACGATTGAACTCGAAATGGCCCAAATTAGTACTGAATGCCGTTTTCTGTCTATCGCTTGGGTCCATTAAAACTTGATGGTACCCGCTTGCTAGATCGAGAGTCGAAAAGTATCTGCTGTATCCCAGCTGGTCCAGGATCTCGTCAATCCGTGGTATGGGAAAAACTTCTTTTATAGTAGCGTCATTCAATTTCCTGAAGTCGACTACCAAACGCTATTTTTTCTCTCCGTCCACTCCCGCCTTTTTGGGTACTAGAAGGATTGGTGAATTCCAAGGAGAAGTGCTGGGAGATATGATTCCGTCTTTGATCATCGGGCCAACTTGACTATTAATCTCATGTCGATGGACCTCAGGTAGCCTATACTGCTTAGTATTTATTGAAGGTTGACAGGGATCAGTTGGTATTTTGTGTTTAAGTACACTGGTTTACGTAAGACTGTCTCCTGGTAGATGAAACACATCATCGTACGATTTCAAAATATTTTCGATCGAAACCCGCTCTTCCGGGCTTAAATCTGAGCTCAACAGTACTGTTTTAATAAGTAACTTACTTCTCAATGCTTTATCTGTAATTCCTATTGTATTTATAGCTGATGTCGCTTCTAGTGCGTAGTTTTTCGGGTTCTCATAACTCAAACCTATTTTATCATTGATATTTATTGTAGAATCATTGGTGTTTAAAATGGGCACAAATGCGGTGCCCTCGTTGACCGTTGTTAGTTTTCCACCCACAAAAACCGCCGGAAAATTTTCTAGTTTATTTACTATAATTTCTCCTTTACCTGTTGTAACTACGACCGATATTATTGCCTGGGAGCGCCCCTTGATAGATAAATTTTCGGCTATATACACCTGGGGGTTTTTCCTTCTGTAGTAAGGGGTAAGGACGCTACGTCTTGCTTATTATATAAAATTTAATATTTTTGTTAATTGTATCGGTAACAGTCCTGTTCCATAATACATCTTTACCGAGTAATCCATCTGCTGGAAGTCGGCTACCTTCTGGTGCTACATGCATCTGTACTCCAAGTATTTTTAAGCATGCATGTTGTGTAGTTATAGTTCCATTCGTTTCCCCCAAATACGCCTTACAAGTCTTTTTGATTGCTTGAGTCTATCTCCACGTGTGGTGCTAAAGCTTCAGCTTTTACTAATGTGGTGTCTGCTCCTATATCTACCAGTAAGATAAGTTTTTACCCAGTGCTTCTTTGCATGGAAAATCAATAAATGTGTAAGTTTTCTCTACTATTCTATTGTTACCACCTTGCAGATTCTGTTCTTTTTGCGACTCAGACCTGCAGTTAGATTAGTTTCTTTCTGTATAATTTTCCGGTATATAGGTATGGATGTTCTTATGCCAATGTATTTTCTTTCCAGTCTTTTTAGTTTCTACCCTCACTTGGTTTAATGATAATAAACTTTCGTTTGCTGATTTCATTTAAATTTTTTTGTGTGTCCATGTATTTTCGGCATCCCAGTCACTTAATTTTGGCTGGGCCACTGCGAGTTTCCCGAATTACGTGCTGGGCAGTTAGTTCTTAGATGTCCCGTTTCATTGCAATTATAGCATTTCGGTGGCTCATTTCTCCCACGGCCATGGTATACTTGATTCATGTTGGCATTGATGGACCTTTGGGTTGTAGACTGTTGACCACTTTGCGTGCTTTTGTGTTATTGCCTTTGGTCATTGTCATTTCTTCTAAAGTAATTACCGTTAGGTGGTTGCCAGTTTGTGTTCAGCGGTGTGTTTGGGTTGCCCGAATATCTTTGCTGTGGTTTTCTACAGAACTGATTTTCTGCGTGTCCGGATGTTCTGCATATCCTACAGAATAATGCTCTTAAACATTTTTCTGCATTCTACTTCCTTATGTCCCTTATTGTTGCAGTAATCACACTTGTCAACTCTAGTGTCTCTGTTTGATTCACACGCTGGCCCAATTTCATGCCCATATTCTCCACATTTAATGCAATATGGTGTGTTAAGCCTCTGTTCACAATTTTTTCTGTTGTGACCTTGTTGCTTACAGAAACTGCATTGAGTAGTCAGGGTAATAATCTTTATTGTGATGGGGTTTTCTCAAAAAAGTTGCTCAGCTTCCTCTACTATTTGAGTTAGTTTCTGTAAGCCCTCGCTTTCTTGGCCAATAAACCTAGTCCTTAATGCCTGGTCCCTAAGACCTTTGATAAAGCTTCTTACTGCTATTCTTGTGAAGTCTTTCAGTATCGTTTTTCTGCTAACTTCTTCGCTCCATTCATTTGTTACTAAACTCCCTGCTTCATTTAGTAAAGTTTCAAGTCGATTACCAAATCTGCTTGCTGACTCTTGATTTCCTTGCTTGCACGAAACTATGAGTTCTCTTATTTGATCTAAAGTTTTCCTGTTCAAATACACCTTTTTTATTGAATCACACAAAGCGTCTATGGTGCCGAATGTTTGTGGTGCTATTTGAACGTAAGCTGGTCCCATTAATCGCAGTTTCAGGCATTCTATAATATCTTGTGTTGGGACTCCATTTTCTTCAGAGGACAGCTCTCGTTCTACTAGTTTACATCCTTGAAAGATTTTTGTCGAAAAATGTGGGGACTATATTGTTTACTATTTTGTATGCTTTTGTATTTATGCTACTGGAATCTTCTTCAGTGGTTATAGGAGATGACGGGTACTTCTTTAGTGAATTCCTAGCTTCTCGTAGGTATTTATCAAATTCTTTTTTCAGCTGAACTTCTTCTAGCTCAGCTCTTTAAACTCCTTCTCGTATTCTGCTAAATCTGCTAGTTTTCATTTTATAGTATCTGTTGTATATCCTCTGTTAACAGTTTTTCTCGCGTTTGATAGTAAATTTTTCACTTTATTCAATAATATATTTCCTGCTTCCTCCATGCGAAAATTTTTATTATGTTCTGTTGTATTCGTGTCTTCTTGTTATATAATTTCTTGTTGTGTATGAATTACTACTGATGGAAGTCCTTGGGTAGTATGTGATAAGTCCGTGACTATGGATTTTTCTGGCAAACTAATTGAAGGAGTTGGTGACCGAGATCTGTTGGCAATATTAAGTTCTCTCTTCGTTTGACAATTCTACCGATAATCTTTGTATCGAGTTGTCCTTCTCGCTAATCAAGTATTTTAATTTTAAGTGTTTTCCAATCTCCTTCTCACTCAGTCTTTTCTGTCGTAACTGTAATCTTAATTCTTCATTCTTTTTTACCTGCTGTTCTAACAACTCATTTGTATAATCTATATAACTTTTTAGTTTTGTGCTAAATTTCTCCAAACCTAATTTTGACTTTTCCAACTCTTTGATACGTTTTCCGAGTTCCTTTGACTTATTTCCGTTTAATTCACTTATCACTCCAAGTATGTATGAGTATCTAGGAATGTTCTATCAGAATTAAAGGCTTTCTATTCCGACCATACATGCACTTGAAGGCTACCAACGTTAATGTTGTGGTCATTTAATTGAAGTATTAGTTTGTCCGTTTATTTTTGTGGACTGTCAATTTAATTAAATTTATACTTACCATCCTTATGACTTGACCAAACCCGGACTTGTAGTTTTTCGTGGCAGAAAAACTTATAAATACACACACAAAAAAATTTCTACAGTGCAAGGTTTAATTAATTTTTTATTTTATTTTTTTATTTATTAAGAAATACACTTTTATTTTTATTATATTATTATGGTAATAAAGATCTATATGTGTCCAAAAAGTCGACTGTACTTTCTTTTCACTGCCTCTAAAGCGAGCTATAAAAGCTGTACCAGCAGAGACTTTCCAAGTCAGAAACAGACGACATTATATGATAGCAAGGATCAATTTGCGGCCACTAAACCGACTGCACTTGCTTTTCACTGCTTCTAAGGCGAGCTATAAAAGCTGTACCAACAGAAACTTTCCAAGCCAGAAACAAGCGGAATAATAGCACGCAAAGCTTTACCGGCTGCGCCAAATTATTTTATAGTGTATTTTTGTCTACGATACTTGTAACCTGAAGGGTCCCTTGGTAATCGCAGGTATAGGTATTTTTTATTAAAGAACAAGTCTTATTATTTCTTTGTTTATAACCTGGAGGGTCCCTTGGAAATCGCAGGTATTCTTTATTATAATTGAAACGCTTACAACTGTCACTGCAAACTGACTGTCTTCTCAACTGACTGTGTCACTTTTATTTCTTATTAGCTATTTATACAAAATTTTAATATATTTCTACAATAATATTTTACTTACAATTAATTTTATTATGCTAACTAGACAATAACTTATTTCATAATTACAATGCATAGCTTTTGACCCAATTACAAAATAACGATATTGCACAACTTGTCAGCGCAAAGAAAATAAAAAGTAACCAAGTGAATGAACTGGTTACTGCTGCGTCAACAAGTTAGTGCAATGCAGAGGTACAGGGGTTGTTCAACTATGATTCACAACATAGGGGGTAACTTGCAGTATGTTTTTGTATGGCCATATTCTTGGCAATTATGGCACTGTACAGGACCTGAATGCTTATGTGGCTCTTCAACTGTGAGTTTTCGGTACAAGAGGTATTTTAAATTATAAATTGGATGCGTCTAATTTTTATTCTTAATTTTATATCATTTGGCTCAAGTTCAACTCGAAATAGAGGTTGGGGGTTCTTCTCCCTATTTATTATGTTAGATATATCTTTTACCTTAACCTGGAGGACGAGTGCATCTTTTATTTCTTCGGGAACAACGTAAGAATCTATGCCATTCAATACGATCTCCAGGCCTTTTGCACTCTTAAGCTGATATGTGTAGGAACTTATTTAATTTTTTTCAAATTCAGAAACCATTTTGCGGAAATATTTTCGTCATAAATTTGAATTTTCGTTTTATCGATGCTGCTACGTTTTATTGAAACTGTTCGTTTCAAAGGCAATCAACAACTTACAACTTTTACAACATATTTAGACGGGTTATATGGGTACATAAATAGATATATAAAAACATACCGAATTTTTTGAAAACGTTATAAAACGTATTATATATATTTATTTAAGTTTATATACTTATATATACATACTTACAATTAAATTTTTGTTTATGTGTATATAATTAGGTGTTTATGTATAATAAATTTACACGTTGAATATGTAACAAATGTGTATGTTGTTGGGGTTTTATTTTATTGTATTGCTGTTTGATGTAAATCTTCACTGACTGCTGCACTTGTTCTTGGAACAATAATAACACAGGTGATGATCTGATGGTTTCTTATTTTTATGCCGCCTTGAAGTTAGTTGCAGTTACAAACAACAGATGGGGGTATTGTTGATAATGTCAGGGTTGGACATGTTAATATACTTTTGTTCACTGAGGTGATCATGCTCCCCGCATCGAAGCCTGAAAGCAAATAATATACTTTAATAAAATGCTAAACTCAAAACAAAAGGGTAAGGATTTGGGTTGTTTTTATTATTTTTATTATTGAGGATTAGCCGCAATAAGAGCCCATAATAAGCCAGCCCAAAGATGAGTCCTGGGCTAGTAAGGATCCACCATCCATGCGAATTAGATTTGACTTCAGGATCTTGCTGTAAAGATCACCACCTAACTCAATTTCTACCGGCTTGTCACTATAAAACGAAGGATCTGCTAGGGTCAGATTCTCAAATTTTTCCTTAATGGACTCCTGAATGGCTGTAGCATAGAGTTTTTTTTGGTAAATCTCGACCAACCAACAAATAGACTTCAAATTTGGGGTTAATATCAATTTCGTATACCTCTTGCCGTCTACTTGGAATGTGTCAAGTTTGTATTTTTCAACAACGGTATTGGCAATAAGGGAAGATACTGAACTGGGTTTTAATATTGCTCTAAGAGGTATAAGTCCTTCATCAGTTTTAGCATATATTTGCGCGGTTGGTACAAGCACCTTATTCAACGACGTTGGTAAGCCTACGGTTGTGGCTGTAGACATGGGCATCAGCGATCGCCGTTGTACTGGAGTGGATGGGATTGGAACGGATGTAGCTGAAGTAGGCCGATTATTATGTTCCAAATCTTTCCAAATGCGTTCAGGACCGTGCAGAATCGAATGGTGTTTTCCACTCCATTTTTGGTAACGTATTTTGCTAGTACAATTAGCAATCAAATGTCTTTCACGATGTTCCTTTTTTAAACTGGATTGACGGTGGTTCGAACGTACTTGTTTTCCTTGCTTATTGTTGGATGCCATTATCTGTATGAAAATTTATGAAAGTAAATAGAATTGAAATGATAAATGGGTTAAAATGAGTGTAATACTTAAAGGATAGATCACTGTTATAATAATTTTATGGGTTAATTGGATAATTAAATTTGTTGTATAAAACAAGACAGTGATCAGACCGTTAAGTAATAAGTTAGGTTGAGTGTAAATGAGTTAGTTGGATATATATATATATATATATATATATATATATATATATATATATATATATATATATATATATATATATATATATATATATGCATGGATTAATGTGTTTACTCAAGGAAATTTACGATGAATTTACGTCGTGGGTAGAACTACAAGTTTTGTTATTGGACGTGTCAAAGTCCCATTTAGAGTACGTGTGTCGGCAACTCTGATGTGTCCGTCACAACTTGAGTAAGTTTTAACTATACGTCCAAGTAATCGTTCATTAAGGGGTAAATTATCTTGTCTTAAAACAACAATATCGCCTCGGGTTCTTCCACTTATATCTTTTATGTAGCTCTTTTAGCTATTCATCTTTCCATCTTTTCCAGAAGTTGTGATGTTGAATGTTTAATTTTTGCCACCGATTTGCAAGGGAAAGATTTTCATTGCGGGTGAGAATATGGGTGAACCAATTAAAAAATGACCTGGGGTTAAAGGATTCAAATTTTGCGGGTTGTCACTTGACGGGCTTAAGGGTCTTGAGTTGAGGCAAGAAGCGTTGCTAGTTCTTCAAAAGTGTATTTCAACGTATTCAATTTCTTTAAATGCGATTTGAAGGTTTTTTCGCCCGCTTCCCATAAACCACCCATGTGTGGGGCTCCTGGCGGTATGAAGTGCCAAGTCAAGTTTTGTAAACTATTAGTTGCAATAACTGATCCTTTTACTTGCTTGAGGAATTCCTGTCGTTCTTTTTTCAGCAAATGACTAGCTCCAACAAAATTTGTTCCATCATCAGAGTAAATGGCGACAGGGCATCCCCGCCTCGAAAAAAATCGTGCAAATGCTGCCATAAAGGCTTGAGTTGACAAGTCAGATGTCGGTTCTAAGTGAATTGCTTTTGTTGCAAAACAAACAAAAACGCATACATATCCTTTTGTTATTTTACAATTTCTGATGTCAAACGGACCGGCAAAGTAGAGCTGTGCCAAATCGTTCTTTTCAGTGACCGCTCATTTTCGTTCAATTAGCAAAAAATTGACCCGTTCGTTCAATCGTTCACTTTTGAACGACAGTATGAAACAATGTTATTTTGTAAGAATAATAAAATCGGTTGTATATACGAGTATTTAAATAATGCGAATGAATGAATTGAAGAATTTATTAAAAAAAAGTTTAAAAAATTATATTTAAATTCATTTTATAAATAATTTCTTGTTCTTTCGACTAGAATATTATTTTGGCTTAATATTTACTTTAATATTAAGATTAAGAAAGGTAATTTTGTTTGGTTTTACAATTTATTTTTCTGCAGATAATTAATAAAAGCATTCTAACTCTTTTATCGTTATTTATATATCAAAAGCGCATCAATCTTTGAATGTTACTTCTCAAAGTTTAAGTTAAAATTTTGTCCTCAAAAATATTTTACCGGAAAAAAAAAATATCTCAAGCACTAAAAATTCAGTTTAGATTGACGTAATGAAATGTATGTATAAACATATATACAGTTAAGGTCTAACTTTGTAAAAACACTTTATAAAAAACACTAGTGAAAATACTTCTTGTGAAAAGACTGTTAAATCAAATTATAAAAAGAATGATAGCAGTGCCACAGCGATGTTAAATAGACTTTAGTATACACGTACCTAAACCTTTTAAACCACAAAAACTCAAATCAAACAAAAATATATAACATAAATAGCAAACATGAATGAAAGCAAATTTGACATGAAAGACTTGAAACACAAACTGAATGAAGGAAAACATCGAGCGGTACGCTACTGATCCAAAAGCGTTCAGTAAAATCACCGGATCAGTTCGTTCAATTAAGTGATTCGTTCAATTTAACCCGTTTGTTCATGAGCTACACAGCTCTACGGCAAAGTCAACTCCAGTATTATAAAAGTTGCGGGTTATTCGGGTACGTTCAGGTGGCAAAGCTGCCAAAAATTGAGTAGCTTGTCGATTCTTGTATTTTGTGCACGCTACACATTTGTGTATTATTGAACTAATGAGATTCTGAAGTTTCGGAATCCAATAGCAAGATCTCAGTATCCTTAGTGTGAGTTGATTTCCTCCATGTAGAGTAACCAAATGCACATGCAAAATTACCAATTTTGCAAACTGACTTGCATATGATATTAGAAGTGGGTGTCTTTCTGAATACGATAAGCAGAATCTTAAAATGGTGTTAGAGTGAGTAAGTTGCTCTTTTTTGGAATTATATTCATCTTCAAAATGTTTAAGCTGAAAGAGAATAATGAGTCTATCTTGTGTTGATTTTATCTCTATAGCATCAAGTTCAATGCTTGGGTGGGTTAATAAGTTTTCAATTCTTGCTTTACTGGATTGATATTTATTTTTATCGAGAATGATTTTCTCATTTCGAATTGATTGGGTTCGGGTGTGTGATGTTCGATCACAGAATCGATAAACGTATGACATTACTCTTAGAGCTTTTGCCAATTTTGAAAATCTTAATAATATGTCTGGGTTTGTATCAGATTGATTTTCAATGGGTGGGTGTATGTTAACTATGGTCGAAAATGATTGACTAAATTTAGCTTCAGCTTGTGTGTTGTTGGCCATTTTAACGGCGTTTCTTTCGGCCATAGTGGTCCATTCCACAACAGCATGTCTTATTTTAATTCTTCTGCATTACATCCTCGACTAGCAACATCAGCAGGGTTATCATGCGAGGCAACATGGTTCCAGTTGTCCATGGTTCCAGTTGTCCAAAATTGTAGAAACTCTGTTTGCCACAAAAGTGTTCCATGATTTGGGTGGTTTGCTGAGCCGAGCTAACACTATTGATGAGTCTGTCCAAAAATATATTTGATGTTGCGGTAAGTTTAATTTGGTTATAACATTGTGGGTAATATTAGCTAACAACACAGCACCACAAAGCTCTAATTTTGGTAGTGAGATTACTTTGATTGGTGCAACTCTCGTTTTAGCGAGAAGTAGGGTTACGGTACAAGGTCCGTCTACGGGTGTAACTCGAGCATATAAAACTGCTGAGTAGGCTTTTTCGGAAACATCTGAAAAGCCATGAAACTCGATTTTTGCTGAAGGTGAAAAATTAATCCATCTCAGAATGCGAATTTGATTAATATTGTCGGAGAACTGCAAAAACTTGTGCCATTTAGTTAGGGTGAGTGGGGTAAGATATTCATCCCATGCTGTATTGTCTTGCCATATTTGCTGCATAGTAATCTTGGAAGAAATGACAATTGGCGCTAGCCATCCAGCTGGGTCAAATAGACGAGCTATGTCTGATAAAACAGTTCGCTTTATATATGCTGACTTCCTTTCAATTATCGGAACACTAAAAAAGAAGGCATCTTTCTTGGCATTCCATCTTATGCCTAATGTTTTGGCGTTATTTGACTCGGGTAGTGTGAGTAAATCGACATCAAGCAAGTGCTATTCGGGTAGGCTGTTTAATAATTCCTTAGTGTTAGAAGTCCATTTTCTCAGAGGAAATCCAGCAGAGTCCAGAGCTGTGATAAATTGTATTTGAGCATTTTTAGCTTCTTCAATTGTATGACCTCCAGCCAAAACGCCATCTACATACATATTATTTTTAAAAATTTTCGAAGCAATTGGGTGGGTATTTTGAATGTCTTTGGCTAATGCGTGTAGGGTTCTAATAGCCAAATATGGAGCACAATTGACTCCAAATGTCACTGTTTGCAGTTCAAATTCTTGAATGGGTTCATTGACGCTCTTACGAAAAAGTATTCGTTGGAAGGGTGTTTGGGTTTAACATAATTTGCCTATACATTTTTGTAATATCGGCGTTAAAAACAATTTTATAAAACCGCCATTTCAAAATAAGCACAACTAAATCTTATTGTAGGGTGGGGCCAGTGTATAAAATGTCATTCAAATTATTACCGTTAGAAGTTTTACTCGAAGCATTAAAAACAACTCTAATTTTTGTCGTAACACGTTCAAGTTTTATGACAGCATGATGGGGTAAGTAATACTGGTTGGTTAAAGTTGTTTTAGTGTTATATGTTATGGGTTTCATATCACCTAAATCAATATATTCTTGCAGCACGTTATCATATTCTACTTTTAGTTCGGGTTTTTTCATCAAATTTCTTTCATTTCGCAAAAATTGAGCCATTGCGATATGGCGTGAGTTTCCTAATTCAATTTTAGGTGATCGAAATGGAAGACTTACTTGATAACGACCGTTGGGTAATTTGTGTGTAGTTGTAACATAGTTTTCTTCACAAGCTAAGCTTTCTTCAGATGTATTGGGTTTGGTGGGTATATCTTCTATTTCCCAAAACTTGGTTAAAACTTATCAAGTCTTACAGAGTTGAAATATGAGACAATGGTTTGGGGTGTATGTGATTTTTGGAAGGGTCCGGTCAAAATCCATCCAAATTCGGTTTCTTGAGCTATTAAGGTATTAAGAAAATCTTTTTTAACACCTGATTTTAAGATCTGTGGGTAGAAATCGCTGCCAATTATGAAATCTATGGGTCTGCCTTTGTAGAATTTCTGGTCAGCTAATTAAATATCCTCTAATTCTTTTATGTGGGTTGGGTTTAAGTGTTGGGTGAATACATTTTTTGTGAAGGTTTTAACAACAATTGCTTGAATATTTAATTTGAAATTATTTTCTGTGTTGGACCGTAACATTACATCACATAATTTATTCGATTGTGCTGAAACAAGTTCATTAAGTCCTGAAATTTCAGCATAGATGGGTGTAGTGGGTTTTCGTCTTAGTTTGTCAGAAATAAACGAAAAATCTGAAGCTGGGTCAATTAGGGCTTTAGCTGGGAATTTTTCTCCTTGAACCTCAACATTTAGAACTGCTGTTCCTAGCAATTTTGTTCTGTCTTCTAATATGGGTTTACTTGAACGGGTATGTGTCGAGAAAGATTGTGTGGCATTTCGTAATGTTGATGTTTTATCGTCATCAATTTGTGGGTTTGGGTTTGAATTGGGTTTGTGTAAAAGGGTATTTTGCTTTCCACCGCAGTATCTGCATGTAAAGGTGCTATGACAATCCTTGATTATGTGGGTAATGGCTAAACAATTATAACATATTCCATTCTTTTTACAATTTCAATCCTTTCATTTATTTCTAATGAGGTAAATGAAGAACATTCTCTTAGGGTGTGTTTCTTTTTACAAAGTTTGCAAATTGACCCATCGGGTTTATTCTGTGATTTGTATTGTTTGTAGATTTTGTGTGACTTTGGGTATTTTGGGTTGGGTTTGAGAATTTGTTCTGGAGTTTAATTCTAGGGTGTGTTTCTTTTTGAGAATGGGTTACGTTATGAAAGGTTTTGCCTTTTCTGTCAAACAGATTCTTATTTTCCTGGAACTGCTTGGCTTTTTGGTGTGTGTTTTGATGATCAAATTGATTCGGGACGTCATTTACTGATGTTAGCTCCTTATAAGTATTTGCCAAAAACAAATCGAGATCAGTCCATGATGGCATTTCTGAACAACCAGAAAGCGTTTTTTCAAATTGTATACGAACTTCTTTGGGTAGTTTTGTTGAGCATAAATACACAAAAATAGGATCCCAATTGTCTGTGTCTATATCCAATGAACTCAAATTCAAAATACAACAATTTATTTTTCCTTGGAGTTTTCTTATTGAGGTACTGCACATGGTACTCACAGTGGGTAAATTAAATAATGATTTTAATTGGGCATTAATTTGCATTCTTTTATTTTCATATTGTGAAACTAGGTGATTCCATGCGATAAGAAAACCATCATTTGTCAAGGGTGCATTGTCTACAATTTCTTTGGCTTCACCGCTAGTTTTTTGTTTCAACTGGAAAAGTTTCTCAACTCCACTTAAACGGGTATTATTGCCATAAATAGCTTTAAAGAGATCTCGGAATGAGGCCCATGTTTTGAAATCTCCACTAAATATTGGCATGTTGCATGGCGGTACATTAAATGTTACTGTGGAATCGTTGGGTTGCGATATTGTGGCATTGAGTAAAGAGGGTCGCGTTTCTTGTAGTCGGGTTTCATTAATTCGAGTAAGGGTATCAATAGATTCTTCAATTTTTATCATAGTACCCCTATAAAATTGTTTCGCTGCTCTAATTTGTTTTGTGATTTCAGGGACATTTATAGTACTATCTTTTGCTGACTCACTTAAATCAAGAGATTCCCTAATTTGTTTATATTTTTTGTCAATATCTGACCACAAAGTCTTCAATTCTCGTTTCTGGAATTGAAGTGCGGGCAAAGATTGGGAATAATCTTGGGAGTTTTCATAATCCTCTTTTACGCATATAAATCGACTTCAATGTACCGTATTAAATCGGCAGCTAATGCTTTCAGTGTAGACATGTTGGGTTTTTAGTTTAATGAAACTTGTGTGCTTAAAGGGTTTGGGTAATAAAAGTGTTAATAAATTTGAAGATTTTCCCTTTTTTTATAAAATTAAATTTGTACCAGCAGACAAAATTCCAACTAGGTATTTCACAAGTATTTGTGTGTGCTACACAAGGTAATAGTTAATATTTGTTTTTCAAAGGCAATAAAAATATAAGTTTTTTAATATAACCTTATTGGATTGTTTGGGTATAGTTACTAATAATTTTATGTTATATTTTATTGATTGCCTTTGAAATGAATAAATAATTTAATTTGTAATGTATGAAATTAAGAAAATTGTGTAAGTTGTAAAGATACAGACTTACCTTGTTTGCTGGGTATAGTGCATAAACCTTCACAAGAGTTAAAAAAAAATCTCTTGTTCTTTTTGCTTTTTTTGTGTCGTCTTCCCGCTATGACGTGTGTTAAGTTGATGTATATTGTTGTTGTTGTAATTGTGCAGTACTTATATTTATGTAAATATGTACTGTGTTTTTAATTTATATCTATCTATATAATTAATAGGCGAACGTGTTTTTTGTAATCCCTTTTACGCTGGTACCACCGCACCGATTTTAAAAGATTTATATGGTTCTAAAGGATTTTTTATACAGATGTGCAGAATCTATATTTTATTGAAATTGGTTTAGTATTTTGGGAGCTATAAGCGTTTAAAGTTGCTACTACTACATGCACACATATTACACACGCATTTATTAGCTTACAAGTAAAAAAAGAAACAAAACATGAGTGTGTGTGTGTTTGTAGTATTTCTCTTGACCTTACAATTGTTTTTCTCTTATTTGTTGTTGTATGAAAGCCATAATACTTAAAGGAAGAGAGTTGAATAAATTGAATTAGGTTGGTTGAAGGGATTTTGTTTATGTTTTTTTAATTTCATGTATTATTTAATTATGCTTGCATATGTATGTAAGTTTGTATGTGGCTGTGTTTTAATGAATTTTTTTATGACGTTTAGATACATTTTCTTTAAATCTTAAATTATTTACATTTTGATTCTAGAATACGGACGAGTGTGTCGTCCGTTTGGTATATCTAGTACTTTATTAAAGTTTGTTGAACTTTAGAATTTAAAGTATATAAAAATATATATACATATGTATATGTTTGTCTGTATGTACGGTGTATGCACGTATATAATTTTAATTTTTTATTTTTATTTATGTCTTTTGTAATTTTTTTGTAACAATTATTCTTGTAAAGTGTTAAATGTATTTGTTTTTATGTAACTAAACAAATTTCAATTTGTTGAATTCTGTTTTGTTGTTTAATTTGTTAATTGTGTGAAATATGTATTGTGGTTTTTGTAATATGTACTTGTTTTATGTTAGATTATTAATTTTAATAGGTATTGAATTTTATGTTTTTAAATTTGAACAGTTTATGATTTAATTGTTTTTACGCGTGATTAGCAAATATATTTATGAAATAAGAGTGGGTTTTTATGAATATGTAAATATGTATGTTAATTTGTATGTATGTCGGTACATATGCATTGTGTATTTTGTACTGTTATATTGTATTTGTTCTTTAGTTCACTTAAATATTTGTTTTACATATGTAGTTTAATTTTTTGTACACAATTATATATGTGTGTTTTAATTTAGTGGACTGTATTTTTCACTTCACTCTTTCACATAAATATATATATAAAAAAATACCGAATTTTTTGAAAACGTTATAAAACGTATTATATATATTTATTTTAGTTTATATATTTATATATACATACGTACAATTCAATTTATGTTTATGTGTATATAATTAGGTGTTTATGTATAATAAATTTACACGTTGAATATGTAACAAATGTGTATGTTGTTGGGGTTTTATTTTATTGTATTGATGTTCGATGTAAATCTTCACTGACTGCTGCACTTGTTGTTTGAACAATAATAAAACAGGTGATGATCTGATGGTTTCTTATTTTTATGCCGCCTTGAAGTTAGTTGCAGTTATGAACAACAGATGGGGGTATTGTTGATAATGTCAGGGTTGGACATGTTAATATACTTTTGTTCACTGAGGTGAACAGGAACAATGTGAAATTTATTCTCACCAATGACCGAAATTAATTTTTTAATAAGGGCATTTGAATTTTTGATTCTCAAATAGATTGGTGGCGGCTTGGATGTTTTATTCAAGGATACATCGGGTTTGTCGTTCTCATCTTGCAAAATTTTAAAGCGGTTTTGGCGATTAGTTGAGGCTGGGCTGTTATCCCTAGACATTTTTGGAGCAGATGAAATTTTTGAAGAATTCGGGCTTCGCTCACGCTTTACCAAGGTTATATATCTGTCCATTCCGACTTGTACCTTGGGTTTTGATCTGCTGTTATCTGTAGTGATAACTTTGTTAAGTGATAAACACGAGCCTGAAGGATATGATATTACTCTCTTATATATAGAAGTACTGGGCAACTGTAATGTTAATGAATTACTACTATTTGACATTGGACAAAGCGAAGTTGATCGTTGACGAAAAATTGGCCTTGCCGTTAAAAGAAGGCTTTCATTAGATTTATTATTTATATTGTTTTCATTAAGACTTTCAGAACTCACTGTAAAATAAGCATTTCTGCCGTTAGAACTCACTTCAAAATTTTTTGTATTTGAGGTACTCATAGAGTATTCCTCAAGGGTACTTTATTTGTGTTTTTTTTGTTTGCGGTTTTTTTTTTGTTTTTGTTATTTCTGCTATGTAAAAAAATATTAGCAAAGCAATAAAGCATATTTATTAAAGTCAGTATGTACCTATTACGAATAATATACGAATATTTTTTTGTATAATTTTTTGTTTGTTTGGTAAGTATGTAAGCAAAATTCCGCTAATCGACTGTTCGCTATGAAGGTACCACGAGAACTGATCCAATTACTATACTTAAAAAACATCTATATCTAGATGTTTTCTTCCGCCAAGGGGGGAGGGATGTTGTTTATCATAGTTGAACAACCCTCGTAACTCTGCATTGCACTAATTTGTTGACGCAGCAGTAACCAGTTCATTCACTTAGTTACTTTTTAGGGTTCCGTACACCAAAGGTGAAAAGTAGTCCTATTGTTTTCGCTACGCTGTCTGTCTGTCCGTCATGCGGTATTTTCTCAGGAACCGTAAGAGCTACGGACCTGAAATTTGGAGAGAGTATGTAGAGCCTGGCCGCTACAACAACAAATACATGAGAATTAAAAATAAATGGTGTTCCAAACCGAGCAAAGAAAAATGTTAAAATCCCATGTAATATACATACAAAATTGTATAAACATATGTATGTTGAAACTTGAAACCCTACAAGCAAAGTAATAAGAAAATGATTCGAAATCGTATTGCTTGGAAGAAATATATTATTGCGGGAACAATCATATTCGTATTGCGGAAGATTCCCCCTTCGGGAGAGTTTGTGCGGCCAGGGCGATACTTCGAAGAAATACGAATGCAATACTTCTAGAAGATAAAACTGTGATATTGCTAGATAATCATCTAATAGAATTATTTATGATATTGTCAGATAATCTTTAGGAAGATAAATTATTTATAACGATAGATTATCTCCTAAAGTACAATTTTACAATTTTGCTGAATTACCTGAAGGAAGAAATATATATATAGGGTGTTTTTTTAAGAGGTATAGAACTTCGAATTGAAATAAAACACAAGAAAATCGTTTTAATGTCCATCAATTTGGCTTTATTGGAAGGATAATTTTATGCCATTAATGTTTAAATATGATTTCGGGCATGTGGCCGCCGCGGCTGGCTCGAATAAAGCCAATTCTACAGGTCCAATTTTCAACCACTTTTTCGAGCATATGGGGCCGTATGTTGGCAATAACGCCACGAATGTTGGCTTCCAAGTCCCCTAACGTTTCTGGTTTGTTGGCGTAGACGAGCGACTTCACATATCCCCAAAGAAAATAATCCAATGGTGTCAAATCACACGATCTTGGTGGCCAATTGACAGGTCCATTCCGCGAAATTATGCGCTCATCGAATGTTTCCTTCAATAAATCGATTGTGACGTGCGCTGTGTGGCATGTAGCGCCGTCTTGTTGGAACCACAACTCATCCACATTCATGCCATCCAATTCGGGAGCAAAATAGTCGGTTAGTCGGCTCCAATTGCTGTGCACGGCGGCGAATCGATTCATTCGGGTCCTCTTCAACACTTTGCTCTACAGCGGCAATTGTTTCTTCGGTGCGCACTGTTCAACGTCTCTGCGGATGCGTATTATCACATAGAGTAAACGTAGTGCGAAAACGATCCATGGTTAACCGAATTAATTGCTCTGATGGACGATTATGTCGACCATAAAATGAACTTAACCATTATTTTCGAAATAAATTTGCACGATTTGCAAGCGTTGTTCTTTTGTCAACCTGTTTATGATGAAATGGCAAACCAAACTAAATATTAATCACTTGACAGCTGACAAAATGGCCGCCAGCTAAAAAAGTGATGCCAACTTAAAGTTCTATACCTCAATAAAAAACACCCTTTATATATATATGTATGTATATACAAAACTACCATTAATTTAAATTTAAAGCAATTTTTTATGGTCAACTAAATTTAATTTATCATCGCGGGAGTCATCACATGTTCAGTATAAAAACAAATTTTCTGACATAATGTTTTGAAAATTTTCTGATTGTTTTTATTTTAAATTAAATATTTTTTATCTTCTAGTTAAAAACATATTGACATTATAAATTTATTGCGCATGTGATAAAACGCCAGGCTGAAAAAAATTCAACATTTTAATGACAAAAAATACCTCGTTAAAGGAAAAAATAAATAGTCAATACATTTTGAACTGTTCATTCAAAAAGTTTCACTGAAATGAAAATATTTTAATAAAAAAAAGTATTGCTTTGATGATTTTCTTATAAATGATAAAAATAAGATATTGTATTTATATCCCCTGGGTAAGATATCTTCCAAATGTTTGTAGGGAATTTGTAAAATTAGTGTATTTTTATACAGACTACAACAATTAAATTAAAGGGTGGTCCATCAGTTAATGCAATTTTGACTATGTAATTTTGACAATTTGCTATATCTTGGAAACCGTAAGAGGCAAACACTTGAAATTTTCAAAAACGTTAAGACTAAAAAAACCGAAAATTGTAAAATCGCCAAACCAAAAAAAAAACGCCAAAAAATTAAAAAAAATCGCAAAAACGAAAAATATCGCCAAAATTAAAAAAAATTTTAACACTAAAATAAATCGCCAAATTCGAAAAAATCGCATAAATGAAAAAAAACCAAAATGAAAATAAAACGCCAAAAATCGAAGAAAATCGCCAAAGCGCGAAAATGTCACCAAAACTTAAAAAAATTTGTATATAAAAACAAATCGCAAAAATGAAAAAAATCGCCAAAAACCGAAAAAAATCGCCAAAACAAGAAAATAAAGTGTCAGAACTAAAGAAAGAGCCAAAACTTAAAAAAATCGCCAAAACCGGAAAAACGCCAAAACAAAAAAACCGAAAAGACCCCAAAAACTAAAAAAAAATGCCAAAACTATATATTATATAGGATGAAGTTCGTGTTAAATTACATATCTAGTGTTCGTAGGGAACCCTTCGTGCGCGAGTCAGAGTCGCACTTTACTGAATTTTTTCCTTTTTTTTGCTTATCACTACTTATGAATTATTAATAACTATCACTAAGCTTATGTCCGACATTGGTCGGGCCTAATAATTATATTTTAGATTTAAGAATTGAATACTTATTGTTAGTTCATATTTGAAGATACAATAAATAAAAATATGCATTAATAAAACAAAAAATCTCTAATAAATTTTTCCACATTTCAAAAATATTGAAAGATATTAAAACCCAAAGTTTCCTCATATCCGTAATTTTCTAGTTTCAGAGTCGCACTTTACTGAATTTATTATTTTCTTTGCGCTGACAAGTTGTGCAATATCGATATTTTGTAATTGGGTCAAAAGCTAAATAATATTTATGAAATAAGTTTTTGTCTACTTAGCATAAGAAAAAGAATTGTAAGTAAAATATTGTAGAAATATATCAAAGTATATTTTGTATAAATAGCTTATAGAAAATAAAAGTGACACAATCAGTTTGCAGTGACAGTTGTAAGCGTTGTAATTATAATAAAGAATACCTGCGATTCCCAAGGGACCCTCCAGGTTATAAACAAAGAAATAATAAGACTTGTTCTTTAATAAAAATACCTATACCTGCGATTCCCAAGGGACCCTCCAGGTTACAAGTATCATAGACAAAAATACACCATAACAGCACATGAAACTGTGTACCCCTGACCAATCTTCCCATGTAATCAGTTTAACTACAATTTATTTAATTTATTATAAAAAGTTTATATCATTTTCAAATGCTATTTAACAACCATTAAATTTTTGGATAGTTTTCATAAACTTTAATGTACGTGGACAAGAGTATGAAGTTCTTTTCCATATTTTTTAAATTTAATTTTGCCGAATAAAATAGACCCCTAATTAAATGTCTATAAATTTCACATACATTAAATATTCGTATTATATAGCGAATTTCGTTTTAATTTTTCGAATTACCGAATATCAAAAATTGACATTCGGCACATGGTATACATACATATATAATACATTTAGTTAACACGTATGATCAATTAAATAATTAAATGAGAAAAAAACGTATTTTTGTACCAAATTAGTAATTTTTTCTGTTACGTAACATTTTTAAATTTTTACTATCAGAGCAAAATTGTCTCTTTCTCTCTCTATAATTTTGCTGCGCCACAAAATAACATAACGAACGTCCGCACATACATCTGCACATCATGTATTTGTTTCAATAGTGGTTTTTTCATATATTTGTATTACAATATGTATTTTTTGAGCAAAAACAGATCAAACAGTTGCTCAGCAGCAATATAATAAGCAATTGTTATTTGTTTTCAATTGTATTTTAATTTGGAAAAGCACACACACACAATAACCCTTATACTAGTTCTGTCGCTCACACTACAATTATATGGTACATACCATGGTATATTTGTTTTGGCTATACAAACGAGTATATAAATGCAACCCTTTACTCCTAGCATGAACTAGCTATCAAAACAAAATGAGTGTACTCATGCACATACACATGAAGCATTAAACACATTCACCACAGCAAGCTACCGACTACCAAATGTCAAGGATAGAATACACATAATGAGAATGATTCTTCTGAAGACAGCAAGGCAACAGGGCGACAGGTTGTTGTCTATGCTGATTTTGTCGTTGTAGTCCAATTAAACTAATTTCTATTTCTTTGGCTACAATGAGAAAATTCAGTTTTGCCAGTATAATACAAAATGTTGAATGAATGATTTTGTACAATTATTTCATATTATTGAACAGAAACAATATCAAAAAATTGATGTAAAGAATAAATTGATTCGTTTTTGTACTTTTACGTGAAATAAGTACATTTTAAAAGAGTAATTAATTTTGTTAAATGCAAAATATATGAAAGCAGCAATACTGAACTATGTATTTGTACTTGAATATCAGGTGCAGATGGTGCTGCTGCCGTCTCCAAAATAATTAAGTAGCCGGCTACGAGGCTACAAATACTGCTAACGGCATTTGAAGTCGTGTGTTCATGTAGCCTGCTGTGGCGAATGTGTTTAATGCATGAGTAAACAAAAAACAAACCCAAAAAATGGATGCGTGTATGAACTAAAAAATTAGACCATATTTTATTCATTACTAGCTACACCCTGTGTGCTTCGCTACCCCCATCGTGTTATAGAATGATGTAAATATTTTGTAAATAAACTGAAAACTCGGATTTTTTAATGCAACATTTTGAAAGTTTTAAAATTTTGATTATGGTTCATTACTAACATAGGTTTTTTGTAAATATCTTCGGAACTACATAACCGATTTAAGAGATTGATATCTCATTTTGAAAAACATGACAACAGCTTTAAAAAATAAAATAAAAAAAGCAAATAAAAAATAAATATATATATATATGGCATTGGTGGTGCAATATAAAAATTGGATTTTGCTACGCCACGCCACTCCGCCCGCAGACCGAAAATCAAAAATCAGTCCTCACAGTGTCACCCGCTTGAATATTCTGAAGATTCCCTGAAAATTTAATCAAAATCAGCCCAGCCGTTTTCGAGTCCATACGTTACATACATACATACATACACACATCCTCTTTTATATACATATATATGTAGATTTTTGCTTAATTTATTTATCTACTGTAAAAAAGCAAAGAACACAGAATATAAAAGTCCTGCCAACTATTCACGTGTGTATGTATGTGTGCATGTATGTACATAAATAAAAACAGCGATACCAACTTTTGATACTCAAAAAGCGTAGAAAATTTTTGAAAAAAGGGCTAAATTGAAAAAATATACGTTGAGCGAAAAAAAATTAAATTTTGCGCGAAAAGGAGCTAGTATTAAAATCACCCTTATTCTATTTGGCGTCGGCAACATAACACGACGTCGTTTTTAATGTTGTTTAGCAAATCGGTATTCCCGTAGATAGTATTGCCATTTATCGATGACTGTCAGCATATGTTTGGTATTCTGAAAGAAACATTGATGTTGATGTTGCCGCTCATTTTGTCGTCAGTGTTTTTGATGTCGTGTTCTGTTGTGTGCATGCCTCAACGAATTTGAAAAATAATTTAAATGGTAAAAAAGTGAAATATAAATAGATATAAAAATGTACATATTTATTTGAAAAAAGTTCTTAAAAAAAGTGAAAAATATAATATGGACAAAATTAAAATTACCAAACCCAACCAATTTGAAAAGCTTGTGGAAGAGTTGGAAAAGTCCTTCTTTTGCTAGAGGATTCCGCAGGGGCAGTATTCCTAATAATTTCAAGGTGCAGTGGGAAAGTGAGACTGCACTAAATTCCCTCGGTCCACCAATTAGAGCTAGTGGTGGTTGGCAAAATGTAAGGTAAATACTGTGTTGGGAAAGTATACTGTATGATAAAATTTTTTTACAGGCCTGGCGCGACTTGAGGTTTAAATGAAAAAAAGGTTGCAAACAACAACAGCAAAGCAACTGAAGGCGGGGTATAGAAACAATTAGCACTGAGTACCTTTGGGGGAAGCTCCAAGCTCCAATAAACGTTGATCTGATCCCTTTTGTTTCAAAAGTTAGGCTCTATTGTATCCAATACATTCCTAAATGATGTTTTGTTCATCCTAAAATATTTGTAAAATATTAAAAGGATGAACATTACCCATTATTTTCCAAAAATATGAGAGAACTTCTCACTTACTTTTCTCTGTGGGTAACTGGCAAATGCATGACTTTTGTCTGAGAAATCTTATTTTCACTATTAATTTT
Source organism: Tachina grossa (assembly GCA_949987645.1). Taxonomy (NCBI): domain Eukaryota; kingdom Metazoa; phylum Arthropoda; class Insecta; order Diptera; family Tachinidae; genus Tachina; species Tachina grossa. The sequence goes on from OX465274.1 coordinate 89,724,661, forward strand.
TTTGTTATTTTCGTCTTAATAGGAAAGAAAAACATTTTACATAGTTGAACGGAACAGCCAGCCGTTTTCAAAGGCCACTAAACTTTCATCATCAGCGTTCTTTTGTGTTTGGTCCACTGTGTGTGGTGTCAGTTGATGTAGATTTCTGCTTTATATACTTAGCATTTTATTGCAAATGGAATATGTGAATTGTTTTGATTCATCGTATTTCAATTTGCTGAAAGCTTTTTTGTACTGTAAGCTCAATTTTACCATCACTACATTTACAACAGTCTTACCATTGTCGCTTTGTTCTTTTTACTAATTATACACATGTTACTTAATTTGCTTATTTTTTGTTCTACTTAAGACAAACTTTTTTGGTTTGTTACTATTAAGTATATTTTTATTTAATTTTTGCCACAGGCCCATGGCTATTAATTTTTAATTTAGGAAATTGAAATACGATGAATCAAAACAATTCACATATTCCATTTGCAATAAAATGCTAAGTATATAAAGCAGAAATCTACATCAACTGACACCACTCACAGTGGACCAAACACAAAAGAACGCTGATGATGCAGGTTTAGTGGCCTTCGAAAACGGCTGGCTGTTCCGTTCAACTATGTGTTGTTAGTCAGAATATTTACAACAGACTTTGGTGTTATTTGTTCATTAATAATTATCACATGTAATTTGGCTTAAAAAGCGATACGAACTTTAGCCCGTTATATAGAAACAAATGGAGTTCGAATAATAATTAAAATTAACTAAAAAGAAAAACATTTTATTTTAATTTATTTACAAAGCTTTTACTTATACAAAAATACTTTTACCAAAAATAGTAAACAAAATGAACCAGCTGACTCAAATATTAGATATGTGTATTGTATTTATCGATAAATAGGCAACGTCGTCATAACACTATTAGGGAATACAAAGTTAGCATTGATATTGTGTTATATTGATGTTGGTTTGAAATTGATGACGATGTTGCCGACGCCAAATAGAATAAGGGTGAATGTGTCTGTTGTAAATCAAAACATCAAACAGTAATACATTGGAAGTTTGTGAGATCCACACATATGTACATAGCTTGAGATATCAGATTTTAATAAGGTACATTGTCATAAGCCGGCATCGGCATACAAATTATATAAAAATAGTACTCTTAAAAGAGAGTCCCTATAACCCCTTTTTATTTTAAAACAGCTGGGGGTGTCCCAGCTAAAACTTAGGCGTTCAAAAGAACTGCCAAAAGAAGTTTTTGAAACTTTAATGAAACAAGGCTAAAGAGCCGATTTATGTTAATCAAATTAAAGTCTGATTTTATTTTAGTTTTTCTATGGCTTATATACTAATTTTGAAAATAAATCTTAACCTTTCTAATTTATTCTAAACATACAAACATTATTGTTTTCTAAGTTTAAAATTTCTTAAACGCACTAATTAATATTTTACTTATTAAGTAAAATATTTTTTTATTAAAAATACATTGAAATTGATTATTGATGGGTTCAGCTGGATCCTATGCGCATTTCACTGTTGCTAATGCAGATCATCAGGGAACCTCTACCCAAAGTTTCTTAGAACAACCAGAATCAAATGAGAAGCTCAACAACAAATAACAAAGTTGAAACAAGCTTCAAATTGTAGTTGTAAAAGTATGTAAAAAGAAAATAAATGTAAATAACAACAACAGCTATTTAAGAATAGAGTGTTGCCACACAAGTATTTTTGACCTGGTGCAGTCAATTTAATAATTAGTGATTTTTTTTATGGGAATTGTTGAAATTTAAGTTTAAAATTTTTTAAGCGCACTAATAATCCCAAATTAATATTTTACTTATTAAGTAAATACTTTTTTTTAAAAAATACATTGAAATTGATTATTGAGGGGTTTAGCTGGATCCTATGCGCATTTCACTGTTGCTAATGCAGATCATCAGGGAACCTTTACCCAAAGTTTCTTAGAACAACCAGAGTTATTATTTTATAAACTTTCATTTAAACAAATGAGAGGCTCATCAACAAATAACAAAGTTGAACTGAGCTGCCACATCATGTTATATGAATAATAAAAATACAGCGTACAATTGTATTAATTACAATAGAAATGAAAGAAAATTAGAAAATATAACATATACATGAGGAGCTGAAGTAAAGAATTGCATTAAACAATTAAAAACATTGCGAATTGTAATCATCTGCCGCTGTGCTGCCACTTATAAAATTAATACACATCGTTTATACACGTATTTCATATGGTAGCTTTGATTTTCCAGACAAAATGTTCGAAATCGATGAATCGTGCTGCAGAAAACTCTCAGTAAAAATTTTTTGTCTGGACACAAATTTTGTTGAGAAATAGTGGGTGAATCCAGCTTAATTCAAAAGGCGAGTAGCCTGCATCTACATGTGGTGCCGTATTGTAGGCAAAAGTGAAATATGGAACCCACTTATCCCATTCATAATCATTTGCGGTTGTTAGCAAGAATTCATTTAGAACCCTATGGTTTCTTTCTATTGAACCTAATGTTTCATGGTGGTATGGTGTTGAAAATACTTGTTTGATTTGTAATAATGAGCATATGTTGATCATAAGTTCATTTGTAAATTCTGTTCCTCTGTCAACTAATGTTTTTGCTGTGATAAGTGCATCTTTTGTCGGCATTGGGTGTGCAAAGACAAATTTTGTCAGTTCGCATTGCATTGTTAAGATGTAGCGGTAGTCTTTTAATATACGAAGAGGACCAACGGTGTCAATTGAAATCACTTCAAAACTATTGTTTGGCATGTTTGTGGTTCTTTTATGTGTTTTGTTTGGTTATTTTTGTTACAACTGTCACAATAAGATACAAATTGTTTTACCATCTTGTTCATGTTTTTTCAGATGTATCGCTGTTTTAATTTAATGATTGTTTTTCTTATTCCTAAGTGTCCCGCGTGGGTGGTATTGTGGAATTGGTCAATTAGTTTATATTTTAAAATGTCATCTGTTATTCTTTTTGGGGCGTTGTATATTAATATTTTCAGTTGGGGACTTTTTTATTTATTCTTATTTTTGCATATGTTTCTTTTAATACTTCTTTGGTATATATTTTAAATATTTTATCTTCATTTGAAAGCGCTAATTCTTTTATTAATTCTTTATTCATTTTAGATATCAGTTTCCTCAGAATCGAATCTAGTTTCGCTGAGTTATCACTGAATCTTGCATGCATATTATTTTTATTCATATTTTCTGTATGTAACTTCTTCATAATCGAATCTAGTTTCGGAGACTTATCGTTACTTACTTTATTATTATTAATCATATTTTTGGCACATAGCTTCTTCATGGTCGAAACTGGTTTCGATGAATTATCATTATGTCCAATGTGCACAATATTATCTACAATAATTATATCTCTTTCTTCTATATTTTTACTTTTATTAAATTGCAATTTTTTCATATTTTTGACGTCATTAATGGATATGCATTCCCATATTTGAAGTTGATCAGACTTCTGAGAATTACATTTTTCCATATTATTTTCTTCTACAAGTGTATTATTATCTATATCATTTTCCTCTTAATTTTTTTCATTATCTATTATTTTATTTGCCTCATTAATGTTATTCTTATTTGCATTGTTTAACTTATTTTGCATAGCCCTTGTCGTTATTAATACTTTTTTCTTTTTCGTCATTTTCTTGTGGTATCATTTGTTTTAATATGTCTGAATCTATTTCTATCCTAGAAAGTGCATAAGCTTTTATATGAATTTTTCCTTTTTTATAAACAATTTTGAAATCATAGTCACTTAGATCTAGTCTTATTCTTGCCATTTTTGATGAAGGATTCTTGTTTGAAAATAGTGAAACAAATGGTCTGTGCTCTGTAGCTACAATAAATTTTCTGTCATATAAGTAAGGTTAAAAGAAATTTATGAAATGGTTTATCAAAATCCGGATATTGCAATACTGGTGGGTTTATTAATTTTTCTTTTAATTCTTCAAAAGCGTGTTGGTATTGTTCCGTCCAAGTGAATTTAGTTGATTTATTTAATAGTGCGTTCAAATGTTTTGCAATGTCGGCAAAGTTTGGTATGATTTTTCTGTAGTAGTTGTAGAATGCAACGAATCGTCTTACTTCGTCCGCGTTTTTCGGTACTGGATAGTTTTTGATTACTTCGTATTTGAATGGGTCTGTTTTCACTCCGTCTTTTATTATTAAATGTCCTAAGTAAACTACTTATAGTCTTAAAAAACATTTCATTGAATTTAGACTTAGATTGTATTTTTGTAATCGGTCTAGTCTAGTACTGATTTAAACTACATCCGTACACAATTATATCATCAACGTAAAGAAATGCTTCGGATTCTAATCTAGATAGTGCTATTGTAAGCATTCTTTGAAAACTCTTTGAAGAAATTTTTAATTCGAATGGAAGTCTTTTAAATTGAAAATGGTCTTGTGGTGTAGAAAAAGCAGTTAGTGGTCTGGATTCTTTATTTAACTCAATTTGGTGAAAGGAACTGGTCATATCGAGTGTAGAAAACTATTTTCCTCTATCTAATTTGTCCAAAATGTCTTCTAATCTAGTTAAAGGACATTTGTCATTGACAATTTTATCATTAAGTTTCCTAATATCTACAACAAGTCTCCATTTCTTTTTATCTTCTATATTTTTCTTTGGTACCAAAAGGAGTGGAGCATTATATGGGCTAATTGATGGTTCTATTATTTTGTCATCAAGCATTTTCTGTACTTATTCATTTATTACTTCAGTATGTGAGTGTGGTAGTCTATAGTTTTCGATCATTTTCAGAAAGAAGTTTCGTAATGGAGACGATTGGTGAAAAGTAGGCAAAATAAAATTTTGTTATGAAATTTTTGTGAGAAACACATACATATGTACATATTTGAATACATATGGATGTATGTATGTATGTATGTATATGTACATACATATGTATATAAAACTAAATAACATTTAATTTAGCCAGTGAAAAATTAAAGTAATTCACAACGCTTACATATTGAAAGGTAAATTTATTCAGTCTGAATGTGTTCACAAACCATACACTAGTACATAAACATATACATATGTATGTATATACAAACATGGACATATGTACATTCATATGCCCAATGAAAATGATTTTATCAAAATAAAGTTGCTTACATATTATATTCATGAAAAATAAAATTCATTACCCACCATTCATTGATTTTTCGTTTAAAATGAAAAAACTATTTAAGAAGTTTAAAAAAATGTCAAAAATAACAACGTTAAGCATTGCAGTGCTACCAACATTTCTTCACTTCGTTTCAATATATTTCAAGAATGCCAATTTGGTAACGAAGCGACGATAAAAACGACAAGAACATAGAAACGACATTTAAAACGATAACCTCAACGGGAATAGGGCCCATTCTTTCTATTGTGATTTTGTGATTGATACCGTGGTTTCTCATCAGCTACCTTTTTTTCATTTTCTAGTTCACTTGCAAGTTCTTATGCTTCTTGCAATGTGGTTGGTCGCAACGCGTATATGGTTGATTTCAAGTCTTCATTTAGTCCCTTTTTGAAAATATCTAGTGCTAATTCATTATTTAATTTAACTATTATATTATTTTCTGCTACTGTCGCAGTATTTCCTAAGTTCTTCTATCCCTAACTTGTTTAGGCTATCTATTATACAGTAATTTTGACTTAGCTGCACAATCAACTTTTCACGACTTTTTGTACAGGTAAGTCAAAAATGCTGTTATCTTAAATGCACTTACCAGCCTAAATGTGCAGGTATACAATTTTTGACTTAAGTTTTATACATATACAAGGTTGCATATTTATGTAGCCACATTTTTTTAAATGTGTGCAGCTAACTTAAATTTTTTATATGAGAATAATTTACAACTGCCAAAAAATATGTTAAGTGCGCAGGTATACAAAGTGTACTTAAAAAAGGATTTTGAACAACAATTAGAGAAAAAATATATTTTTTGCAGTTAAGTCAATGTGCAGCTAACATTGATTTTTTGTATGAAAATATTTTAAAATTACCAAAATTTTAAGGCACTTATCTTAAATGTGCAGGTATAGAAAGTGCACTTAAAAAACGAATTTGTGTGGGATTTTAAAGATTAGTGACAGAAATTTATAATTTTAGGCAGTTAAGTCCAAAGTGCACTTAAACAAAAGGCAGCTAAATCAAAACTCCTCTATATAATATTTTGTCTTTAAATGAATTAACTAATATTTTTCCTTGGAGCAATGTACTAAGCTTGTTTTGTAATTCGAGTATTGTTTTAGTGGTTTTGTATCTTTTCTAACAATTCTTTTAATGCTTCAAAGTTTTCTGGTTTGATGTAACTTTCTATCACTGTTCTAACGTTAGATGTTAGTTTAGCATAATAAAAGTTGTTAAGTACTCGCCCCATTGTGCAAATGGAATTCCGTCATTCCACTCTTTTTTATGTACACTATGTACATAATTGCAGTTAAATACATAAGTGCAGTTTCGATACACAGACCGACAGCAACACACTTGCTTGGGATGGGATTTTCCCAAAAGTTAAACTCGCTTTAACAATTCAATTTCGTGGCAATTATTCTTATTGTAAAATAACTTATGTAGCGTTGCAAAATTTAACGCAATTAAAAAATCTTGCTTAACTTCTGCATGTGTTCTTCATAATCATCAAATAATTTGATGGCAAGAGTCAATGCCGCTGAAGACTGAAAAGAATCTACTTCTTTTGGAACATCGGATGAGAATATTACATCACCTTCAACTTCGGCCCATTCATCTAATCACGGAAATAATAGACGCATAATGGCTTCGATGGGAACAATGGAACCATTTGATATCAATCATCCTGAGAATTGGTCAACATATTACGCAAGGTTCGATCTTTTTCTTCTAGCCAATGACGTGCAGGCTGATCGGCAAAAAGCAGTTTTCTCGACGCTAGCAGGTGCACCACTGTATGATCTCCTGTCGTCATTGGCATCTCCGAGAAAGGTAAGTGAGCTTGATATTGACGAAATTAAAATACTGCTAACGAATCATTTTTCTCCACGCCTATCGGAAATCGCCACATTTTTAAAATTCCACAAACGCGACCAACTACCAAATGAGAGTTTTCGGAATATCTTGCTGCTTTGAGAAAACTCGCTATTGACTGCAATTTTGGCAACGTTTTGGATCGTATGCTTCGTGATCGTTTGGTATGTGGTTTGCGGGATGAGGGTCTGCAACGGAATCTTCTTGCTGAGTCTGACTTTCAACTACAAAAGGTCATAGATCGGGCTAACTCTGCTGAAGCGTCGTTAAAAAATGTAATGGTAATTCGCCAGCCTGAGCGAATTCACCAAATAGGTAAGCGCAACCAGCAGCATAATAAACAACACAGAAAAACACAATATCAATACAAGGTGAGCGATAACAAATTAGGCAATGGCTGTGAAGGAAATCATCCCCGCTCATAGTGTACGCATAAAGAAACAATATGTTTGACTTGTGGAATCAAGGGGCATTTACAACGTGTCTGTCGTTCATCGAAATAAAGTGCTGATTCTTCAGCACCATCGAAAGCATTCAATGAAACCCAGAAAAATTTTAGTAGATCGAAATCGCAATCAATTGATCACTTCCTGGGATCGGAAACTCGTAAACGTTCAACAATTATAAATATTAATGGACACACTTGTAAATTTGAAATCGATTCAGGCTTGGATTATACAATAATGTCGTCGAGGGCCTTCAGTCGTTTGTGGCCAACTGCACCGCCCGTGCTATCTGAGTGTAACCTAAATTTGACAGATTTTCAACATAATAGTGTGCCTGTAGTGGGGTCGTTGATGTTGATATTTGGTATAACAAAAAATTATTCAAAGGCTTACCTCTTGTAGTTGTTAATGGTACTCAAACTAATATTTTGGGCTGTAACTGGTTTGATCCACTAGGCATAAGCATTCAAGGCGTTCATGTTATCGAAGAATTTAATTCCATTAAAACGGTTTTGGCATAATTTGATCATCTTTTTTCGAAAGAGCTTGGTAAATTTACTGGTAAACCGATTTCATTGCATTTAAAGGAAAATGTTCAACCAATTAGACTTCCCGCTCACCGTATTCCAATGGCACTTCGAGGTCGAGTAGAGGCTGACCTTAATCGATTGTGCAATCAAGGCATTCTAGAGGCGGTTGAGTATTCAGACTGGGCAACAGCGATCGTTCCAGTTCCTAAAAGCGATGGTACTATCAGGATTTGTGGCGACTATAAGTCAACACTCGATAAGGCCCTTTTACCACACAATTTTCAAATTCCTCCAATTAGCTCCCTACTTTCATCAATTGAAGGTGGAAAAATGTTTGCCAAATTGGACCTTGCCCAAGCATACCAACAACTTGTAGTCGATGAAAATTCTACTTTATTGCAGACTATAATAAGACATAAAGGTATCTCTTCAGCCCCAGGAATTTTTCAAAATTTTATCGAAACCCTTTTAAGAAACATTCTCGGCGTTTTACCTTATTTTGACGATGTTGTAGTAATGGGAAAAGCTGAGTCAGAACAGCTTGAGCGTTTGAATAAAGTTTTGAGGCGTTTTGATAAATCAGGTCTTCGCTTAAAAAGGGAGAAATGTCTTTTTTTCGGGTAAAAACAATAAGTTTTCTAGGGTTTAAAATTGATAGTCTTGGCATTAGGCCATCACCTAAGAAAATTAAATCGATTCAAAATGCACCCGCACCCACAGACAAAAAGCAGCTTCAAGCTGCTTAAATTTTTATCATTTGTTTTTGCCAAATAAGGCAACAATAGCAGAGCCTGTGCATCCACTTTTGGATAAAAATCGCCAGTGGATTTGGGAACAAGAGCACGAGATAGCCTTTCGTAATTTAAAAAAATTAATCACATCTGACAGTGTGCTGATGAAAGTTTGCCGCTTGTACTGGTTTGTGATGCCTCACCTTATGGCATAGGCGTGGTGTTGGTTCACAAAATGCCTGATGGTTATGAACGGCTCTATTGCATTTTATTCAAGGACCTTATCGAAGACAGGTCGAAATTATGCACAAATCGACCGAGTATCAACCGCTGTGGTATCAGGTGTGAAAAAATTTCACGATTATTTGCATGACAGAAAATTTACCTTGGTGACTGATTACTGTCCACTTCTGGAAATTTTTTGTACGACAAAACCAACTCCAGCTATAATATCGGCTGTAATGCTTCACCGATGTATTTTTCTTAATGCCTACGATTTTGATCTCGTCTATAGAGAAGGCAAAAAAATGGGCAACGCTGACTGTTTAAGCCGCCTAGCAGACGAAACAGTGCATCATATCGAAACTAAAGAAGATGAAATTCTAATGATTGAGCTAGCCAGCACTGAAGTTGTCAACGCCAAAGATGTGGCCAAACAAACAGCAAAAGATTCACTCCTCGCTAAAGTCCTCAGCTGGGCGTTAAGGGGGTGGCCAAAGCATATTTCTCGCATGATGAAGCATATCCCTATTTTATGCGCCGTAACGAGATTACTTCACTCAAGGGATGCCTTTTGTGTGGTAACAGAACTATTATTCCTCCTCCAAGTCGTCAATCCATTCTTCATGCTCTACACACTGGTCATCCTGGCTTAGTTAAAATGAAGGGTTGGCCAGAAGCTATGAGTGGTGGCCAAATATGGATTCTCAAATAGAAAACGCCGTAAAACTTTGTATTCAATGTCAAGAAACTCGCCAAGAAAAAGCCCAAGCACCAATTCATACATGGGAAAATACTCAGACCGAATGGTCGCGCCTACATATAGATTTTGCCGGGCCATTTCAAGGTAAATTGTTTTTCCTAGTACTTGATTCATATTTTAAATGGTTGGAAGTAAACATCATCAAATCTACGTCATCACAATGTGCAATTAAATCATTGCGTTTGCTTTTTGCAACACATGGCCTACTTGACGTCATCGTCTCGGATAACGAAACAACGTTTACGTCAACCGAATTCTAATGCTTCATGGAAAACAACTTGATATGCCAAGTAAGATGTGCTCCTTTCCATCCATCATCCAACGGGCAGACTGAACGCATGGTGCAAACAACAAAAGATTATTTACAAAAAATGCCAGCTGATTCAAATACGGTATTAGAACTTATTCGTTTTGTATTTAATCAAATTTGACAAGGTTCATCCACATGAATTGTCAAATACTGTCGAAAATTTACCTGCAAAGGAATTCTTTAAAGAGGGTGACCTTGTATGGATTCGCAATTATGCATCAGGTTCCAAGTGGATACCAGCTCATATACAATCGCAAACTGGACCATTGTCATTTAGACCAATTCGCAATCGAATTTCTACTATGAACTGTGAGCTGGATTTTCCAACAAACTGCAATAATGCCAACGCCGAATTAAGTATGGGTATAATAATGACGTCCGATGAGGAATGTGAAAGCGATATTGAATATTTGTCGCCGTCATCACCAGTGCAGACACCACCGCCAAACGCATCAACAAGCACGTCATCGAGCAATCACTAGAGCTGCAAAACTATCGATAGTACTATCGATAGTATCGATAGTTTTGTTGTAAATGATATATCGATAGTTTTTTCCACTATCGATACTATTGGCAAAAAAACAAGTAATTAAAAGAGTAAAAATAATCGAAGTCAATAAACAGTAGCCGGCAGCTTTGAAGCAAATTATCCGTAGTTGATTTAAGCTTTTGTACAGCGATGGAAAAGTTGGTACAATTGTATAATTTTAGCGCTATTTGAATGCCAAAAGTACCGTAGCACCGCAATGACCCATTTAGCACTACTGGAATCTATTTGTATTATATTACATGCCAAAAATAGCATTAAAATATATTACCTTATGCAAAAAATAATGCGTGCTTGAAGTGCACATTAAAAAAAAGTTCCATAGAAAAACCGGTTTTAACGTTCACTTATTTTTTTGCACAAGGGGGTTAATCTTTAGCTCGAAGGTATTAGAAAATTAAGTAAATCAACCGATGCTTTCCGGTATTTAAAGAATTGCTGGAGGAATGTTATTTATTCCAAATTCATCTGCAAATGTGCAAATTTTATTTTCGTACCAAGGAGAGAAGCCGACTATTCGCATCTACTGTGAACAATCGAATAAAAAAAGGTTATAAACGTAGTATATTGTAAATGTTACTTTTATATTCATATCCCAGCAACTAATATTCTTTTTGTACCTTCTGGCGTTTTGTTAATTGCTTTTTAGTTAATTAACAAGTACAAGTATTAAAAAAATATAAATAAAGAATTTGGTGCAATCGTACTGAAAAAAGTAAAAAAATTTTTGAAAGTTCCCAGCTAAAAAAAATATATATGGTCCATATATTTTTAATATATGAATGAATATAACTATATATGAGTATGTATGAATTCATGTATGGAAATGTATGGGATTATACATGGCAAAACTATCATATATGAACTAATATATGGACTAATATATGAAATGTATTATAATACATGAGCTCATATATGGAAATTTAATTTTGAAGCTCTTCATATGTGGATCCATATATAGAAATAAGATTTAATATATGGAGCCATATAAGAATGTATGCATACATGATATCTCACATAAAATCGTTTTTGCAATCAAAAAAGCTTGGATTTTATCACTGGTGAATTGAAAATCCATTAGAAAATAGATGCGGTATGTAAAGTTTATATGCGTACCCTCAACGTTTAAAAAAGAAAAACTTTTTTTACAAAAAAAAAACCATTCTTGTGTGGCCCCATTTAATATATTAAATAATCAAAAGGATAATCCATTAATTTTATAGAAAATAAAAGAATTCTCTAGATAAGAAACAAAGTTCATATTACTGCAAAAAATTATATTGAAAACTATTGTTACGACGGATTATTTTTTCTTTTATAATTAATTGCATTACTTTTTAATATGATTTCTTAAATTAAATTTTATGTACGAATATGAGTTTTGTGTTTTTTAAATAACTGATTCACCTTGACTTAAAATGATGAATGAAATGTTTTTTAGTTCGTTTTTCATTATTTGTCCAAACAAATGTTTCATTAAATACAACCTTCCTGTTCAAAATCTAAAAAAAAGTAATTTTAGTAATTTAATTTATTGCACAGCAGTGCGTTTTTGTGAATCAAGAGAGTATGAATATGAACTTTTCATTCTGTAGAGGGAAAATTTACACATACATGTATGAAAATGTATGAATATGTATAATCATATATGGTCATATACCCTCATTTTTCGGATCCGAACCATATATGGGATATCATATATGCTCCATACATATTTTTTTAGCTGGGTTAGTACAATTTGTAAATATGACATCGCATCCCTGCTTCTGTATACATAAGTACTTAAATACATATTATGTATATGAATTTATTTATAAATCCAAGTGTTATTCGACAAATAGTAGTCACAAGTATTTTAATAAATTCAACATCGCCGACACAAAGATAAGTTTTGGTGGTACTAATATCGCGACGGCCGCCAATCGTCTCGGATTTATATTGACATACCCTAGCGTGTTTCCCTATAATTTTTTTTTTAATTGTACCTACATACCTACATTTCCAGCCTAATCTTCGATGTAATTGCATGCGATAAAAATTTAATTTTTAGAAGGTTAAAATTGTCGCTTACGATAAAACTTTACAGCCAGTGTCTTAAAAGTTATCAACAATTTTCGCATTTTGATAATTCTAGGCCATGGATAGGCCCATAAAATTTTAAGTTCAATAAAAAAGTATATTTTCGATAATATGCCCCGCTTACGATAAAATCGAAAAAAAGGCTTGATATATTTTTATATACTAATGAAAATTTTGAGTTTTGCAGCTCTAGCAATCACCGTCTTGTAGCCACCAGCCTGCGACTAACATAAAATCTTCGCTTGCTGATCCTACACCAAGTCGTTCAAAACGCCACAGAAAAGTTCCGAAATTCTTTTCTGCATCTGGTCGTTAAGGGGTGTTACGTACTCGCCCCACTGTGCAAATGGAATTCCGTCATTCCACTCTTTTTTGTGCAAACACACATTATGTACATAATTGCAGTTAAATACCTACATAAGTGCAGTTTCGATACACAGACCGACAACATCACACTTGCTTAACGTGAATGATTTAGAATTAAGTTATTATAAATTACTGCCACAATTGAAATAAAATAATTTGAATTGTACTAATTTTTTAAAGCGATTTATTTGATTAAATCTGTATGGATTTAATAAACGTATTGAAGAAAATCTAATTTTGCTGTTGCTGATAGTGATTTGTTTATCAGCTCCGCTATTATTAAGAAACTTTTAAGTTCTACGAAATTACTAGCAAACAATGGCAAAGCTTTTGAAACGGTTTCTAAACTAAATGCTGCCATTGTGGTATTTTGTTGTTCTAATTCTTTTTGATTTTCTAATAATAATTCTTTAATTCTTGCATACGTGCTATTAAACTGTAACTTTAGAGAAGATAATTTTTCTTCGTCTTCTTCTTCGAGGGTATTCGATTGAACATCTTCTTTTATTTTTTCTTTCGCTTCTAATTTTGTTTTAATTGTCTTTTCTGTGTATGTCATGCTTAATTTTTTCTTTAGAATCTTTAGTATTTCGTTTAAATCGAAAATATTTTTCTCCATTTAAATTATTTATTATCATTTACAATTAAAAATTTAATCTTTTTTTTATTTTTATTTATTTTAAACTTCTGTAATAGCATGATCTGTGCTAAATCTGTTTTTGTGTTTGCGAACATAATTTTTGAAATGGGTATTAATTTTATGAGCCATATATAATATTTTGATTAAAGTTGTAACATGCTCTGGTATAATATTGGTAGTATTTTTTCCTTTACCGTTGTTTACAATATTTTCTTGGACTTCCACCTTGCTCTGTGGTTTTTCCATTTTGTTTTTTATTTTATTGTCCCAAATGGGACCAACCATTTGTATGTATGTATTTATAAAAATTTTTGTTTGTATTTTATTTGAATTGTTTTTGTATTTAAGTTTTTTTATTATATTTTTTATATTAGTTTTACATTCTACTGTGGTCGCCAATGTTAAGTCTTTGTACAATAATGCTTGTTCCTTCCGATTCTGTAATATCTTGCCGGCCCTTTTTTATTGGTTTTGGTTTGGGAGTTTGTGTGTCCTTTCTTTTGTTGGTTCTTTTCTTATACTCTTCTATGGTAATTGCCTTAGGACCTGCTGTACGGGGAAGTGGTGTGTATACTGGAGTCGTTTCTAGTGTGTTCGATAAGTTTGCAGGATCGTATTCTTCGCATTTGTTTTCCTCAATGTACCATTCCCAACGGGTGATGATTTCATCTATATCAGCTTCCGTCATCAGGAATTGTACCACCAGGTTTTCTTTCTTCGACTGTGCCAATGATCAGATGTCCTTAGGATCGGATGTGGTCAGGATCGCCATGTTATAAGCTAGGATCGGCATACAAATTATATAAAAATAGTACTTTTAAAAGAGAGTCCCTATAACCCCTTTTTATATTAAAATAGCCGGGGGGTCCGAGCTAAAACTTAGGCGTTCAAAAGAACTGCCAAAAGAAGTTTTTGAAACTTTAATGAAACAAGGCTAAGAAGCCGATTTATATTAATCAAGTTAAAGTCTGATTTTATTTTAGTTTTTCTTTGGCTTATATACTAATTTTGAAAATAAATCTTAACCTTTCTAGCTTATTCTAAGCATACAAATATTATTGTTTTCTCTTTCAATACTATGAAGGATCGTATTCACATTTCCGTTTGACCAATCATCGTGTTTTATATTTAGAATTTCACTCAAACAGAAATGTGTCACTCAAACAATTATTTGTAAGCATACATGCATACAATGAAAGTAATGTTATTGATACTTTATTAGTTCTTTGTTGCATTCATTGTGCAAGCATTATCAATTTGTATGATACACTACAACATATAAATAGTGTACATACATATATAAGGGTTGCCAGTCGGGCTTGTTTTGGCTGGATATTCCAGCTTTTTAAGTACTTGTCCAGTTTCAAGCTTAAATAAAATTTGTCCAGCTAAAACAATTTTCCAATAAATGTTCTTAATATTTATTGCCTTAATTTTCTAACGATAAACTATACATCGACTATCATTGTCTTGAAAGCAATGAACTAGAAATTTTACGAAAAGTTGTATGTTTCGTCCCTTCAACAACAGTTAGTAACGCATTTTGTGAAAGAGTTTTTAGTACCTTAAGAAATTTATACAAAAAAGAAAGAAATTATTAGAGCGGAAATATTAATAAGAACTATCTTAGAGGAATCTTGCAAAGATTTTCAAAGTTTTCTTCAAATCCCTAGAGCGCACTATTCACGGGCAAAATGCATGACACAAGCATCGTGTACGTGTGCATGAAGGTTTCGGCATACACGTGCATGCATTGCACGATAAATTAATATCATCTTATACATAAGGTAAATGCAACACAAATGTCAAACTACATACAAAAACTTTTTACGTTTAGAATTTGACAAGTAGATTTATAAGCTACTGCTTTGAGTAGCTTATATTGTTATGTTTGTGTTGCATACATGCATGTGCAAAAATCAAACAATTTAGATATTGCTTCAAGCGTCATCGGTGTGACTCATACAGACAATATTTCGCTAATATTATTATAATGCAGGCCATGCATTTTGAAATGCATGCGCTTAAAGGTTTGGAACTAACGAAATCCGTAAGCACAAAAACAAAATATATGTGGCAGAAAAAATAAAATTGGGCGCATTCATAAGACGTAGCTGTTCAGCTCAACAGTTGTGAAACTGTTGGCAACCGTTGGCCCCAATAGTTAAGTCTTCGAAACTTTATCGCATTTGTAATGTAAAATTTAATAAATATTTGCTCCTGCCACCTAACCAAGCATATAAACGGTATAGCTCTATTCGATCAGCTGTTCAGGCTGAGCACAACATGTTGACTATAGGTAGCGAAAAAAATGTTATGATGGAAAATTCTCAACTATTGTTTTTTATTGTGTCTTTTTAGTATGATTTTTTTTCGTTATATAATTTTAATACGTACAGCTACGATTATAATAATATCAGCACGAAGTAATATGGACACCTAACGTTAAAATTCAAAAAGGATTGTCTTTAAAACTAAATCGAACATTACTAAAAATAATCTGTTTTTTAGACAAAACACTTTTTATTTTTCCGTAATGTTCGATTTCGTTTTAAATATAAACCCTTTTGAATTTTAATGTTAGATGCCCATATTATTTCGTGTTACTATTATTTTGATCGTAGTTGTACATATATACATATGGATTAATGAACTGAAAAAGTTTAGTTATATTTGGCTATGTGAATAGTGTATTATATAAAAAATTAACAAAACAATGTAAACATATTTTTTTAAATAAAATTGTTTGTATAACAAAAAAGTAACTATACCCAGCTAAAAAAATTATATATGATCCATATATTTATTTTTAATATATGAGTGTATATAACTATATATGAGTATGTATGAATTCATGTATGGAAATATATGGGATTATACATGGCAAAACTAATATATATGAACTAATATATGGACTTATATATGAAATGTATTATAATACATGAGCTCATATATGGAAATTTAATTATGAAGATCTTCATATGTGGATTCATATATTGATATAAGATTTAATATATGGAGCCATATAAGAATTTATGCATACATGATATCTCACATAACATCGTTTTTGCAATCAAAAACGCTTGGTATTTTATCACTGTTGAATTGGAAATCCATTAGAAAATACATACGGTATGCAAAGTTTATATGCGTATACTCAACGTTTAAAAAAGAAAATCTTTTGTTACAAAAAAAAAAACATTTTGGTATGATTTTTTACATTGTGGCCCCATTTAATGTATCAAATAATCAAAAGGATAATCCAGTCATTAATTTTATAGAAAATAACAGAATTCTCTAGATAAGAAACAAAGTTCATATTACTGCAAAAAATTATATTGAAAACTATTGTTAGACGGATTATTTTTTCTTTTATAATTAACTAGCTTTGTACCCGCGACTTTGCCCGCGGAGGATAAACAGTTCAAATTGACTGCTAGGCTTAAAATAAATATATATCAAGTAAATAAAAAATTCTAACATTTAGCTATGAAAATAATTGCCAGTGTAGTAATGGTCAATCAGCGGATTTTTTAATTCAATCTATAAAGAAGTGCATGTATGTGTAACTAACTATATTTAAGTAAAATTAGCTCCATATTTAAAACCCAACAGTTTTTACTCTTAAAAACTTATCTTTCCGTACAAAATTGCAACCTGTTTCCTACCTTCATATAAAAAATTGGCATGCCCTATAAAAATACCCCCTTTTCCCCCTATAGGGCAAATTCTAAAATAAAAATTGTCCTATGTCCGTTCTCGGATTTTAAGGTTTCTACATACCGAATTTCATCGAAATCGGTCCAGCGGTTTAGGCGTGAAAAGGTAACAGACAGACAGAGTTACTTTCACATTTATAATATTAGTATGATTGCATTACTTTTTAATCTGATTTCTTAAATTAAATTTTATGTACGAATATTATTTTTGTGTTTTTTAAATAATTGATTGACCCTTTGACTTAAAATGAGGAATGAAATGACTTTTAGTTCGTCTTTCATTTTTTGACCAAACAAATGTTTCATTAAATAAAACCTCTCTGTTCAAAATTTGAAAATAAGTAATTTTAGTAAATTAAATTATTGCACAGCAGTGAGCTTTTGTGAATCAAGAAAGTATGAATATGAACTTTGCATACTGTATATTCATATGTGCCCATATGCCCACATTTATCGGATCCGAACCATATATGGGATATCATATATGCTCCATACATATTTTTTTGTATTTAATGAAAGATTTGTTTGGACAAAATAATTAAAAACTAACTAAGAGAAATTATATTCATCATTTCAAAGAAAAAGTGAATCGATTATTTAAAAAACACAAAACTCATATTCGTACAAAAAATTTAATTTAAGAAATCAGATTAAAAAGTAATGCAACTAGTTATAAAAGAAAAAATAATCCGTCTAACAATAGTTCTCAATATAACTTTTTGCAGTAATATGAACTTTGTTTCTTATCTAGAGAATTTTATTTTCTATAAAATACTGACTGGATTATCCTTTTGATTATTTGATCCGCAATGTATAAAATCATACAAGAATGGTTTTTTTTTAAACAAAAGTTTTTCTTATTTAAACGTTGAGGGTACGCATATAAACTTTGCATACCGTGTCTATTCTCTAATGAATTTCCAATTCTTCAGTGATAAAATATCAAGCTTTTTTGATTGCAAAAACGATCTTATGTGAGATATCATGTATGCATACATTCTTATATGGCTCCATATATTAAATCTTATTTCTATATATGGATCCACATACGAAGAGCCTCATAATTAAATTTCCATATATGAGCTCATGTATTATAATACATTTCATATATAAGTCCAGTGATGCCAACTTTTTTGGCTCTAAAGGCACATCAACATTTAAAAAAAGCACTTAAAAGCGTAATTTTGATAACTAAATAGCGTAAAAAGCACTTTCGTGAAAAACGACTGAAAATCCATAACGTGAATTAATGTGAAGCTTAATAATGTTTAAAATTTTCTTAGCTATTCTCCATTTAATGAAATATATCAGACGAAAAATGTTTGCTTTATACTGAAAAAATAATTATTAAAATAATTTTAAGAAATACACAAATTTCTTAAAAGCACTAATTAGTGCTTTTTCTTATTTTGGCACTAACGCTCGAAATTCGGCGTTTTGAGTCTTCAAAAAGCACTAAAAATAGTGCCAAAAGCACCAAGTTGGCATCGCTGTATAAGTCCATATATTAGTTCATATATAATAATTTTGCCATGTATAATCCCATACATTTCCATACATGAATTCATACATATTCATATATAGTTATATACATTCATATATTAAAAATATATGGACCATATATATTTTTTTTAGCTGGGTGGGTACATATAAAATTGGTAATTTTAAAATAAAATTGCGATTTCTCGCTCTTCCTAAAACAAACATAATCTGTTTTAGGCTATACTGAATATCTTCTTCTTTTTTAAATTGGTAAAGCAAACAAGCAAAATTGAATGAGTCAAAAGTCGATATTTAATCTAATATTAAAGGTAAAAAAAGTTCACAAAGGTACATATTGGACAAAAAGTAAAAAAAAGTTCTGAAAGATAAATATAAAAAGTGCTAATTTACGCGTTTTTTGGGAGCAAATTTTTTTTTCGCGTTTTGAGTGACTAAAACCGGGTTAAGTCTAGCCTGAAAAGTGCTAATGCCCATTTTTTGAGTTGGTAACCAAATTGTAATTACTTTTAAGTTCTATTTGCGCTGCAGCCACACGTTCAATAAATGGCTTTCAATTTCATTACACATACTGTGTGTCAAAGTTTCTTGAAATTGTTAATCAATTTTTGAAGTTATTATTTTTGGCCAATTGAAATTTTATGTTTTGTTGTGTTATATAATTCAGCCA
This sequence comes from Tachina grossa, assembly GCA_949987645.1. Classification (NCBI taxonomy): domain Eukaryota; kingdom Metazoa; phylum Arthropoda; class Insecta; order Diptera; family Tachinidae; genus Tachina; species Tachina grossa. The sequence continues at coordinate 89,744,219 of OX465274.1, forward strand.
TTAGGCCTACCATCTTTTATGTAAATAAAAATGCAAATATTTATTCCATATTTCCCGACGTTTCGTGAATTGTATGTTCACTTTTTCAAGGGATGTCGTTTATTTAATTAAATAAAGAGAAACAGCAACAATATTCTAAATATACATATGTACATGAAGAATTTTTTAACAATCATAAAAGAAACTTACTATGTCTTATAATATCACATTAACATTTCTTTTAGACACGTATAAACATAAATGTCACATTAACATTCTTTTTTATTATATAATAATTATTTTTATTTTGAAAATCAACTTGTTTTATTACAAGTTTTAATTTGCGCTCAAATTATCAGTGTCTTCGTTGATGTTCATCGTTTTGTTTATCTTTTGTTGAATTCGTAAACTTTCTGTCACGTATCTTTTTCTATCGTTGTTTACTTTGTCCAGTATTTTTATATTGTCAAAATGCAGTTCTCGTGGTACCTTCATACCGAACAGTCGATTAGCGGAATTTTTCTTACTTACAAAAAATTAAATAAACCAAAAAATATTCGTAGTACATATTATTCGTAATAGGTACATACTGTCTTTAATAAATAAGCTTTATGCTTTGCTAATATTTTTACATAGTAAAATTAACAAAAACAAAAAAACCGCAAAAAAAAACTTAAACAAAGTAATATTGAGGAATACTATATATGTGTACCTCTAAACAAATAAACAATCATAAATAACAAAAACAAAAAAAGACCGCAAACAAAAAAAAAAAAAAACACAAACGAATAACCCTTGAGGAATTCTTTGTATGAATGCCTCAAAAAAATTTGAAGCGAGTTCTAACGGCAGAAATGCTTATTTTACTGTGAGTTCTGAAACTCTTAATGAAAAAAATATAAATAATAAATCTGATGAAAACCTTTTTTTAACGGCAAAGCCAATTTTTCGTCAGCGATCAACTTCGCTTTGTCCAATGCCAAATAGTAATGATGCATTAACATTACAGTTGCCTAGTACTTCTTCATACAAGCCAGTAATATCACCCCCTTCAGGCTCGTGTTCATCACTTAACAAATTTATCACTACAGTTAACAGCAGCTCGAAACTCAAGGTACAAGTCGGAATGGACAGATATATAACCGTAGTAAAGCGTGGGCGAAGCCCGAATTCTTCAAAAATTTCATCTGCTCCAAAAATGTCTAGGGATAACAGCGCAGCCTCAACTAATCGCCAAAACCACTTTAAAATTTTGCAAGATGAGAACGACAAACCCGATGTATCCTCGAATAAAACATCCAATCCGCCACCAATCTATTTGAGAGAGAAAAATTTAAATGCCCTTATTAAAAAATTAATTTCGGTCATTGGTGAGAATAAATTTCACATTGTCCCAATAAAACGTGGCAACATCGATGAAACGAAAATTCAAATTTATGACGAAAAAGATTTCCGCAAAATGGTTTCTGAATTTGAAAAAAATAAAACAAGCTTCTACACATACCAGCTTAAGAGTGCTAAAGGCCTGTGGATCGTATTGAAGGGCATAGATTGCTATGTTGTTCCTGAAGAAATAAAAGATGCACTCGTCCTCCAGGGATTTAAGGTAAAAAATGTATCTAACATAATAAGCAGAGAAAAGGTACCCCAAAAAAAAACGAGACTCATCCTATTTATAGCCTAAAATACCTTTTATACAGAAAAATCACAATTGAAGAGCCACATAAGCGTTCAGGTCCCGTGCAGTGCCATAATTGTCAAGAATATGGCCATACAAAAACATACTGCAATTTACCCTCTGTTTGTGTTGTGTGCGGTTAATTACACGGCACTGCTAGTTGCAATAAGCCAAATTTTCAAAGTGATAAAAAATGCAGTAATTGTGGAGGTAATCACACCGCTAACTACAGAGGTTGTCCTGTGTACTCTTTCGTAAAGAAGACTATGGTGCAAAAACCTAAATTAGCTCCAGCTCAATCAGCAAACGCTTACTCTGCCACTTTTTCGCAAATGAGCCAACCATTTACTTCCCGTGTATCGTATGCAGATGCTGCTAAGACAAATTCAATTCCCACACAAAATGTTTCCCCGCCAAATAACTCAAAAAATACTGACGCAAGCTTTAATTTTAATCGCCTTGAAGCTACTATTGAAAATCTGGTGCAAACTATAAACAATTTTACAACAAATATGACTAGCATGATGCAAGAAATGCCGCGAATGTAGAATACTCTGCCTCAAGCATTAATTAATAAGCCATGAACACGTTAACAATATGTTTCTGGAACGCAAACGGCATTCGCCTTCATAAAAATTAACTTGAGCACTTCCTCACGGAAAAAATATTGATATAATGTTAGTATCTGAGACTCATTTGACTTCGAGAAGTCTTTTTAAAATTAATGGCTACACTATATATGATACAAAGGACCCTAGAGGAAGGGCTTGCGGCGGATCAGCAATTCTAATAAAGTCAAGACTCAAGCACTATGTTCTTGATAACATTTGTGAAGAACACCTACAAGCAACAAATATTGGCATTGAAAGTTTTTGTACAAATTTTATTATATCATCAATTTACTCCCCTCCCAGATTTTCAATCACTGAGAATCAATATGAGGATTTCTACAAATCTCTTGGACCTTGTTTTGTAGCAACTGGCGACTACAATGCTAAGCATACGTTCTGGGGTTCGCGTCTTATTACCCCCAGAGGTCGATAATTGTTCAACACAATTGCAAAAATGGACTTGGACGTCATTTCGAGTGGGGAGCCCACTTATTGGCCTACTGACATACAAAAAATTCCGGATGTTATAGATTTTGGCGTCATAAAAAATATCTCTAGGGATTTAATTCAAGTTCAAGCTTCTCTTAATCTCTCGTCCGATCACTCTCCAACGATCATTACAATTTGTAGTCCATTAAGACGTAACTTACCTGACCCATATGTGAAGATGATCAATCGTGTTAATTGGCTGGGGTTCAAAAAATATCTCAGTAGTCATTGTGCGGAAAACATTACCCTTAGAAGATCCGATGATATTGAATCTAACATTGCCAATCTCAGCGAGAATATTAAACAGGCTGCTGAACATACCACTATCTCCCATCCGCAGACTGGGTTTAATAGAATTTATTCTACAGACATTGAACGTCTCGTACGTGAAAAAAGAAGAGCTAGAAGGGAATGGCAACAGCACAGATCACCACAAAATAAAATCAGATTTAAAGAGTGCACTAAACGACTCCAAGAGTTGCTTGCATCTGAAAAAACTGCATCTATTTAAAATTATCTAGAAGGTCTTGATGTCAGACCAGCGTCTAATTACTCTTTGTGGCGCACTGCTAGAAAGCTTAAAATACCCATTGAGTATAAGCCACCTCTACGCACATCTACCGGAAGTTGGGCAATAAGCGATACTCAAAAAGGTAAAATATTTGCTGAGCACTTAAAATCCGTTTTTACGCCAAACATATGTACTGGTGTTGCTGATTTGCCGAATGTAGTCGCTCTACCCCCTCAACACATAAAGTTTAAGACGCGTGACTTACAAAAATTAATTGCCGAACTCAACCCGAAGAAAGCTCCGGGTATTGATGGAATTAGTAACCAGATACTGATGAACTTGCCTCGTATTGCAATGAGAATCCTATTATTCATATTTAATGCCATTTTACGACTGGAGTATTATCCACATAGCTGGAAGCTTGCCAAGGTTAAAATGATTCCAAAGCCGGGCAAAGATCTAACCAAGGCTGAGTCATATAGGCCAATAAGTCTACTATCAACTATGTCAAAGCTTTTCGAAAAACTGCTCAAAACAAAATTGTCCCCAATTCTAACTAGTAGTGGGTGCATACCAGACCATCAATTTGGTTTTAGAAGTCAGCATAGCACCATTGAACAAACTCACAGATTGGTTTAATTTATAAGAAGAACTTTTGAGGAAAAAAAGTATTGTTCTGCGCTCTTTATTGACGTTTCCCAGGCATTTGATAAAGTGTGGCATGAAGGCCTAATTTTAAAATTGAAGACTTACTTACCAATAAACATTTTAAATCTTTTGGAAAGTTACATTATTTCTCGTAAGTTCACTGTTGTGGAAGGAGACTTTACGAGTAGGCCTGAAACTATTTCATCCGGTGTGCCACAGGGGAGTATACTGGGACCAGTTTTATATTTGATTTATACTTGTGATATGCCTGTGAGCAGTAGTATCCATATTTCCACATTTGCCGACGATACATCCTGCCTTAGTATGCACAAAACCCTGATGAGGCATCCCGCAAACTCCAGGAACACATTAGCCAGATGGAGCTTTGGTTAAACTTATTGAGAATTAAAGTCAATGAACAAAAGTGTGTCCATATAACATTCACCCTAAGAAGAGATACTTGCTCCCCCATTCGGATTAACTATCAAGTTGTTCCTCAACATTCACATGTGAAATATCTTGGTATTCACCTTGATCGACGACTTACATGGAAACACCACATTGACTCTAAGTTAACTCAAATGAAACTATAATTAGCTCAGGTACATTGGCTTATTGGTAGAAATTCAACTCGCAGTCTAGACTGCAAACTTTTGATATACATGTCGCTTTTAAAGCCAATATGGTGTTACGGGATTCAACTATGGGGCACTGCTTCAGCTTCAAATGTAGAGAAAATTCAACGAAGGCAAAATAAAATTTTACGCATGATAACATCGGCTCCATTGTACATCAAAAATTCAAATATACATCGCGATTTGAATATGCCACTAGTGACTGAAGAAATTGTAAAATACGCAGGCAAATATCTAACAAAACTCAAGTCACATCCTAATCCGCTTGCTCGTAATAAATATTTTGAACTTTACTGGACACATCCGCTTAAAAAAGAGAGATACACGGGCTCTAATATTCAACACTCTAGATGATGAAGCTGCTTGAAAACACTTTTTTATTTTTGTTGCTTATCACTACTTATGTATTATTAATAACTATCACTAAGCTTATGTCCGACATTGGTCGGGCCTAATAATTTTTTTATAGATTTAAGATTTGAATACTTATTGTTAGTTCATATTTGAAGATACAATAAATAAAAAACATGCATTAAAAAAAATGCAGTGCTCTCCTTATTTTTTATTAATATCTGTTTGATGTTCATTAACTCTTGTTGCCAGGTTTCTCTTTGTTGTTCCGATGTAAACAAGATTACATAAATTTTGGTCATTGCCTTTGCAAGGTATTTCATATACAACATTGTTATGTTGTAGTTTTTCTATTGGTGTTTTTGTTTTAGTAAAAATTGTGTTTAGGATTTTATTTGGTTTGTAAGCAAAATATATCTTATTGTTGTCTATTGTTGTTTTTATATTTATGATGTCGGTAAGGCCGGGTATATATTTAATACTGCAAAACCGTTTGTCTGTGATAGGGTTTTCAGATCTGTTGTTACGTTCGGGCTTATAAGATGCAGGATTCTATTAGTTTTTGGGGGAAGCTATTATTTTTAAGAATTGTGGTTATTTTTTCGATATTACTAGCGTGGAATTGTTTGTCACTGATATCCAAGAACCTGTGGAAGAAATTTTTTGCTGTATTTATTATTTGTGTTCTTGGTTGCGTCTCATTAAAATTTATTATCCTTCCTGATGATGAATCTTTTGTATACCAATCAAATATTACTTTCCCATTACCTCTATATAATTTGGTGTCGAGATATGCGATTTCATTATTTTTTTCCGTTTCTATTGTGAATTTAATTCTCGGAAGATATTTGTTGAACGTTTTTAAAATATCGTATTTCGGCGTGTGCCAAACGGTAGAAAAGTACTATGGTAAAAAACACATTTGCCTCTGGGGAAACAATTTCATTTTTCTGCTGTGCCAAATGATATCTTTTTGACAATATAAAATTTTGACAAATTCGCTTGAGCATAGAAAGAAGCTGATGAAACAATTGCTGTGGCGGCGGTTTTGCTTTGCCTGCCTACAAGCCGCCGGCTACCAACAAATTTTTAAGAGGACATTTTTATATAAAACAATATTCATTTAAATTTTATGACACCATGCTTTTTATTGCAGCTTGTCAAAAATTTACCTGTTGTGTCAAAATTTCTACTAGCCCAGAGGGCCAGTGAAATTTTATTCACCTCAGAAGTGTCAAAAATTTACTTAAACTAGTACGTTGCTACCGTTTGGCACAGGCCCTTTTAATGTTTATAACGGCTAAAGGCCGTGATACATTATCATGCGAAGTCGTGCAATCTACGAAAAAAATACATCGCTGGTATGATGAAGCTTATGAAAATTTTCAAAAGACAATAACAATTCATCATACCAGCGATGTATTTTTTCGTAGATAGCACGACTTTGTATGATAATGTATCACGGCCTTAAGAGGTCATCTACATATAAAGTTATGTATTTTATACGTATATTTTTAAGTTTTAGGTCGGCTAATGTTACGTCTAGTAGATTATCTGACACTATATCTGCTATTGTGGGGGAAAGAGGGTTGCCCATAGACATACCGAATACTTGGCTGTATATTGTGTCCTTATATATGAAGTAATTGTTATTATACAAGCAAAATTTTAAGATTTCTAGGAATTTAGTTTTAGGAATTGTAGTGACTGTTTTTATTTTATCCCATTTATTCATTATCTTATTTATCGCTGTGTGTATTGGGATGTTCGTAAAGAGTGAGATTACATCAAGTGATATTAGTGAGACATGTTCATCTATTTGTATATTTTGGAGTTGGTTTTTCAATTGGAGTAAATTTTTTATGTCTTATGTATCTGATATTATATTTTTAAGTATCTTTCCCATGTGCTTACTAAGTTCATAACAGGGAATTTGTGGCGATGAAACTACGAGTCGTAGAGACATGTTGACTTTATGTATTTTTGGCAGTCCATAAATTCTCGGTGTATTAGCGGCTGAACACATAAGAATTCTTTTCACTTGGTTATCAATGCATTCACTTTTAAATAGGTCAGTCACAAGTTTGTTGTTTGTTTTCACCAGCTTATTGGTGGGATCTATCCTCAATACTCAGTATATTTCCTTGTCGTTTAATATTTCTTCCATTTTATTATTGTATTCTTGTTCATATATTGCAACCGTTTTATTCCCTTTGTCAGCTTGTGTAATTACTATGTTTTTAAGCATTCTTAAAAACTTTTTTAATCAATCAATTTCATTTATTAAATGCCACTGAATAATCTTGGGATTATTACTAAGAAATATCCCCGTAGTTGCTTGCGATGAAGAGGGAACTATGATAAATTTCCTTGAGCACTTGAAAAAAAGGCATATTTTTTTATTATAATCACTCGAAGGGAGATGATTATAATTATCGGGGATAAGGGAAAATAAAAGAAACGTATTAGTGACTTTTATTTTATCTGATACGAGTTTGGTTGAGATTGGTGCTCACCTTGAATTCCCTTTGTAATGATGACACTAGGTAAGTAAATTTTTTCCAATGATTTATTTTACAATTCTTGATTAGGTTGTTTTAAGTTCAAAGGTAGAAAAGCAAGTAAGTAATTTAAATTTCAAAAGGGTTGACACAAGTCCTCGTACGTTTGATTTTATAACAGATTCGTATATAAGCCACAAAAGTATCTTTTTGTCGCGCACAATATTAGTGTTGACAATTGATATTTTTATAATTCTACATTTAATAGCAAAAAGGCTAATGATAATAATAATAATAATAATAATAATAATAATAATAATAATAATAATAATAATAATAATAATAATAATAATAATAATAATAATAATAATAATAATAATAATAATAATAATAATAATAATAATAATAATAATAATAATAATAATAATAATAATAATAATAATAATAATAATAATAATAATAATAATAATAATAATAATAATAATAATAATAATAATAATAATAATAATAATAATAATAATAATAATAATAATAATAATAATAATAATAATAATAATAATAATAATAATAATAATAATAATAATAATAATAATAATAATAATAATAATAATAATAATAATAATAATAATAATAATAATAATAATAATAATAATAATAATAATAATAATAATAATAATAATAATAATAATAATAATAATAATAATAATAATAATAATAATAATAATAATAATAATAATAATAATAATAATAATAATAATAATAATAATAATAATAATAATAATAATAATAATAAAATAATAATAATAATAATAATAAAATAATAATAATAATAATAATAATAATAATATAATAATAATAATAATAATAATAATAATAATAATAATAATAATAATAATAATAATAATAATAATAATAATAATAATAATAATAATAATAATAATAATAATAATAATAATAATAATAATAATAATAATAATAATAATAATAATAATAATAATAATAATAATAATAATAATAATAATAATAATAATAATAATAATAATAATAATAATAATAATAATAATAATAAATAATAATAATAATAATAATAATAATAATAATAATAATAATAATAATAATAATAATAATAATAATAATAATAATAATAATAATAATAATAATAATAATAATAATAATAATAATAATAATAATAATAATAATAATAATAATAATAATAATAAATAATAATATATAATAAAAATAATAATAATAATAATAATAATAATAATAATAATAATAATAATAATAATAATAATAATAATAATAATAATAATAATAATAATAATAATAATAATAATAATAATAATAATAATAATAATAATAATAATAATAATAATAATAATAATAATAATAATAATAATAATAATAATAATAATAATAATAATAATAATAATAAATAATAATAATAATAATAATAATAATAATAATAATAATAATAATAATAATAATAATAATAATAATAATAATAATAATAATAATAATAAAATAATAATAATAATAATAATAATAATAATAATAATAATAATAATAATAATAATAATAATAATAATAATAATAATAATAATAATAATAATAATAATAATAATAATAATAATAATAATAATAATAATAATAATAATAATTAATAATAATAAAAATAATAATAATAATAATAATAATAATAATAATAATAATAATAATAATAATAATAATAATAATAATAAATAATAAATAATAATAATAATAATAATAATAATAATAATAATAATAATAATAATAATAATAATAATAATAATAATAATAATAATAATAATAATAATAATAATAATAATAATAATAATAATAATAATAATAATAATAATAATAATAATAATAATAATAATTATTATTATAATATTAATAATTATTAATATATTATAATTATATATATATTATTATTATTATTATTATTATTATTATTATTATTATTATTATTATTATTATTATTATTATTATTATTATTATTATTATTATTATTATTATTATTATTATTATATTATTATTATTATTATTATTATTATTATTATTATTATTATTATTATTATTATTATTATTATTATTATTATTATTATTATTATTATTATTATTATTATTATTATTATTATTATTATTATTATTATTATTATTATTATTATTATTATTATTATTATTATTATTATATTATTATTATTATTATTATTATTATTATTATTATTATTATTATTATTATTATTATTATTATTATTATTATTATTATTATTATTATTATTATTATTATTATTATTATTATTATTATTATTATTATTATTATTATTATTATTATTATTATTATTATTATTATTATTATTATTATTATTATTATTATTATTATTATTATTATATTATTATTATTATTATTATTATTATTATTATTATTATTATTATTATTATTATTATTATTATTATTATTATTATTATTATTATTATTATTATTATTATTATTATTATTATTATTATTATTATTATTATTATTATTATTATTATTATTATTATTATTATTATTATTATTATTTTTATTATTATTATTATTATTATTATTATTATTATTATTATTATTATTATTATTATTATTATTATTATTATTATTATTATTATTATTATTATTATTATTATTATTATTATTATTATTATTATATATTATTATTATTATTATTATTATTATTATTATTTTTATTATTATTATTATTATTATTATTATTATTATTATTATTATTATTATTATTATTATTATTATTATTATTATTATTATTATTATTATTATTATTATTATTATTATTATTTTATTATTATTATTATTATTATTATTATTATTATTATTATTATTATTATTATTATTATTATTATTATTATTATTATTATTATTATTATTATTTATTATTATTATTATTATTATTATTATTATTATTATTATTATTATTATTATTATTATTATTATTATTATTATTATTATTATTATTATTATTATTATTATTATTATTATTATTATTATTATTATTATTATTATTATTATTATTATTATTATTATTATTATTATTATTATTATTATTATTATTATTATTATTATTATTATTATTTATTATTATTATTATTATTATTATTATTATTATTATTATTATTATTATTATTATTATTATTATTATTATTATTATATTATTATTATTATTATTATTATTATTATTATTATTATATTATTATTATTATTATTATTATTATTATTATTATTATTATTATTATTATTATTATTATTATTATTATTATTATTATTATTATTATTATTATTATTATTATTATTATTATTATTATTATTATTATTATTATTATTATTATTATTTATTATATATTATTATTATTATTATTATTATTATTTATTATTATTATTATTATTATTATTATTATTATTATTATTATTATTATTATTATTATTATTTTTATTATTATTATTAT